>JAVIWC010004963.1:600000-1125388 GCA_031894815.1 Creontiades dilutus
AAGAGGAGCGAGTGTCTCTTCTTCCTTCAACAATTTGACGAATCATTTAAGGGTTGTGTGAATTCCAAATTGCAGAATTATTCTCATGATACCATTACAAGCAAAAGACACCAATTCCAAAAGTTCCCGTATGCAGCGTGATCGAATGAGCAACTTCCAAAAAATTATCCCAATAAATTTACGTTAAATTGAGTTGAAATTTGACAACTTTCGTGTGCGAAAAAATTATTATATTTAATTTGACTGCGAAAAAACTCAAAAAGCATTGTATTCAAAGAAAGTATTGGATTTTTTTAATTTCCAAGCATTTTTATCCATTTTGTTCCACATTTTAATGAAATTCAAGTACACATTTTTGCATACATTTCAGCTTCAATTTTTAAATTACCTAATTGATTGATTGGCTACTTTTTTGTTAGTGACATCAACAAACAACAATTTGCAGCAGTTTTTTGTCATTTATTGCAATTTTTTTGAAATGTAGCCAATTTAAAATGGTCAAATGATGTTGCCCAACGAACCCATCCATTTTGTTTGGACAGCTTGATTTTTAGGCGGAAAAATGGAGTTTTCATCTCAATCCTATCATCTGGAATGATATATATAAATTAAGGTCCATTCCAGGTATCATTTCACAATACTTCAAAACGGATTTCAATGGAGAAAGTTCCATTTAAAATTTTTGAGAGCCTCTATAATAGCTTCATCTTCTTTGAAAATTCGCTAAAAGGTTCAAAGATGAGGAGGGTTCCATTTTGTTTAATTCGATGCAGGAGAGAACGCTTGATTTGGCCTTCCGTTCCGTGGGCGTTGCTTCCAAAACCGGTATAATGTACGGCCGTAGATGGAGGGGGGTCGAAATGGGTGCTATACGACTTTAGTATCCATAAAAAGATTTAAATGAGATGGATGCTACTGCAGTGTAGTACCCATGGACGGTTACTCGGAGAGGCAGCTCCCACGACCTCTGTGTACTCGGATGGTCAACTAGACAGCCCCCCGACCAACACGAGACAGGAGAAAACATACAGAGTGTGGTCCATATGCAACGTGTGGTCCTTCAGCGTAGCTTATAATGTGATGTTCGGTCACACATAGAGATGAACCACATACAATTAACCTTAACATAACTTTGCTCGTGCGTTCTGTGATATAGCTGACTGTATGGGACTAATGACAAAAATTCCGAATATCCCAATTTATGCATTCCCGATGAATTTTCAAATAAAACGGCAGTACCGAGTGCCACTCGGCGAGTGGATATCTCAGAACCTCCTAGCAACAGCGCATCACCTTACTTTATAGAGAAAATTAACATGAAATACAATGGAGCGTACAAACTATTCACAGACGGATCCAAGCAAATCACAGGCACAGGAGCAGCATTCTATGATCCTCAAACACAGGAGAAATTCATGTTTCAACTACCAACCAGCGCTTCCATCTTCACAGCTGAGCTACTAGCAATAAAATCTGCAATAGAATACGCCACCAATCTGCGTATCAGCTCCCTTGCAATATTTTCTGACAGTCAAAGCTCGCTAAAACACCTCCAACGGCTAGGCAAACATACAGACCGACTCACCAATGAAATAGTGAACACCATGCAGGAATTGGTTAGCAGGGGTTATGGTGGATCTGGTATGGGTGAAAGAAAGCTCATGCAAATATAGCTTTTCCAAGTCGAATTGAGAATTTTCCAAGTCGAATTGAGAATTTTCCAAACCAATTTGAGAATCTTCCAATCCAAGAAACTTTCACTACTAAAAAGGAAAAGGGAGTTTTTCGAACCGAATTGACAATTTTTTTAGGCAATCCAAGACTTTTACTGAAAACAAAATTAGTGAAGCAAAATGAAAGAATAGCACTTTATGAACTAATTAACATTGAAATCAAAAAGACAAAATGAAAGAGAATACTTCATAAAAATTACGGTCTTCTTAAGAACAGATAAAATTGAGGCCAATCCGCATTTTTGTTTTTGTTGACTTCAATAGACCAGCCAAACGCAGAGTGGCCTCGATTTTTTCTGTTCTTAAGAAGACCGTAATTTGTATGAAGTATTCTTCGTTCATTTTGTCTTTTTGATTTCAATGTTAATTAGTTCATAAAGTGCTATTCTTTCATTTTGCTTCACTAATTTTGTTTTCAATAATAGTCTTGGATTGCCTTAAAAAACTGTCAATTCGGTTCGGAAGTTTGGAAAATTCTCAATTCGACTTGGAAAAGCTATATAAGACCGAACGAAATAGCAGACGAGGCAGCAGCAAGGGCTATATGGTACTCCAGTGCATTGCCACACAAATCTGGACATGAAAAAAAGAAGCAAAATGAGCATGTACAAGAAATGGAATACCAAGTATTCAGAGAATACTACTATCTCACGGTACAACCAACAACACCGAGACAACCCTGGTTCTATGATGGAGAATTCGATCGAAAATTTATTAAAATAATATCAAGATTGCGATTCAATCGTCACAGGCTGCCCGCGCATCTCTACAAAATAGGCGTGCTGGAAAATCCCAAATGCCCATGTAACGGAGTGGACGAGGGGGACACTAACCATGTAATTTTGCAGTGCTCCAAGTACGACCGACAACGCGTGGAACTGTTTGATAAGATTATTAAAGAGAACATTGAACTCCCTACAAACTCCAGCTGCTTATTGCAACAGAGAGCAACGTACAGTGCAATAGTTGAATTTTAAAATCCGCAGAAATAGAACTATAAAAATAAGTGTAAACCATTAAATAATATAAAAAATAAATAAAATAAAATAAAAATATATATAATAAAAAGGTGTAAACCAATGTGTATATGTATAATTATAACTAACATCCAATGACATGGCTGTAGGTGCACTAGGAAAAATGTATAGATATTAAGAACCATTGTTTTACATGGCTAAATACACGAATACATGAGTGTGAGGCCAATAAAGAAAAAAAAAAATACCTTTGCTGGTAGTAACCCCCTTTCAGCACGTAGCTTACAGACTCAAGTCTTCTAATATTTACAGTTGCAAGGTCCCCCTCGAACACAAATATAAACACCAAACCCCCAACCCCGTACAGTTATTCAGTTATCCACGGTCTCAATATTAAGCAAAGAAGACCTCTTCTTAATTTTTTTCTCGTTCTACATGTTCAATATTTGCTGAATATGTTCACTGCAGTATTCAGCCTTCTATAACGTTGTTAAATTCAGATATGATCAATGTGATTGACTGGTAAGGACCAAGCCACCCGCGACGAAGTTGTGGAAACACCATTACAATTAAAACGGATCAAGACAGAACGTTGCCTATATTTCCACGAAAATAATGAGTTACACAGTTAAATCGAATCATTTCTCCATTTACAGAAAAATACGTACAGTGATATAACTATTCATAGCACTTCAAATCATTCTATAGTTCATACACCATCCATAGTATGGTCAACAGGGGTCCATAGCAATGAACGATCAAAATTTATTGAAAGAACAATCCGTTATTAAAAGCATAGCCGTAAGTAATGGATTTGGGGGAGAACAAGTCGATTCCATTTGGAATAAGGTTCTAAGAGAAAGAGTAGGGAAAGGGTGTGTAATTTAGTGGGAGAAATTGAATCCAAAGAGAAAAAGTGGATTATTATACCTTATTATGGGAAAATTTCGGATAAAATTGGTAAAATTCTGTCGTCCAGAGGTTTCAATGTTGGGTTCAAGAATAAATCTTTAAGCTTCTTTAGGTTCGGTTAAGGATAAAATTAACGTTCAGGATATGAGTGGGGTTTATAAACTAAAACGTTGATCAAGCTTGAGTACTGTGGTCAAACTGGTAGGAAATTTAGGGAACGAATAAAAGAGCATGAAAAGGATTTCAGGGACAACAAAGGTGATTCTGCCTTTGCAAGTCATCTGAATGAGTACAATCGTAGCTTTATTTTTTATATGACAAACAGGATGTACGTAGAATTTTCTCACTTTTCCCCCAAGGGAGGTATGTTGGTTGTGCTAGGAAAATTTGAAATTGTTGAGAGTGATAGGTCAAGAAAATGTTTAAATGAGGTTATTCCTCGAAATATTTCACCATTGATAGGTTCATTATTGTAATAAGTTTGGCTCCCTCTTTCCCTAATGGTACTGTTCGTGCCCCTTTCACTGTGCAAGCCTTCAGTGCCATTGGTTGGTTCCAGAGCCAATATTCGATCTCCTTTCACCTGGGCATATATAAGATGTGCTATCTGTGATCTACCTTCAATTCATGTTTGTAATCGTTACCATCACCCAACCGTCTAATTAACTTACTTTTAATATACTTCTAATATTATATCTTACTGGTTTTATTGATGACTAGGCTACAAGGAACGCGCTGATAACTCAATCCAAGGAAAACCCAATTTTATAGTGTTTTCAAAGAAAGAAGTAGTAAAATTGTCAAAGACCTTGGAATATTAATAGATACTGATAGTTAAACTAGGCAAATTTAGTCTCAAAAGAGTTAAGATGTGTTCTCCACTAGTCCGATTACAGGTCCCAATTAATAGCTCGTCACCGATTACAATCCAATAATTCAATTTCAATTTAATAGCTCCTGCATTTGCCAATCTTAAAACTAGGATTTCAGTTTCTATTTAAAAGATGCTATTCGTCAATTCCTCCACTTTTATTCAGTTTTAGTCATTTAAAATTTTCAAAAGTATTAAATTAGAAAGTGTGGACGGCCTACCACAACGACTCAGGACAATCATCAAGTGCAATGTTCAGGACAATGATTGGGTGGCATTGATGAAAAAATCCATTCGCTCGACTTGGCTGTTTTGGTCATATCAAGTTTTTCAGATTTTCCACCCTTAAAATTGTCTTTATACAAATTCACCGAAAATCTTCATAGATCACTGTTCATTGATAATAATATAGTTGAGGAAAAAAACAACAACGCAGAAATTTAAATCCTTCCAGAAGAAAACAAGCAAATTAATTACATAATACGGCCAACTAATAAGATTCAAAAAAATGATTAATAGGTAACATTAACGCAAAAATCCATTTGTTCAACTCGACTGTTTGGTCATGCCAGAGGATTCTTTACACTAAAATTTGAAATTTGTTTAAAGGAAATCAGAAAACAAGCGAGTTCACTCGAAAAAGGTTTTGTAATGAGTGAAAGACTGTAAAAAATATTTGCGTCGATTTCCCTCAAGCAACGATCTTGAAGGTTTTAGAGGGTTTTTTCGGGTCCCCTGAATCATTTTAAATTTTGGCGTTTAAGTCGTTTCTGCTCAATAATAAATTAATTAACCATTAAAATTAACATTCAATAATTAGACGATAATTAGTGGAGCTCACCTGTTTTTGAAATTGCGCGCCTGTTGGAAGGACGGTCCCATGGTCACCCCACGACCATGGGTTTACGAGTTGACTCGGACGGCGGGAAAAGCGAAAATTTCCCAAAATTCCTTTGAAATATCTCGATAGAAAAAAAAAATCTCGTTTCGCGTTTTTTTCGGTAGCTGGGAAGCAACGCCGCTGATACTGCTTTGTACCTGTAATGACAAATAAAAAAATCAAGTTCAATCAATTAAAGAGAAACTCAGCTATTTAACAAATTCAGGGTTGTACTTGATTCTTGTTGTTTATTAAGGTGTAATAAACAATTACAAAGGAAAAAAGACACATTACAAATTAAAATAATAAACACGAGACATTAACCCATTCTCGCAACCCATTGAGCAGCGGTTGAGAGGATTGGATAAATTAGTGGTCATGGTTGTTGGTTGTGGTGTGACCACTTTCATTCAAGACATCAAATTGGAGCGTATAATATGTTTATTTTTTGGAAACGTTTCGTCCCGCTATGGAGACTTCTTCAGTCCTGTCATTATATTAAAGTATGAGTATCCAACCAACATCATAGTAGTCAACACTCATGTGTTATTGTTGGAGTGATTTTCTCCTTTTGTATAAAATCATTGAAAATCCAGAAGGGAGTAGAGAGTTTTTTTGTAACATTCACATTTAGGAGAATACTGCAATATTATGAGGACAAATCAAGTCAAAATTGGTCAAATTGCAACAAAACCGGTTCAATCTAAACGTGAATTTGGAATTTCGGAAAGTCGGATGATTTTTTTGAAATGAAACTTGACCTAAAAAAACCAAGGACCTCTCATCTAACCAATGACGTTAAATTAAAAGGGCTAAAATAGTATGCTTGAGGGGAAAACGTTTTTTGTTTCCAGGAAAATTGTCAAATTTGAATTGAGCTGGTTTCGAAACTACTATAGACTTGAAGAAACCTTTGATAGAACTTGAATCAGACGAGAAACGGATCTCACTGAAAGTCCAGAATGGCTCACTGCGTGGTCAAACAAACGGAATCTATCCCAGTTCTTAAAACGAACAATACGTTGTCAACCCCCGAAGAAAATATTAAATTTTGACTTGGCACGATGATAAAAGGAATATAAATGTTGAATAATAGAACTTGACTAATTTTAAGACTTGTTGAAGCTAGAACAGAATTCAGAATATATTTTTATAAGATGTTTTGGAACAATAAAGCTCAACATATGATTGATTAACTGAAAACAGTAACATTAATGCAGTAACCATAAACATTGACTAACAAGTTGATACACGAATAGAAAAGGTTTGCCTATTTGCTGAGCATCTTGTTGAACAATTTAAGCCAAACCCAAGCGACTGCCTTTGCTTCATGAAAAATCTATTGAAGAAGTAACAAGACTGCCCACTGACTGCGTTCGAATGCACTAACTGAATTTACTCCGGTCGGATCGAGTTTTGAGGTGATGCAATGGTACAGTTGCCCCTTCCATTGAGCTGAATGCGGTGTATTGCTCCGCCACGCTCAGAGGATCACCCAGACGCTTGAAAACGTCTGATTCGTCTCGCAAGGCAACGGATCCAAGAATCGCAAAGTAAAAAACGCTTTCCGATCTCAGACCAAAAAAACTTCCAGGGTTTGATATAATATCGCAACCACTGTTGAAGAATATCCCGAGGAAAACCCTTGTATTTCTCACCCAAATACACAATTCCATCCGCCGAATTATCCATTTTCCGTCATAATGGAAACATGCGAAAATCATACTGATCCTCAAACCTCTGAAAAATGCCAAGGACCCTAACAGCTTTAGACCAATCGGTATGTTACCCAAATGGATGCCTCATCTCATGGATATCATTCCAACTAAAGAAAATTTAACGCTCTTTTCAACGTTATCATTTAAATTCAATTTGCTTAGTAAATTAAGGGAGTTATGACACAACTTATGGCCATTTCGGAAAAGTAGAGCGGAAAATACGAAAAACTAACTTTGATGTAGAATAGGCAGAGAGGGACCAACAAAAATTGCTAAGAGGTTAAAGTTGTTGCAAATTAGTAGCTGAATCGATCCCTAAAGTTTCGTCGTTCTCTTACCGAAGACGCTGCATTCCAACTTTGAGCCTGATCGGAGGACACGCGTGAAGAAATCGAAAGAAAATACATGAAATTAGAGTCGCAAGGGAATTTCAACAAATTTCACTGGGTTTTCCGAAAAAAGGGAAACATTCGCCTTCAAATGCGTACGAAGGAACACAGACCACAGGGAAGAGTAGAAAATTATATCGAGTAGAGAATTATGAGAAAAGCCGATCACAAGGAAGTAATCATTCGAAGTTGGACTCGCTTAAATGGCACGGGGAAGATATCGAAAGAATATATAGCATTTTCACGTTCAGTAAATTGGAGGTTTTCCGGAGGACACGCGTGAAGAAATCGAAAGAAAATATATAAAATTGGAGTCGCAAGGGAATTTCAACAAATTTCACTGGGTTTTCCGAAAAAAAGAGAAACATTCGCCATCAAAGGCGTACGAGGGAACACAGACCACAGGGAAGAGTAGAAAATGTATATCGAGTAGAGACATGAAAAAGTTATCGATTCTAATTATGAGAAAAGCCGATCACAAGGCAGTAATCATTCGAAGTTGGACTCGCTTAAATGGCACGCGGAAGATATCGAAAATATATATAGCAATATATAAAAAAATATATAGCAACAAAACAATATATAGAAAAATATATAGCATTTTCACGTTCAGCAAATTAGAGGTTTTCCATTTCAAATTGGAGATTAGTTTTAAACGCCGCACAGTGGAAAATATGACCGATTTAGGTGGACAAAATTCTGAAACTTGTCCATATTCAACGTTTAAGTTCCCGAATTACGGAAAAAAATAGTAAACAAAATCTAATTAATTCGTTGACACGATTGGCGAGCACACAGTGGTCTGGAATCAAATTGATTTGCTAAAAATTAAAACTTAATTACATTTAACACCCAGAATACAAAAAAAAATAATATTAAAAAATCTAATTAATTTTTTTACACGACTGGCGAGCACACAGTGGTCTCAAATCAAATTGATTTGCTAAAATTTGACTGAAAAAAAAAAGTATGTATCACCCAAAACGCAAAAAATCGCAAAAATTCTTTGCAACGTTTGCAAGACTAGAAGGATTGATAAAACAAATCGTGCAAACAAATCCTTGGGATAACTTGGGGGTAATGTAGTTTTTAGTTATTGAATGGGGGCATACATTTACAAATTGCTAAATTAAATCTACAGGTAGAATGCAATGTATATTCAATAATGAATGTAGAAATTTAATGTCTTACCTGTCTCAGCAATGTCCATTGTTGAACAAAAGCAACAAAACTGTGGGCTACACACAAATTGAACATAATGAATGGCCATCGAATAAAGATAATCCCACTGCCGGTTATTAGGCACTTGTGTAAACATGATTGATTCACTCCTTTAATATTGATTGTTTAATATTTGTACGGTATGGCGAGAAATATTAGTATTAAGAGTCTCACTAACACTAATGATAAAACGGTAAAGCACTCAGATAATTCCAAACTTTTGACTTGACTTTTGTCCACCTAAATCGGTCATATTTTCCACTGTGCGCCGCAACGCTGAAGGCGGAAACACTCGAGGTGTTGTTCATTATAAGATAATATTACGAGGCAACTGCATTGGAGAGACGTTTAAGGAATATATCGCAGAGCTGCACGAAAAAGTGGCGAACCCACAAACATAAAATAACAAAAACACAAAAAGTGGCAAGCCAAACCCAAGCGAACTGCCTTAGCTTCACGAAAAATTTATTGAAGAAGTAACAAGACTGCTCACTGCGCAGAATTTACTCCGGCCGGCTCAAGTTGTGAGGTGATGGAACGGTATAGGTGCCCCTTCCATTCAGCTGAATGCGGTTTATTGCTCCGCAACGCTAAGAGGATGACCCAGACGCTTGAAAACGTCCGATTCATCTCCCAAGTCAACGGATTCAAGAATCGAATCGCTTTCCGATCTTAGACCAAAAAAAAAACTCCAGGGTTTGATATAATATCGCAACCACTGTTGAAGAATATCCCGAGGAAAACCCTTGTATTTCTCACCCAAATACACAATTCCATCCTCCGAATTATTCATTTTCCGTCAAAATGGAAAGATGCAAAAATCTCACTGATGCTCAAACCTCTGAAAAATGCCAAGGACCCCAACAGCTTTAGACCAATTGGTATGTTACCCAAATTGGTGCCTCATCTCATGGATATCATTCCAATTAAAGAACATTTAACGCTTTTTGCAACGGTATCTTTTAAATTCAATTGGCTTAGTAAATTAAGGGAGTTATGACATAACTTATGGCCATTTCGGAAACGTCGAGCGGAAAATACGAAAAACTAACTTTGATGTAGAATAGGCAGAGAGGGACCAAAAAAAAATTGCTGAGGTTAAAGTTGTTGCAAATTAGTTGCTGAATCGATAAGAAGTTTCGTCGTTCTCATACCATAGTTCTGCATTCCACATTTGAGGATACGCGTGGAGAAATCGAAAGAAAATACATAAAATTAGAGTCGCAAGCGAATTTCAACAAATTTCACTGGGTTTTCCGAAAAAAAGGGAAACATTTGCCTTCAAATGCGTACGAAGGAACACAGACCACAGGGAAGAGTAGAAAATGTTATCGAGTAGAGACATGAAGAAGTTATCGATTCTAATTATGAGAAAAGCCGATCACAAGGAAGTAATCATTCGAAGTTGGACTCGCTTAAATGACACGGGGAAGATATCGAAAATATACCTAGCAATATATTAAAAAATATATAGCAACAAAACAATACCTATAGAAAAATATATAGCATTTTCACGTTCAGCAAATTGGAGGTTTTCCATTTCAAATTTTAGGCTTTCCATTTCAAATTGGAGGTTTTACTTTTAATGATAAATTGGGCTTTTAACGTCAAATAAGAATGGTTCATGAATAGAAACATACCTGATTGACCATGATTATTTTATTGTGCACATTGTTATTTGAAATATTTTGAAAGAAGGAATGCAACACGAGATCTCATATATCCGAAGAAATTATCATATAATATTAGCCTTTTTTTCAAGAATCACCCATATAGTTTAATGGTGGGATAATAGAAATGAAGTATTCTTAAATGTGTGTTTTTCGAAAGAAGAGTTCGGTACTGCAACCCCATCGAAAAACCGTAGAAATACAGTTTATTTGAAATTGTTACAAATTGGTTTATAAATCTACTTCCTCCTAACCTTGAAGAAAAGTAAAGCGAAGTGAAGCTCCGATCTGTGGGAAATTGCCCCGAAAATTGGAGCAAAGCCCCGCAAATTTCGTTATAACTAAAACTTGAATCCCTAAGTACCAATTGGATTCGTTTAGTTCTCTTTGTCCTGGACGTTTAAAAATCATTCGTACGTTTGCATCTCATATCAAAACCTCAGCAATTTGAGTTATTTCTTCGATTGGAAAGATTAAAAACCCAAAAAATATGTTTGCCATGACCTACCCTACTTTTACCAACGCCTATAGCACCTTAAAAATCAATTTAAAACCAACTACGTCGTAGTGTGAAGTTGAGACTTTTAAAACTGTCTTTAAATTCTCGATAGGCAATCCGGAATCTTCTCCATCAAACCAATCGCCTACTGATATCTCAATAATTGATTGATTTCGAATTAAAAGTTGAGTTTTTGAATCACGAATAAGCTCCAAATAATCCAAATTAGTCCATTTAATTCGGAAAGACGATTGTTTCGCGACAATTGTCGACTTTTGACGTCGAAGCCACGATCGGTGAGAATTCGCCCCAATACCTGGAGGCAAGCCCCGCAAATTCCGTTCTAACTAAAACTTGAATCTCCAAGTACCTAGTGAATTCAACTGGTCCCTTATGTCCTGGAAATTTGAAAATCATTCGTACGTTTGCATCTCATTTCAAAACCTCAATAATTTGAGCAATTCCTTTCGTTGGAAAGGTAAAAAACCCAAAAAATGTGTTTGCTATGACCAACCCTACTTTTACTAACGTCAAATAGCACCATATAACCCCAATCAAAACCAACTAGGTCTTAGTGAAAAGTCGATACTTTTACGACTGTCTTTAAATTTTCGATAGGCAATTCGGAATCGTCTGAATCAAACCAATCGCCGATTGACATCTCAATAATTGATTGATTTCGAATCAATATTCGAGTTTTCGAATCTTGAGGAAGCTTTGAACAATCCAAATTACTCCAGTTAATTCAGAAAGTCGATTGTTTCGCGACAATTGTCGACTTTACTCTGATAGCTTCAGATAAAACATAACATACAACTTACGTCTCGAAGCGGTAAAGTTAAAAATTACGACGAACTTGACGAAAATAAGTATCGTTAAGGGGGTAGAATCGCGTGAGAATTACATGGTTTCACTCTTCCAATTCGTTAAATAAAAATGTATAAAAATGATGTACACAGTTTGAAATGAAATTGGAGGGGGGGAAACAACAAAATGAACAAAGCGAAACTCGACGAATGGACGAAAAGGTGAGAAAATTGCGAAACAGGTGGTTACGACGTTATCAGTTCTTATCAAAAAAGAACTTGATGCTTCACAGAAGGTATTGACCGGAAAAACATTTATAAGTTTTGATTCGAAATCATTTGAAGATTTGATTGTCTATTTATAAAAAAAGGAAAATTTGGTATTTAGGAGTAAATTTGTAGAAAAATTCAAGTTTCGTGAGGGGTTGTGGTAAACAATTATTCGACGTAGATGCTGTTATTTTGAAAAGAACGTCAAATCCGCCTTTGTCGTGGATGCTATACTGATGTCATGGAGCTTTAAGCATGGATTTGATGGTGGATGAACTCTTTTTGTTGGATACGTTTTCATGGAGGATGACATCCATCTCAGCTGGTGAACTAGGTTGATAACAAAACGTTACATACAGGAGTGTCGTGTAATTAAACTTCAACATGGATATATGTGTGGTTTGTGCCTAAATTGTCCTTATGTTTAATTATTACACTACTGCGGACGTCAATTTCACTCAATATTAGTGTGAAAAGTGATGAGATGGTATTACCTCATCCATATTGGAAGTTAGACCAGATATGTAAACCAGCGACATTCTTCTCCTCTTCTCACAGATGAGGTAATATTACCAATCCTCAAACAATCTTTACCATTATCGTACAAAGCCATGGACAATAATATCTGTCAACACAGAAGGCAGGCTAGTGACTGGTAGGGATAAGAACCCAATTGGAAAGTGGTTACAGAAATTGAAATTTATGTTCTTACCTACAAAAAGTTTATTTTTGGGGAATTTTACAACGCCAGAAGCCATCTACAGTAACATTAAGTCCATTAGTTCATTTTTAGCCATGTTGCATTTGTATTGTGAATTCTGGTTTAATTATAAGTTCAGCAAGCCAGCATGAACCTCTTCAAGGCAAAGAACGAATAGAGAATGATAAAAACCACATACCTTAGCCACTTCACGGCAGAACTCGAAGATCACTGCATTCCTTTAGTATAAACACCAACTGTAGAGTCACTTTTAGACATTAGAACCCAAATTAAGGGTCATATTCCTGTTGTACTGCGCAATACCCTAAAGAAAGGGTAGAACTACTTATTTAATGAGATTTAATAGTTCCTTTCTAGTTTTAAGTGTTTTATGAAAAGTGCTATTGATCCATTTTACCATAATTTGTAATTTCTGTACGTATTTTTTCGTTTTTTTTTTTCTTTTTTTGTAAAACAAGGTTTTCAGTAAGCGTTTACCCTGGCGTTCTGCTTGAACCTCTACCTAACTTCCCTGTAGCATATTTGAACGTAACTTGTCTGCCTTTTGGGAATCATGAGGATCCTTCAATAATTGAAGGAATTATTCCTTATTGGAGGAATTATTCCCCCCTACCATGGTCCTTTCAGTTCTTTTTTTGTTACGCCTCTTAAGAAGGAAACGTTCTTCCAGTTCCTAAAGTAAGTCAAGGCTTACACAGACGAAGGTTTATGTAAAAAAGATCTGCATACAAAATTCACATTTTCCTCCATGAAAAAAAAAAGAATTATAACGAAATAATGGAATGTAATTTTGACGGATTTGTATGGGAATGGCACACATAGCTCCTGAAAATGGCAAAAACCAACCCAGTAGAATAGGAAATACATTCGTATTACTTGAAATATTAATTAGTTTGTTTTAATTGAGGTGCTTGATGTTACAGGTATATAAAAACCACTCCTCGTTGTGGGACTAAACCTGTGATCATGCAAGTCTGAGTAACAGTTGAATTGGTTGGCTTCACACTTAATTCATCTTTAAAGTAAGTCAAAATTGAATTCTCTTACCACTTGATTCTCTTACTAAATGAATAAGCCACATTTATCTTGAAGTTAATCCTAGCAATTCGCAATTTCATGCCATTTTACGACAATCAGCTTTCCGGAGGTAATTTGGGAGCGAAAGTTGTTAAATATGACCGCTACAAGCAGCACAGTCTACGAGTACCATCAGTGGAGTACCCACTATAGTCCTATATTGTCCTAATATCTCCTGAATTTGCCTTCATTTTACGTTAGTTTTTTTAAGTACGTAAATATCGATCCACAGCAGACAATTACTTTCAAAATTTCCTTAACTGAAATTTAAAAGTCGGTATGTACGTTTTTTTGGCTCGGTTTTGTTGGTCAACCTGGGCTCTCACGACTGCCCTGCGCTCTACCGCCGTTACCCCCAAACTCGCCAGAAAAACGCATCAAACCTTCAATATCGGCGTCGGGTCTTTTTTATTCAGTTCGGTCTCCGGAAAGTGGAAACCTCCCCCGAGATAAAAAAATTCGCTCGTTTCCGAAACAAAGAATCCAAAAAGTCATTCCTCACCGGTTTTCTGTTTTACAATTCGAAATAACGCGATAAAATGTGAAGTTTCCCGGGTGTAAATTACCCCGTCTCTACGGATTTTTGCTCTTGTTTTCTCTGCCCGATAACGGTGCGGCAGATTCGACGTCGCCGATATCGTCTTTTTTGTTCAAAGTGTACGTCGTGGTTTGTCGTTTTTAAAGCAGAAATCGAAATCCTGTTTCGAGTATTGACGTTTCAACAAAATATAGGTAAAAAGTTGTTACACGGACTTTTTAAAAACGGAAAATCGATTCCACGCATTACTCGAAAAGAGTCCCGTATCCCGAAAGGGGTATTGTAGTGATAAGGCGTGCGTTCCCCACTTGGGGCTCTCAAACTCGGTCAAAACGGTTTAAATTTGACTTAAATTTAGTGTAATTGTGAAGTTATATTGTGACGGTTGTCGTATCGAGCTAATCGTCGTTTGATTTTGTGATGTGGACAACGACACGATGGATTTTGAAAGCGACGTCTCTTTGAAGGAATGGTGCAAAGATAAACCGCTGAGCATTTTGCAGTTGGACCCAGCTGATCGGGCTGTGCTTCGAATTGCAGGTAATGTGGAATTTTTTGGTATTTCTTTCATTGTAATGTGAAAATAGAAAGGTGATGTAGAATCTTGAGGCCTCAACTTGTAGGTGTTTAGTACGAGTTGAGAAGTTTTAAAACTTGAATCGAGTCAAGTTTGAGGTTTAACTTGACATTATGAGATTCTAGAGCTTTGTATTTTATGGATAGAACGGTCGATATTCAATGTTGGGCTTTCGTAAGAGGAAACAACGAAAAATCGCTGGGCATATTAAGGTATTTGATGAGGAATGCAGTACGTTGCGGGGAGTCGGCACTTTGACATTGGCCAAAACGGCTGTTAACCTTCAAAAAAAGCTCCTTATCGATTACAAATGAGGACGATGGTGTGCAAATATGTTGTGTACCGTCGTTTTTCTCTAAATGCGAGAAAAATGTGGTGTTTTAACGTCAGTTTTGTGCTATTGTCGAATGTCCTGACTTGAAATGAATGTCAGGAAATGTTAAAACAGCTATCTTATGGTGTTTCGAGTGGGATGCGCATTCGTGAAATACAACGATAATTTGTATTGTCGAATTTTCGAGTTTCCCTCTCTTCATCTGACATTTCTCGAATTCCGATTTGTGATTGTCAGTCCTTGATAGGTGGTAGCCTGGTGTTATCGTATTTGTACTAGATACGACATAGTTTCTACTAAAAAGTGGGTAGAAGTACAGAATAGGGGTTCCCTTTCTGATAAGACTTCCTAAAAATTTTAGCTAATTTTTATAGGAAATTAAGCTACTGCACTGGCTCTGAAAATCTTAGAATAAACCATTTAAAAAAAAATCTTTAACCTTAAAAATCTCGATTACAAATGAGGACGATGGTGTGGAACTATGTTGTGTTCCGTCGTTTTTCTCGAAATACGAGAAAAATGTCGTCTTTTGACGTCAGTTTTGGGCTATTGTCGAGTGTCCTAACTTGAAATGTCTGGAATTCCTGTTAACAGCTATCTCGTGGTGTTTCAACTGGGATGGGCACTTTTTAATTCGTGAAATACTTTTTTTTTTTTTTTTTAACGTGGATTTCTAACTTTTCCTAAGTTCATCTGACATTTTAAAAATTCCGGTTTGGGATTGTCCAGCTTTTGAGAGGTCGTAGCCTGCTGTTTCTGTATTTGTATTAGATTGAATACGACATGGTTTATATCTGAAATGTGGCGTATTTTAGCTAATTTTTATAGGAAATGAAGCTATTGAACTGGTTCTGAAAATCTTAAAATAAACCATTTTTTTTGTCGAGGGTCTTAACTTGAAATTAATGTCAGGAATTCTTGTTAACACATCTATCTCGTGGTGTTTCAACTGGGATGCGCACTTTTCAATTCGTGAAATACAACGGAAAATTGTATTTTTTACGTGAATTTCCAAGTTTCCGTAACATTATCTGTCATTTCACACAAGTACGGAACGAAAAACACCCAAAAATACCAATTATTTAGGTTGCCCGCACAGCTGAAAGCCAAAAAAGTTGTGGTCTTTAAAAAATATACAATTTTGAACAGCTGTTGTGAATTGCACTACATGAATCCTGTAAACAGAAGTTGGAAATATTGTTTTATCATTTTGGAATTTTTATTTTTTTAAATTGAAAGGTTTTATCTTAAATCACGTCCTTTTTCATTTCTGAATTACCCATCCCCCCTTTTTTTCATTGATTTTAATCATACGGAGAGTTTTAGAAATGTATTCATTTGATTCAGCTAGAAAAATTCCGTAGTTCCCCCTCTCAATTTCTTCCAACACCAGAGGCATTATCTCATGCTGATTTCGCTTTATAAAATCATTTTTACACGTTCAAACACTAATTCCTTTTTAAAAAATTGATGTAAAATAAGAATTTAATAGACCTATAGAAAGCTGGTAAAACGTACATGTTTTTATCATATAGAGCATCCATTTTCCAGTTGGTGGTATGGTGGTATATCAACTTTGAAATTTGTTAAAAAAATAGAATGTCGAAAAAATTTCAAGTTTAGGGCAGAAAAAACCATTTATGGCTAAAAATAAAATTTTACTGAATGAAAATTAAAGATAATTTAACGCTCTTTTCAACGTTATAATTTAAAATTGATTTATTCAGTAAATTAAGGGAGTTATGGTCATTTCAGTGAAGTAACTTAAGTTTCGTTGTTCTTACCCAGTATTAATGTTATACCTTCCACTCTCTTAACGGTCCGTGAAGGTTAAGTAGTGGAAATCGTGCCACTTTCAATTGCCAATAACATCTTATTTTTATCGTCGGTAGATTCACTGTCGGTTTGTCGAGTCTTTGAAGAAAACTGTCGGGCGAATTAACTGTACAAAAAAAAAAGAGAGAGAGAGAAACTTTGATTTCGTGAGAACGAAAGCGATTGTTCGCCTTTATTGGGATAGGACGGGAATTTAAACTGTGGGAAGTCGGCCAAAACTTTACCACGCCGCGTTTATCTGAAACGAACGATCGGATTCTCGTTTGATTTAGAACGGAAATACGTCGCCCAATCGGGGTGGGAAGTCTAATATATTCGTAGAGAAATAGTGTGGCAAGTGCGGAAAATGATTGAGTAGTTTATATTGCGATCCTTGAGAAACCATTTTTTTGGCATTTTTAGTTCCCTGCGTGTTTATATTGCCCCTGGCCGTAAAGATTAGCTGTGAAAATGATGATGTAAGACGTGAGTTTATTATTTTGAATAGTGAAAATTCTATGTGCGGGGACGTTGAGACATTCACATACGTGTTTCGCTTCTTTTTTTTTGCCAAAGAACGTAATGCGGTCTAGGTGGGCCCCGGGTAATTTCGTGCCAAACCGATCTAACTTGCAGAAATACAAAGGGGCTTTTTTGCTGCCATATATAGTGTCAATTCTGGCAGTAACAGGCACGGTTGAAGAATCAACAGAAAAATTACAAGGAGCTACAGATGCCATTGGAGAGTGGACTCCAAAATGACGCCTCACGCCAAACGAAACTAAGTCCACTCATGTGAACTCCACGAACCAAAAAAATTACAAACCCTCCGCTGTATTTGAATCAGTGCACAGTCCCATATTCCAACTCAGCTAAGTACCTGGGAATGACCTTAGATGCGAAGCTGAAGTGGAAAGAACATGTCAAGAAGAAAAAGGAAGAGCTATCAATCAGGTATAGGAAGTTGTATTGGCTGTTGGGCCGACATTCACAACTCAGTTTGCACAATAAATTGCTGTTATACAAAACAGTACTTATGCCTGTCTGGACCTATGGTATTCAGCTATGGGGATGCACAGCTAAAAGTAACTCGAGAATGGTTCAAACATTCCAAAATAAGGTACTAATGAGTATTGTGAATGCTCCATGGTACATTCGTAATGATGACCTCAAAACTGAAAGAGTTACCGATGTCACTAAAAGAAACGCAAGGGACTACGAAAAGAGGCTTCTTGCTCGTACCAATCCAGCCATCCGGATTCTCGACAGCTCCCAAGTAAACCGACGCCTGAAAAGGACCAAACCATTGGACCTTGGAAGCTGATGTGAAGCTGAAATGTGGTGTATTGTCAATGGACTAACACTCATATAATTATTGCGGAATTTATGTGAAGTAATAATCTAGATAGTCCTCGGTACATTACCTCAGATGTAACTAGTTGATGTATTAACTAATAAACGCTCTATTATTAAAAAAAAAAAAACAGTGTGTTCGGTGTAAGAACGTTGAAACTTCAGGGATAGATTCAGCAGCTAATTATCTACAACTTTTAAATTTTAGCAATTTTTTAGTCGTCTGCTTTTCTGCCTCTTCTACGTCAAAGTTTGTTTTCCGTATTTTCGACCTTACTCAACTGAAATGACCATAACTCCCTTAATTTACTGAATTTGCAGATTTTTTCTCCTTTTTTGAGTCACCCAGTTAAAAGTTGTTAGAATTCCATGGGACCCATATATTTTCTTTCTATTTCTTCCACGTGTCATGTAAGCGAATCCAACTTCGAATGATTACTTCCTTGTGATCGGCTTTTCTCATAATTAGAATCGATAACTTTTTTATGTCTGTATTCGATATCATTTTCTATTCTTCCCTGTGGTCGGTGTTCCTTCGTACGAATTCGATGGAGAATGTTTCTCTTTTTTCGGAAAACCCAGTGAAATTTGTTGAAATTCCCTTGCGACTCCAATTTCATATATTTTCTTTCGATTTCTTCACGCGTGTCGTCCGATCAGGCTCGAAGTTGGAATGCAGCGTCTTCGGTAAGAGAACGACAAAACTTCAGGTATCAGCTACTAATTTGCAACAACCTTTACCTCATAGCTTTTTAGTACGCTTATTCTACATCGAAGTTTTTCCTCGTATTTTCGGCCTTACTTCACTGAAATGGTCACACCTAACATACATACATTTTAAATTATACCGTTGAAAAGACTAGAGTCTTCAATTTTCATTCCATAAAATTTTCTCCTAAGTCACGACGTACATGGTTTCTTCTGACCTAAGCTTGAATTTTGTCAACGTTTTGCTTTTTCTACGATTGTCATTGTTGATTTACCACCACACCATCTACTGGAAGATGGATGAGCTCTACGGTAATAACATTCTCATTTTATCATCTCTCTATCGGTCTATTAAACTTAAATTTTAAAGCAATTTTAGACAGAGAAATTGGTGTTTGAACATGAAAAAACGTGGATTTTTTTTTCAAACGAAATCAGCGTTTTGGCATGTGATAATGCCTCTGGTGTTGGATACGGTTGAAGGGGGAGGGGGATATAACTACGGAATTTTTCTTGCCCAAACGAATGAACGCATTTCTACAACCCTCCGAACAATTGAAATCGAAGAATGAATGGTGCAAATTCTTTCACTGTGCGTTTATTATTCAACATTTTGGTTTAAAATTGGAGTCATGGCGTGTTTCAAAGGGTGTAGAGCGATTAAATTCCGTCCATCCGCCGTACGTGGGGTTAGGGGGATGGATGATTCAGAAATGAAGAATAAAGTGGTCTGAAATACAAAATTCTTTTCTAAAAAGCAGAAACCCAAATAATAAAGATATATTTTTTACTTCTGTTTAGAGGTGTTTTGTTGTACAATTCACCACAGCTGTTCTAAATGCCCTCTGCCGTGTTTGAGGCACATTCTGCATCTCCTTCGAACGCTATCCACTGCGTGGCACAATGCACTTCGACAGCTTTTATGACGTTAACTCGTAAAATGATAACGATTCGCAGCATTATTAATATTCATCTTCTATTGTAGCAAATCTAAATATAATGAGTTAACCAAACCGCGAGGAAATCGCGAAGGCTGGTCGAGAGTGTCACCATGTATTATATTCAGCGTGGAAAAAGAATAAAATAGAATATTAATTTATTGAAAACATCGATTGAACAAAAGCAGCAATAGAATGAATAAATGATATAATTTCTTCCTGTCCACCAACCAAATAAGTTCACTAGAACTTGTGGCGGCTGGTGGAGCTAGTCTTAGCCATAGGCATCCATTAAAAAAAAAAAAAAAACTTGAAAGAATAAGAAAATTAAAGTATATTTATTTTTGTAATGGATACAAAGATGCATGGTGAGCACTCTACAGACCAATTCCCTTAATCCTATTCAGAATTTCCCTCTTAAAACTGTTAAAACTACTATACATATCAATATTAACATTGGAGTCATAAAAGAAATGTAAAGCCCTGTGATAGGCATTATTTTTTGTACGCTCATATTTAAGCTTAGGCAACTGAACATTAGATGACGATGCCGCGCGTGTATGAGCGACAGTACTTCTGCGAAGGTTCAATACCGGTTTTATAAACAATCAAGCACGACAGATATAAAAATAATCGCCGTACGTTGAGCACATCAAACTCCGAATAAATAAGAATAGTGGGGTATCGGGCAGACTTACGGAGGGCAATTTTCAAAATAATGTTCTGTGCAACTTGCAGAGATTTTCCGGCACTTCCCCATACAAAAATACCGTACTTTAACAAAGAAAAACTAGTACAAAATAAATTGTTCTTAACCGAGCAACTGATGAAAAGTTTTCGAGCTTCCTTAAACACGTAAAATAACCTCCTAAATTTATTTTATTAAAGCCTCTACAGAATTCTATAGTACTCTATTAACATTCGATGTCAAACTCATTTTTTCATGACGAGTTATTTTGATTTTACCGTGTGAAACTTCAAATTTGAGATTACTCTGAAAATGAGGGAATCATGTCCGTTTAACCCTAGTTAGGTGTACTTCCAGAATCGCATCGTACAGGTGGACTACGTAAAAATGACGTAGTGTACTGAAAGTTCTTTCTTCATGGCCATCTTTTGAGTTTCGAAGAGGGAGAAAATCATAAAAACTGCAATACTTGACAATTTATAAATTCATTCATTCCTAAGAACAATTTCGAACCATATAAGAAAAACGCTGCAAATTCTTTCACTGGGGTTTATTATTCAATTGGCTTGCGTTCATGATTTGCATTTCTACTAAGCTTTGGAGTGTGCATGTTTCACAGGATAGAGCTATTATTGAATTTCAGGAGATATGCATGGAGCACGTAAATCTGTTCTCAACCAAAATACCTATTTGGATTGATCAGTTGATCATATTTGTGTGCCTCCTGAAATTCAATAATCGCTCTATCCTGTGAAACACGCACACTCCAAAGCTTAGTAGAAATTCAAATCATGAACGCAAGCCAATTGAATAATAAACCCCAGTGAAAGAATTTGCAGCGTTTATGTCTTAACTTTGTTACATAAACTCGAAAATGTAACTCGGACAGCGTCACGAAAAAATCGTCACGAAAAATAGGTATGGTTTTCGCTTACAACCGATTCGTTGCTATTATTCTTATTCTTTCATTGCATTATGCTAATACCATTCAATTAAACAAATTACAATAATAACAAAGTGATACCATTATTTTAAACGAATGAAACTGAACATGATAGCTTCACATAACACTTTCAGTTTCGATCATGTCGTGCGAGAGTATAGTATATTGATCGAAACTGAAGGTGGAACCTAGGTACGCCGCCTGCTGCGATTCGCCTCTTGAGAGATAACTCTCGTACAGCGCGGTGCTGCTGGCGGCTGTGTCGGAACAAGAAGAAAGAAGCTGGAACCTAAGTACGCCGCCTGCAGCGCCGCGCCTCTTGAGAGATAACTCTCCTGCAGCACGGCGCCGCCTGTGTCGGCACTTGAAGAAATCGCAAGGCGCCGACGCCGGCCGCAGTGGCGTCATGGCACCCATACCTTGACGCCGTGTCTTGTGTGAAAAACCAACGCGATCGAGCGGGCGCCCATCCCGATCTGTCGGAGCGATCAAAAAATACAATTCTACAGTGTCGTACGTAACAACGCGGCATCGCTCTACTCCCGTTTGTTGCGGCAAAGCGATCGTGCCGCATGGTTAGATTTTTCTTCAGTCCAAGAATCATGTTGGTATTTGCCAGTTAGCTGTGGGCGGAAACCAGAGATGGGCGTCACTGATCAGGGACGTAACCAGCCCGTATTTCACCCGGTCCAAGAAATGAATTTGGCGCCCCACCATAGACCCGATATCTCATGACTCATACCATTTCAATATACCAATGAACCAAAATATAAATATAATTAATTTGATTTATTCACAATGTATAAACTCTTTTACTAAAAGGAGGAAGGTTTGGTAAGTAAGTGCTCAATGTAAAATACCATATAGGTAATTTTTATTAAATTTAACGAACTAATAGATGATCAATAAATTTTTGTACGAAATGGAAGGCCTAAACGAACTTTAAAATGAAAATGGTCGGGCTTTTGGTATATTATTCTAACCCCCCTGAAAATTTCATGGTTTACGTTTCAAAGGGTGTATCTGAATCCGAATCTGCAATAAAATTTTTTCACGATATCTCCCAAACGGCTGGAGCAAATGATCTGAAATTTTCAGGAAAAATCCATCTTGGTCCGACGACGCCCCAATTCTTGAGCCAGCTCTCTCACTCAATTTAAAGTGCCCTTTAAGGGCTGTCAAAGTTTTGTAAAATCCCTAAAAACCTCAAAACAAGTCGAAGCGGCCTAAATTTTTTCTCTATTTGACGAACATACAATGAGGAATCGAATGAGCCCTTCCCCACGTCCGTAGGTCAAACCATTCTCGATGTATGGCCCGATTTATGGTGACAACATTTGCGTTTTTTGGTTTATTATTGTTTGTTTTATTGAAGTTTTAACGCAATACGAGTTCTAAAGGACTTGATAAATTATAGATGTTTTTATTGTGGGGGTGAAAACGCTGCAAATTCTTTCACTGGGGTTTATTATTGATTGGCTTGCGTTCATAATTTGAATTTCTACTAAGCTTTGGAGTGTGCGCGTTTCACAGGATAGAGCGATTATTGAATTTCAGGAGGCACACAAATATGATCAACTGATCAATCCAAATAGGTATTTCGGTTGAGAACAGATTTACGTGCTCCATGCATATCTCCTGAAATTCAATAATCGCTCTATCACCTGTGAAACACGCACACAGGAAGCTTATAGAAATTCAAATTATGAGCGCAAGCCAATTGAATAATAAACCCCAGTGAAAGAATTCTGCGTTTTTTTAGTGGTACAAAGTTGACTTGACCCAATCACAGTATGTAGTTTCTAGTGAACTTTTGATAGACAAAATTTGTCTATCAATATTTAATATACGTATATTTAATATACGTTTCTTAATAATTCGCTAAATACAGCATCAGTAACAATAAGGAACTAAAATAGGTGCACTGCATAACTTGTCCCTCGAGGCACATCTAATTGAAGAGGTCCGTAGAGCATAAGGGAAGGGGCAAGCACAAACGTTCCTACCACACGTAAAACTAGCACAGTCCACTTAACTAGGATTAATGAAGTAAGGTCGATAACACGAAAAAAATCTTAATTCGCGAATAACTTTGAATAATAGCGTTTTAACAGAAAACTTTAGGAGGCATTTATTGTTGCAAAATTAGTTGTAGAATCGATCTATGGAAGCAATGAGATCTATCTTGTAGATACCCTGCATAGTTACCATACATTGATAAATGGCCAGTTTTGAAGCGATGTAAAAATATTCTATTTGAGGGTTTTTTTCGCCTTAGCCCTCCTGTGCGACGCCCGAAGCTCTCAACACGAGGTCTCGACGTTTCGTGACGAAAATGAAGATATCTCAGGAAAATGAAACCTGGCAAGATGTCATAGTTACGTGAAGTACGTTCAATCGTGTTTTATTATGTGAAAATACGTTTTTCTGGTCTCAAACGCAAATTTCTCCTGCAATCAGCTTTGCATTGATTATACCGTTGGGAAGCTGAGATTCTGGCGCGGTTTGTAGGCTTTTCGGAAATATTTCATTATCTCGAATTATTTTGAGGTTATGGGCTTCGAAAAGTTGAAGTTCACTTTTCAAGTTGCTTTATTCCCCGTTAAATTCGACTGGAGAAATTTATTTGGTATTAGAAAGGTTGGAAATTTAACGGTCTTTCCTACTGTGTCTTTAAATTTGAGATAGCTCAGGAAACGAGGGAACTATCTTCGTTTAATGCAGTATTGTCGATAACAAGAAATTTTAAATCGTGGGTAACTCTGGATACAAGCGTTAAAAAATAACACTTCATGAGACAGTTTTCGTTGCAAACTAGTTGTAGATTCGATCCCTCGAAGGAATGAGACCTGTTTTTGTAGACTCTATATATAAAGGGGTATTTCCTTAGAAAAACCACCCACATCGCGGGAGGAAGGTAAAGGTGATCAACTTTGTCTAACAATAAGACCTGATCTCAGGATAACTCGATTCAACTCGTCGTTTTCAAGGCCTCTCTTGTGCAAGGGATGTCGTCATCTCGACGTTTGACGTCAGATCGGAACGATAACGATTCACCTGAGAACGAAGAATTAGAAGACAATGACGGCGTGCGGTGGTAAATTCCACCCAACGGGGTGTGTACTTGAGGGCCGTACCTAATATCGATTTGATCTCACTGTTGGGGGCCGATACTCCAATTTCATCACCTGAAATATTCTAAATAATTCGTTCGAAATCTCCCTGATTTTCTCATTAGGAGTGTAATCACCAATTTTTGTGTGACCATAATTTCTCGACTCACAGTTCCATAAATAATCGAAGATTGTATTATTCTAAAATGAAGTTGTCTCTTCAATTAATGCGACATAAAATGTCTTAATATCTCGGCTGATAGGGGTAAGTTTTCGAAGTTTATTGTTCAAATTTTAGGGTGCAGTTCTCATTTCAAACGAATCAATTTGGTTGCAGCCTTATCGAAGTATCTGAATGACGCTTGTGAGTTGCGAGTCATTCAGAATTCACTCATAAAAACTGTTTATCACAAGAAAGTCACATGTGAAGTACCTACCTACATGAAACAATAGGTAGTCGGAAATTGAATTGAAAAAGTTTTAATGTCCTATAAAACATCACATTAGGATAATTCATTGTCACTGGCCGAAAGAATATGACTATGTCTCATGAAAGAGGATTTGCATGCATTGATCCCTCTGGATCAATCCTAATAGGCGTCTCTCTGCTAATGAAGCCGTGCTTCAAACATCCTATAGAAAAAATCGATATGTCAATTGGTGTTCCTTGATTGGGAAAAAGAACCTAAAATACGAACCTTCCCTTGCTTCTTTCAGATACCCGATCTCTCGATCTGGTTTGATTCTAAATGCGTGAGAGGGGAAGAAGCTGACGAAGCCAACTTGAAAAACCTGTCGCGGAACGGGAGTCTCGTACCGTTTTTGACATTTTTAAAATGCCGGTCTTTTTTTTTGTGAGCTTGACCCGATGAGCTACTTTGGCCTTATGAAGAGGTTTGATCCTCCTTTGAAACGTGTTTGCTATCACGTCCTTGTTCCGTTCTACAGGATCTGTTGTAACCCTGAAGCTAGGGGAGAAAACCCCTGCAAATTATTACGTAGAGGTTTTTTATCTCTGTATTAGAGAGCCCTTCTACACCTATCGGCACCCCCCGCCTCCTTGTCTTATACAGAAATAGGTATATCATTGTTATTAGATGCTTGGCAACACGATAAATTAACGAAAAAACTATCCAATTCCTCATTTCATGTAACTATGCGACTTTTTTTTTCGAAGAATTGAATTGACCAAGTGAGTAGAGCTTGAGACTCCAGGCAGGTAAAATTGATCAAATAACAGTTTTCCGAATAAACAGCTCTGATTTAATCTGAACTGAATTTTGAAGCCGATATCATAGGAGGGCACTAACTACCTACAGGATAAAGAAAAATCGAAACATAGTCGGATGAGACATCACGCAACTAGTGTTAGTAAGGAGAAAATAGGTGAAACTTCAGATCCCTCCCTTGTAAAATTTTGCAAATGTTACTTGGTCACTTTTACCCGGAACCCCACGATATAATGAGTGTATTCTATTTTGGATATGAACAAAGACGATATTGTGTTTCTCCGTAAGAACCAAAGTTTAATTGATAATACATTTCATATGAAATTAGTAAATTGAATTATTTAGTTTATCAAAGATTTTATGAACCTATAAGAACAAAAGAAACAACTAATAAAGTCCTCATTCCAAGTATCTTCTATGGAACCACGTCCTTATACAATCCGAGGATTTCTCACAATCTATTTCAAATTTTTTCCAACTGGTTTATCTGTTGCCTGTCGTGATAACTTGTTGTTACTTGTTTTAAATTGCAGCAGCGTTCACATCGGAAAGAAATAATTTTCAGAGTTACGCAAACGAGTGTTTTCTTTACAATTAAAAAAATATATAATAAATAAATACATTAAATTAAAAAATACTGGTTCTGGAAAAAGTGACAACCGGCACTCACGTTTGTGGTCTTGAATATCCATAATGATTTTCCACATCAAATTTCGTTCTAAAAGCCGACCTTTTTTTTCAACCCATGGGTACAATGAAAGACCTCACCTCTCATGCGAGCCCCTTGCACCGATGGCCCCGTTTGTCCGAGCTCTCTAATAAATAACAAATCAATAGTTTGAAGAAGTTGCAGTTTTATTGAATAATAATAGAACAATGCTCTTGAACAATTATAGAATTATATCCACAGTGACAATTAATTGTCCCATTTTCGTTTCGTCGAAGATACACGACTTGATAATAGATGGAAAAAAAAAAATTCTTCTACGCCAGGCATCGTTTAGCAGTCCGAAGGTGGGAAACCATCGCACCTCAAGTTGGATCGTATTGAATTTCTTTTCCGTTCGTTGGATATCGAATTCCGGATTCGGTTGCGCAATCGGATATCTGCCGACGCGAGGAGATTCCTTCTTGGAACGAGCGGGGTTCGTCTGACTCAGGTTTTGGTCATCCGCGAACTTGGCATTAAAAATCCCGCTCCGAAAATCCCGATGACCTCAAAAGAGCCAATTCGAACGAATTGATTACTGTTAGAGTTACTCGACTTTATTCAATTTCGCTGGTAGGAGATTGGAGAGAGAGAGAGAGAGAGAGAGAGAGAGAGAGAGAGAGAGAGAGAGAGAGAGAGAGAGAGAGAGAGAGAGAGAGAGAGAGAGAGAGAGAGAGAGAGAGAGAGAGAGAGAGAGAGAGAGAGAGAGAGAGAGTAGAGTATTTATTAAAAAAACACAACAAACATACAGTTTTGATTGTTTTACAAGAAGTACTTGGTTGAATCACAGAATAGGTAACGCACCTCTTATCACACCGTCGCCTTATCAAAAACCAGATGTCTCTTATCGATATAGGTCCGCTTTCGATGTGTGTTCGAATGTCGAACAAAATATAATCAACTGCTAAAATCAATATTTCGAAAATAAATGATTTTTCACTGTTTCTTTGTAGGCTTTGGACTTCCTTCACTTGGCGAAGAAGGCCATTGTAAAGTACGATATTTTTGACGTATGAATGAATTGTGGTAAACTTTGGTCTGAGATATCCATAGCCGAAAAGTTAACAAACTGTTCCTTGTACACAGCATGTACGTTAGTTAAAATCTTCATTTGAATAAATGATTATTATTTAGGACAAGTTTTCTCTCAATAAAATTGATAGTTGCCAATTTTTTTTTCCTCTCAAAAGTGCTCAAATTTCTACTCAATTTAACACGAATGTAGTGCGATAATTTTGGATATTATCTATTACGATATTGAACGATTGGAACTTTTTGATTACGGTTTTGCCCAAGTCTGATTTTGATCCGAAGTTGATCCCCGCTGTATTGTTCAATCGGTATTAATAAAACTCGCTCAGTTATCGAGCTCGACGGGTATTTTCTCGATGTTAATTGCGGGGGGTTTTCGTTTCCCGTCTGCGAGCTTAAAAAGGCCGCCGGCGCGCCGCCCGGGCGTCACGCACATGTCGTCATCCGAAAACCGTCGACTTTTCGTCGTCTGAGTCACCAGACGATCGTTCTCATCGGAAAAATGAGTCAGAATAAATTCTTCCCCTCCCCGGTCATCAGTTATAGCATGACAGCATTCGTCCGTGACGAGGATTTATTTTTCACACAACTCAACGCGTGAATGAAGAAGCAAAAATTACCATAACACTTTCAATCGTGCATCTTGAATGTTTCTTCGAAATTGAAGCACTTTTTTGTGCAAAATATTTCCTAACTACCACAGCAACTAACACGTGGGATTGTAATTTTCAGATAATATTAGCATATTATGCTAATACTCCGAAGTATCACCGTGGTTTCTATGCCTATTATTTGTTGATTTGATGTAATTAATGTAATTGAAAATTGTTAAAAATTGTCGTTTTGAAATTCTTGGATCCATTGCAATTGCTTCATTTCTCAAGAAAATTTGCTTAAATCGAGAGAAAGAAAGTTAAGATCCAAGAAATGTTGCATGTTAAGTCCTTTTTCCTATAAATTCGTTAATTTTGGGGGAAAAAACGCTTACATTTCAAGAGATTCGAGAATTCAATCATATCAAGCACTTCATCAAGCTCAATTGCTTATATGTGCTGTGTGAATGGAAGCAGACTGTAGTAGAGACCTTGGCATCTGTCAATACCAATCGTTGTAGAATTCTTGAAAATTGTTTAAAATTTGCATTTTAAAAGTCTTGGAGCTATTGCGGTAACTTCATTTTCTTATGAAATTTGCTCAAAAACGAGAATAAAAAGGTTAAAATCTAAGGATTGTTGCAGTGTTTTGGAGAAGTCATTTTTCCCATAAAGTCGATAGTTTTGGTTATAAAACTGCTTAAATTTTAGAAGAATTGATGTAAATTCGAGAATTCGTTCATACGGTAGGTATGTGGCTCTTCATCAAGTTCAATTTCTTATATGTGCTGGGTGAACGGAACGTGAATGGAATTTCAGACGAGAGGCTCTGGGAGCTGACTCATGTAGAAAAACTTGGCATCTGCGGTGCATCT
This sequence comes from Creontiades dilutus, assembly GCA_031894815.1. Lineage (NCBI taxonomy): Eukaryota > Metazoa > Arthropoda > Insecta > Hemiptera > Miridae > Creontiades > Creontiades dilutus. The sequence goes on from JAVIWC010004963.1 coordinate 629,190, forward strand.
CGTTTCTTATTTCACGGTCAAGTTATGAACGGGGCGAATTGTCCGGTTCGAGAGATAACCAACGGGATCCCTTCCCACACAGATAAGTAATTGAAGCGAAGGAAGAGGTTACGAGGTAGTGGGAGGGTTCTCCACGTATAAGTTATGGTTTCGTACCCCTCCGGCCCCACTGCCATCTATATCGCTCTTCTTATTCACGCCAATTAAACGGAAAACGATGGCCAACGATCAAAAGTTCTCTCGATTGATAGACCTTGAAACGAGAAAATATGTGTTTCGACCTGGAGGCGATCCGTGCGACTTGGGAATGAGAATTCATTGTCCTTCATCGCTAGAAAAACGACGAAAAAATGATTACACAAAGGTAAATTATTTCCATGATATATCTCTGGGCAGGTCTCTAGTTCGTAGATCATTCAGTTCCAATTCCAGTTTGAAGGCAATAAAAACGTTGGCACCTTCTACGATAGCAAACCAAGAAGATAAAAGGAATTTTAGCCGTAGCCAAAGCATCTGGCGAGGCCCGGATGGACCGAGTTCTGTGCATTTTGTGAGAATACATTTTTCAGAACTGGGACTCATTCGAGGCTTCCACTTTGAGTCAGGTGGAGTAGGCGAGGACTCCTAATTCGTGGATATATCTCCTAATTTGGGCAAGCAGCATATATATCGTACTGTATCCGCTATCGGGTCTCTAATGAGGGAAATACATGAATTTCGGAGCTTTGGGGTACTGCTTTTAGTCAGCTGGAGTAGGGGAAGGACTCCTTATTTGTGGAATTGTCTCCTAATTTGGGATAGCAGCGTTTTGATCGTTCTGTATCTGCTATCGGGTCTCTAATGAGAGATATACTTTCATTTTGGAGCATTCGGAGACAGGTTTGAGTCAGCTGGAGTAGGAAGAGGACTCCTAATTTGTGGATATATCCTCTAATTGTTGAAAGCATCGTTTTCACCGTACTGTATCCGCTACCCTGTCTCTAATGACGGAAATAGACTCGTTTTGGAGCTTTGGGGGTCAGGTTTGAGTTAGCTGGAGTAGGAAGAGGACTCGTAATTTGCGGATATATCTCTTAATTTGGGATACCAGCGTTTTTATCGTTCTGTATCTGCTATAGGGTCTCTAATGAGAGATATACTTTCATTTTGGAGCTTTCGGGGAGAGGTTTGAGTCAGCTGGAGTAGGAAGAGGACTCCTAATTTGTGGATATATCCTCTAATTGTTGAAAGCATCGTTTTCATCGTACTGTATCTGCTATCCTGTCTCTAATGAGAGATATACTTTCATTTTGGAGCTTTCGGGGAGAGGATTTGAAATAGACTCTAATTTGTGGATATATCCTCTAATTGTTGAAAGCATCGTTTTCACCGTACTGTATCTGCTATCCTGTCTCTAATGAGGAAAATAGACTCGTTTTGGAGCTTAGGGGACAGGTTTGAGTTAGCTTGAGTAGGAGAAGGATTTCTTATTAGAGGATATATCTCTTAATTTGGGATAGCATTGTTTTTATCGTACTGTATCTGCTATCCTGTCTCTAATGAGGGAAATAGACTCGTTTTGGAGCTTTGGAGGACAGCTAACAGATGTTACCACCATCGGCCTCGTTTTGTTGGTATCGGTACAATTTTATCAACAAGCTGGTGCTTAGAGTCGCTTAAGAGACACCCCTTTCCAACTCTCTGTTGTTTTCAGGTAAATAATTTTTGAATTTTGGGAATTTACCATTCTAAAGTACTCATTTCAAGGATTTGATTCATTGTTCCATATTTTACTTCCTGTCAACTACAACCTGGTCATGGAAAGTGTGTGTGGCACCTGCTTCTCCTAATTTGGAATACTGAAGGGGTTCCCGAATTTGTGATATCCCCATAAATCCCCATAAATCAAGCGATGATTAGTCTAATTAGAGATATCCCTATTTTTTACACCAGACGTTCCAAAATATCGCTTAAGGCTTATGAAACTTTTGATTAATTCATTTTTACAACTCTGGACTTTGGAAACAAACAAAATCTGACTGATAGAAACGGCGTGCGATTTCGAATTTGGTGACTCGAGTTGATTTAGAAAGTCAGAGATTCCCAAATTTACTTATATCCCAAATTAGAGGATGAGTAGCCTAATTTGAGATGCCCTATTTTTGGACCCCCAACTCCCAAATTTATAGTTGAAGGCTTATGAAACTTTTGATAAATTCATTTTGACAACTCTGTACTGCTGCAAACGAACAAATCTGATTGCTATAAAGTGCATGCGATTTGGAATTGGTGGCTGTTTCAACTCGAGTTGATTCAGAAAATCAGAGGTTCCCGAATTTGGGATATCCCGATTTAGAGGATGAGTAGCATAATTTGAGATAACTACCCTATTTTTTGAACCCCAGCTCGAAAATTTATAGTTGAAACCTTATGAAACTTTTGCTAATTTTATTTTAACAACTCTGAACTGCTACCGTCTGACTGCTAGAAACTGCGTGCAATTTCAAATTTGGTGGCTGTTTCAGCTCGAGTTGATTCAGAAAATCAGAGGTTCCCCAATTTGGGATATCCCGAATTAGAGGATGAGTAGCCTAATTTGATATATCCTATTTTTGGACCCCCAACGTCCCAAATTTATAGATGAAGCCTTATGAAACTTTAGCCAATTTCATTTTAACAACTGTGGGTTGCTGTCATCTGACTGCTGGATAGCTGCGTGTGATTTCGAATATGGTGACTGGTTCAAATCATTATCTAGATAGAGGTTCCCAAATTTGGGATATCTCAAAAGGAGGTGAGTCTCCTTATTTGAGATATCCCGATCGTGGACCCCCGAAATCCCAAATTTATAGTTGAAGCCTTATGAAACTTACGATACATTTATTTTGACAACTCTAGCCGAATTTCTGATGAAATCTCCCCCAATTTGGGAATGTCACGAATTATATTCCTAATGATTAGCCCTATTTAGTTATCCTCATTTTGGTCCTGGAATCCTGGAATTAGATGGCCTGTTTTCAAAGCTCTGAAAATCAAATTTTCTAGAAAATGTTGCCTAACTTCTGCATTACGCTCATTCTTTCTACCTACTCAATGGTAATGGCCTACAGACCAAGTCACTCGCGACGAAGTAATGGAAATCCATTTCAATAAAAACGGAGTAAAATAGAACGTTGTCTATATTTCCCCGAAAATAATGAGTACCCGGTTAAATCGATTTCGACGGTTAATAAGACGTCATCAGTAACAAACTTGAACTGAAAGTCCATCACAGATAGTACATCTTATATTGGACCAGGTGAAAGGAGATTGAATCCTATTGGTTCAGGGAAGTGAAAGGGAAGAGGGAAGAGGAGGACCAACCAATGCCTCTTGAGCCTCACAGAGTGAAGTGGCATGTAATTGCCTGGATACTTTAGCTTCTATAATTGAGGGGTTTATAAAGATGTGCGGTACCGAAGAATGTTACTTTGAAGAGTTGGCATCCACAATGCGGAGCCCATCCCTTAATATTCAGGTTTTCCCGGTCTCTCAGCTAGTAGATGGAGCGAAGGCCGCGCCGGCCGTTAAGCTCACAAATCGATACCACGTCGCCCCACTGACCCCTTGACGAATAGATCGCTATATCATACGCTGGAAATTATGACACAGAGTTTCGTTATTTCCATGTTATAACACGGACCGACAAAAAACACACTGGTAAGCATTACGATCACGCTTATAAACCTTATTATAAACACACAATGAGAGTATCTTTGAGATATTTATATTCGATGAAGATTATATTCGATAAATTCTTCAAAATAACTTATTCGCGGCAAAAATGTATCTCGGAAAACATTACCCATTACCCCAAGCATTAAAGCAAAAGCATTACCCCCTTCAATGCCTCCGTTCTATTGTGCAATTCGAAATTTTGTTGCACAACCACAGCACAGGGGTCAAACCAAAAAAGAATCATAAAAATCGACTAAGATCATCAATTTTTATTGTTTTTCAACGTTGATTTCGGGTGTGAAAACGGTCAAATGAAAAAAAGATGACATTACCATTTGAATCAGCGTTGAAAAGCTATGAAAATTGATATTTAACACTTTGGGTGTGCTAATATGTATTTGTGGAGTTGGTAACTTGGCGCTCGGACGAAAAAATCAAATTTTTATGAAATCGATTGTAAAATCTGGATTTGTGGTGGAAAAAAAAGTTCCCGCAATACGATTTATTAATTAAAGATGATCAAGGTTGAATAAGACAGGTACAATACAAAGTAGGTATCTTACCTTAACGACTTAAAGTCACTAACATGATATGCGACGTACAGGGTAGCCCACGTAACATGAACACACCTTTTATTTTCAATACAAACAATATATTTGAAATGAGTAGGAGCAGATAAATTTTCGCTCATTAATCGTGCTGCATGTCAATCACATTTGAATCTTCGGCCGTGTGATCTGAGTAGATCTGTCGGGAAGTCCGTCAACACGCAGACACAGTTTACTCAGCTGAATTCACTCCGAACTGTTGAGCCTTAGATCTCGCCGACGAAGACCCCGCGCCCCAATTTCACCGTGTATTCCGAACCGGGGGCAAAGGAACCACAAATTTCGACACAAAAGTTCATCATTTCTGTGTTGAATAGAGTAAATGTGTTAAAATACATCGAATAGCACGATGACGCGTGTTAGAATTGATATTCAAACACTGAACCATTTTTAAAAAGCATTCATAATTGCTAGGTTTGGAGACACGAGATGTCAGTTTCGAGTTGAGATAATGTAACACAGACTAGATCTGATATAAGTGAATTAGTGATTTATGTAGTACCTTAATGAAAAAAGCTGCAAATTCTTTCACTGGGGTTTATTATTCGATTTTCTTGCGTTCATGATTTGAATTTCTACTAAGCTTTGGAGTGTTATTATTGAATTTCAGGAGGATACATAAACATGAAATCTGATCAATCCAGAAAATACCTATTTGGATTGAGAATTGATCATATTTGTGTGCCTCCTGAAATTCAATAATCGCTCTGTCACCTGTGAAACACGCACACTCCAAAGCTTAGTATGAATTCAAATCATGAACGCAAGCCAATTGAATAATAAATCCCAGTGAAAGAATTTGCAGCGTTTTTTATCTTCAACTCGTGTATTGGCTATAAACCCTTTTAGGAGTTCACTCCAGTATCCACATTACTACATCACTAGGTTACTGATATCAAAACAAAAACAATGGTAAACCAAAATAACGCTAATGTTGCCACCATAAATCGAGCCATACATCCGGAATGGTTTGAGCTGCGGACCTGGGGCTCATTCGACTCCTCGTGGGGTGTTCTTCAAAGAGTCCAAATTTAGGCCGCCTTGACTTTTTTTGAGGTTTTTTAGGTATTTTACAAAACTTTGACAACCCTTAAAGGGCACTATAAATTAAGTGAGGGAGCTGGCTCAAGATTGGGGCGTCGTCGGACCAACTTATTTTTCCTGAAAATTTCAGCTTTTTTGCTTCAGCCGTTTGGGAGAACGGATTCAGATTCGGATTCTACACCCTTTGAAACGTGAACCATGAAATTTTCAGGGGGGTTTAGCTTCTTTTTTTTTTTTTTTTTTTTCAAGAGCGATTACAATACAATGGTTTATTATTGAATAATAAACCAAAATCAATGGAATGCCTATACAGTGTTAAAACCTTTTTGCCAATATCGATGTTCCTAGCTGCAAAGATGTGTTTAATGGACTTATCCATGATTCCAATCTCGATGTTTTTGAAACGATTAAACTCTGTCCTTGGTGTCTGTTTGTATGGATCAGAATTATTTTCTATTCGATGGTGAATACTATTCTCAACCTGGGGTAGCCATGGGTTTTCCACTACAATCTCCTATGCTTGCGGATATTTACATGGATCATCTTAATGAACAAATCTAGTTTCAAAAAAGATGACACAGCCTACAAACGATCGACTTTTACAACAGTCGGAACGAGTACACCTCAAAAGGCTGCAAACAGTGGGATCAAATCGTCTCCCCGGACTCAACATCAATGATTGAGTTAACTCCATCAAGGTGACAATGAACACGACAACAAGATACAAGCCCGATCCAAAAACTCAAAAATCACTTTTCTTCTAACTTTTGGCAGGGATCCTTTCGAAATATCAAACAAATTCGTTTGCCTTTATATCTGCTGAATTTTTACTACTTAATTAACAAAAGCTATATACATGACGCGAAATAGGGTTCGCCATCCCCAATTTCACCCTCTTCGCGCACGGAGTCACCCATGAGGTGTGGGTTTTTAACAGATTAATATAGGTGAGTTAGAGGCTGTATTTTATGATAAGTTTAAAGGTTTTGGGATCTTGATTGGTCGTAATATCAGCTCATCAAGCCCGGAACACTCCCCCCTTCACTTCAACTGTATGAAAAATAACTTGACCGTCTAGTGGAAAAGGACAAACAATACTGACCCACCCCGAGAGCGCCCTGGGCCTCGAAGGGGTTCCTGAGGGCTGTACCCCCACTATTAAGATTGAAAATGGTTCTTAGGTCGGTACTTTCTGGGGTTTTCTCGAGCGTCCATAGACGACACCAAAGGTGTTTGCCATCAGAGCTGAAATTGATCCAATCGTACATTTTGATATGATTCCATTTAAATTAAATTGACAATCCGAGTATTTAGTGGTCTATTGATGAAAAGGCTGATTATTAGAGTTCTCCGCCGACATATATATCCCTATTTACGTGCGTGTGCGTTTATCTTCGTCTCCCGTCTGTCTTTTCTCTTCCGTGAACTAAATATCTCAACCACTTAGCGAACGGAATTGACGCGAGGCTGACGACAGACGTTAAATGGGAAATATGACGACGTCATAACTGGGGAGCCCAATTCAGGAAGACGAGACTCTGAATATCAAAGGTCAGCTGGGGGGGCAATTTGAGAGGAGCATCGGAGATTCAGAGGAGCTCGCGAGCCGACCAATTGACGCGTTGAACTGGTTGTCAACTGCTTTCCTCCGCACTGAACGGCTGAAATCGTATTTAACCAGGCCAGGTGGAGTTATTGTACACGAAATCCTGAAGTTTCATGATCATCTTGTGTTCCTATGATCTTACTACTGAACTAGTTCTAATTTGGAGAATATTTCCATGATCTTCTTGTTTTCCGTATCTTTGTACTGCTCTGTGTTCAAATACTATAAAACTAGGCTGAACCCACTTTTGTGCACGTATTGGTGTGATTACACTGTTCCCGAAGATTATGAATGGTGATTTTATTAAATTTAGTATTCTAGTGTTCCTTCCATGGCATTGAAACAACGAACTATAGTCAACTCTTTCATTAAGTAATAGACGAGGTGGGGGTGATGTCAACAAAACCGTGATGTTTCATAATCATCTTTTGCTCCTATGATCATACTAATAGACAAGGGTTAATTTCTGCAGAGTGCTTCCGTGATATATTTGTTTTCCGTGCCTTTGCATCGCTCTGTATTCAAATGCTATTAACTAAGCCAGGTGGGATAAATGTCAACGAAAGTTTCATGCTCATCTTGTGCTCCTATGATCATACTTTTAGGCTATAGCTAATTATGAAGGGTACTTCCGTGATCTACTTGTCTTCCGTACCTTTGTACTTCTCTGTGTTCAAATACAATGTACTATTAATGTACATTAACCAAAATAACCATTAACTATAAATATGTGTACATTAACTAAATGTACATCAACTATAAATGTACTATTAACGAAATCAAGTGGGGAGTATGTAATGTCAACGAAAGTTTCTTGCTCATCTTGTGCTCCTATGATCTTACTTTTGGGCTGTTGCTAATTATGAAGGGTACTTCCATGATCTACTTGTCTTCCGTACCTTTGTACTTCTCTGTGTTCAAATGCAATGTACTACTAATGTACATTAACCAAAATAACCATTAAAGTTTCATGATCATCTTAAATGTACTATACTAACTGAAGTTTCATGTCAATTTGGAGACTCCATGATACTGACATCCTGAAGTTTCATGATTCTTCTGTATCATCTAATTTGGAGAGTACCTTGTTTTTTGTATGATTTGTGGTCAAATGATACTAACCAGCTCTAGTGGGGTGATTGTACACAAAATCCTGAAGTTTCATGCTCATCTTCTGTTCCTATGATCTTACTTTTGGGCTATAGCTAATTTATGGAGGGTACTTCCATGATCTTCTTTTCCTCTGTATCTTCGTACTAATCTGCGTTCAAATGCCATTACCCTGCCCGGGTGGGGTGAATGTATACGAAATCCTGAAGTTTCATGATCATCTTCTGCTCCTATGATCTTATTATTAAACTAGTTCTAATTTGGAGAGTACATCTATGATCTACTTGTTTTTTGTATCGCCCCACTCATTTGTGGTCAAATGATACTAACCAGCTCTGGTTGGGTGATTGTACACGAAATCCTGAAGTTTCATGATCATCTACTACTAGACTGTGCCTTATTCCTGCAGAGCGTTTCCATGATCAACATATCGTCTGCCCTCGGGCCCAGCTTTTCTTGAAAAATACAAAATTATTTATTATACACATGCAAAGCTGTAGAACTCGATCATTCTCAATTTTCCACAATCGATATTCCTCTCTCTCAAAATGGCATATAATTTAGTAGACGCTTGGTTTAAAAAAATATATATAGGGGCCCCATATGAATTTTGCCCCTGGGCCCGGTTCTCTCTCTCCTGCCCTGGTCCTCTGTATCTACGAACTGCTCTGTGTTCTCCTTCGTGGAAGAATTTCTGTAGTGAGCTCTTCCCTTTAATTCTCCGCTCGCATTTTCATTCCCGATTGTCTTCCTTCGCCAGAGGTGCTCCCAAGATCAGAAGGGCAAATGCCAACGAACTCGGGAGGCTTCTAACGGGCTTTTCTAGCTCTGGGTGGCCCCTCGCCTTCGTTTTTCGACCTTGTTCTCCCTCCCGACTTATTTCACTTTCGTCTCCCAAACTACCTTTCCTTATGAATGAGTTGAAAATGTCGATCGAATCCCCAAGAAATAAAGGGGAGCATAACCGCATAACCTTGTAGCATAACCGTGCGAACGAAGTTGAGTACCCATTTCTCTCAATACACTCTAAGTTACTCGTTACAAATGTGTAGATTTTAAAAATCGGTGTTCTAGTTTTTAGGACGTCCCTCTGAAACAATGTTTCGTCAATTGGGGGACGCCTATTAGAATCATCCAGGGGGATCATGTAGGAGAATCCCAACATGAGAAAAAATAATTGCATTCAAATCCATTTCTAGCATAAAAACGGTAAGTGTATCCCCACGTTCTCTCTCTCCACCTCCCCCCCTCCTTTTTGGTTTATTATTCAATAATAAACCATTGTAATCGCTCTTGAAAGAAAAAAAAATTTAACCCCCCCTGAAAATTTCATGGTTTACGTTTCAAATTGTGTAGAATCCGAATCTGCAATAAACAATTTTCCGTTCGTACGCCGTACGCACGGTTTCTCCCAAACGGCTAAAGCAAAAAAGCTGAAATTTTCAGGAAAAATCCATGTTGGTCCGACGACACCCCAATTCTTTTTGAAGAACTTTCCACGTGAAATCGAATGAGCCCCTCCCCAGGTCCGCAGGTCAAACCATTCCCGATATATGGCCCGATATATGGTGCCAACATTCGCGTTATTTTGGTTTATTATTGTTTTTGTTTTGATTACAGTAACCTAGTGACGTAGTCATGTAGTAATGTGGATACTGGAGTGAACTCCTAAAAGGCTTTCTAGCCGATACACGGGTTGAAGCATTCTGATAAAGATAAAAAACGCTGCAAATTCTTTCACTGGGGTTTATTATTCAATTGGCTTGCGTTCATGATTTGAATTTATACTAAGCTTTGGAGTGTGCGTGTTTAACTGGTGATAGAGCGATTATTGAATTTCAGGAGGCACACGAATATGATCAACTGATCAATCCAAATAGGTATTTTGGTTGAGAACAGATTTACGTGCTCTATGAATATCTCCTGAAATTCAATAATCGCTCTATCATGTGAAACACGCACACTCCAAAGCTTAGTCGAAATTCAAATCATGAACGCAAGCCAATCGAATAATAAACCCTAGTGCAAGAATTTGCAGCGTTTTTTTAAAAGCAATTTCCAATGTTGATTTACCATATCATCTACTGGGAAATTGATGAGCTCTACGGTAAAAACATTCATATTTCATAACTTTCTATCGGTCTATTAAATTAATATTTTAGAGCGATTTTTGACAGAGAAATTGAGTTTTGTTCCCATTGGTCATATAGCGGTAGACAACCTTCAAAGCTCTCTATATTCATTCTCGCTTCAGAAAAATCAAATTTCATGCCAGACATGAAAGTTTCATGCTCAGTGGATGGGATACTTTTGTTTTATACATGCGACACAAATAATGAGATCTGTCATGTTTTTGACCGTGGGCTCCTGGACTAAGACGTTAGTGGTACAGTTGTCATCTGAGTAAACACCTACCAAATGCCACGGTAAATTACCGTGCCACTAGTGTCTGGTCAAGTCGTAAACCTAAAAGGCGGTGAACCAACGCAGGTTCCGTTGTTCGGTGATTTTTTTCTTTCCCCATGAAATATTCATCGGCGAACGCGTGTTTTTTTTTCGTACCTGTTTTCTTTCAAGTCGAAAGTGGGGAAGTGAGGGGGGGGGGTAATGGGTGGGGGGGGGGGGGGGCTAGTTGGTTTAAACGGCCGTTCGGTTGATGACTGGAGGCCAATCAGAGCGTGACAAAAACCTATTCGGGGCGTCTTGAAAATTCATTTATCGCCTCTCCACACTCTGGTCTACCCGGTATATATATATAAACACGGCATAGTATTAATTTTTTATGAGAAAGAAATTTAGACGAATGAGAGAAACAGAACGAGAGAAAAGTTTCCTAATGTTTCGAACAAAATATCGTGATCACTGGAAAACTGGAGAAGAAATTATTTTGTGAGTCCTGGTCGCGGTGTTTCCATTTGGTATCCAAGGCCGGTACAAATAATTTATGATAAAAAAATTTCTAATTGTTTAAATGAGGCCAGGGGGTCTTAGTCCCCAAAACCCACCTATGAGCCCTTTCTGACTGATCCCTTTCAGGGGCGCAGGATATGACTCTGAGAGCTCTGTTCTGGAACGTCTGAATTATTATAATTTGCGAGTTGGAGGCTGATCCCCACATCTGACAACCATACAGCCATATTGGTCGTGATGTGGGTATCACCAAGTGTTTGAAATGATAAAAACAATTTCTCACCGTAACATACAAATGCACTTTACATTTTGTGGAAAAGGTTGAGGTTTTTCCCCACAGTTTGGAAATTTGCTCCGCTGACGGTCTGTTTAATTAAAAATACAAAACTGATCCACGCGATCAAGAATAACACCTTTTGGTTGAGGGGAGCATGCACTTCATACATCAAGACTATCATAATCCAGTTCTTTCCATCAACATTGGGTCATCACTCCCATATCTCCTGAAATTCAATAATCGCTCTATCACCTGTGAAACACGCACACTCCAAAGCTTGAAAAAAATTTTGTAGAAATTCAAATCATGAATCATTGAATAATAAACCCCAGGTTGGTTCGGTTTTGGTCATGTAATCGACACATGACTGAATTGATCACATGACTGTGTTGTGGCCCTCCCTCCCACCCTAATTTGAGACACACACCATACTCGATACATCTCAGATATCTTGTACGGGAATGAGCAATTAATGAATGCTGAGGTGTTCCCAGGAGGGAATGAAGTTCACGTCCACTAAGAACACGTTTGTAGCCCTTATCGTTCAAAATTATTCGTACATCTTCCCTAAAAACAATCAGAAAGCCATAAATCAACATGTGGCGCTATCACCTCCCTGAAATGCATAATATTCCATTGGTGGAACATTCATCTTTTCACCGAATTACTCTCATTGTAAGCTCTAAACTAGTATCAAATACCAAACTTGAAAAAAAAAAAATTGTTTCAAACTGCAAATTCTTTCACTGGGGTTTATTATTCATTGATTCATGATTTGAATTTCTACTAAGCTGTGAATAGTGCGTGTTTCACAGGTGATGGAGCGATTACTGAATTTCAGGAGGCACACAAATATGTTCAACTGATCAATCCAAATAGGTATTTTGGTTGAGAACCGATTTTCAAGTGCTCTATGCGTATCTCCTGCAATTCAAAAATCGCTCTATCACCTGTGAAACACGCACACTCCAAAGCTTAGTAGAAATTCAAATCACGAATCATTGAATAATGAACCCCAGTGAAAGAATTTACAGCGTTTTTATATGAACGCGACCGTTTTCACGCCTGCCCTTCAAGTGATAACGGGGACGCTCGTACATACGAAGGGAACGGGGGCGCTCGTACATTTCGTCAATACGAAAAAATCAAGTTCACCTCCGACAGGGACGCTCATGGTATCACCTCCCACAGTTGCTTCGGTTCCCGACGTCATTCCGTATGCGCTGTAGTGAACTGCGCAAAACTGCCTGTTCGGAAAAAATCGGGTGATGTCCAACCAACCAATCACGTAGAGCTTTCCGGATAGGTTTCTGGTTGGATCTGAATCCTGCTTCAGAGGAGGGGCTCAATCTCGTACAGAACGAGGCACACAACTAGCGCTGCCTGTTGATAAACCTAAGGACTGTTTTCTCACCTTCCCTCCTTTGGCGCCTAGTTCAAATCGGGGACACCGCGTTCATTCTGACCATACTTCTGTAAATTTTAGTCCTGAACCGTTACAGAAGTGAAATTACTTAGTCCTGAACCGGTTACAGAAGAAAAATTTACAGAAGTATGGTCAGAATGAACGCGGTGTCCCCGATTTGAACTAGGCGCCAAAGAAGGGGAGGTGAGATAACAGTCCTTAGGTTCATCAATAGGCAGCGCTAGTTCTGCCTCGCTCTGTAGGAGATCGAGCCTCTCCTCTGCTTCAGTCTTCCGTCGCGCGTGTGTTAGGTTGTGTCGTGTTTTGTGTTCGCTGCAAAATGCTTCCAAAGTGATTTTCCTTCGAATTCGGTACCGGTTTTCGCGGTCGGATGTGTAGGTAAAAGGCTCTCGTTTGCGCTGTGAAAAGTGAAGTGATGTGTTTTGTATCATCATCATCATGATTTCTTCTACGCTCATCTTGTTCGTCATTTGTTGAACAACATTCGTCTACAAGGTACCTACCTGCATGCTGCTTGAATATTTCCTACTCACGCTTGTTTTTCGTAGGATTTTTTACCTAATTTATAATCCTATGGATCGTAGGAGAGGGTGAATGTACGGGTTATTAGTGATAATTTTCGTTTTGCGTATCTTTGGGATGAGACCTATTGACCTATTGTTCTGTCCTTCCTATTCGATTGTTTCTGCTAGTTTTCTGTGATTTTTAGCGTCGGATTTTTGCGATGGAGAAAGCGACCAACCACCTACGAAGAGCGGCGTAAAGAAGAACGAGTAAAAAAATACGCGGATACAGATCCTAATCTTGAATTTCTGAAACGTAAAACAAAATTGTGTGACCACAACTCGACGAAGTTCCGGATATTTCCGAAACAAAGAATATTTAAAGGCTCAAGTAGGGAATAGGTGACCCCCTCCTATTATCAGACTGTGTATAGGATATATCGATACCACTGCGATGTATTATGGGATGATTTTCACGACCGTTATATCGATAAAAGTATTTTTAATACGCAGAGACACAAGTGTTGAAGCATTCTGATCTATTAGTCCAACTGATCTATACTTTACTAGAATGATTAGACCAGTAAACTAGACAGAACACAGATCGAAAGCGTGGACCTGTGAATTAATGTTGAAACTAACAAATTATATGAGTGATGTTGAAGGTGAATAAGAAATCTAAAAGTTGTGAAATGAGGGTCCGTTGCTAGGCGGTTGCTACGGAAGCGAGACCTGCAGGGTACAATGTCGACTTGCTTCTTGCTTGGATTGGAAGGGGTCCGAGGCGCAGTTCTCAGAATCCAACTGGACACTGGACGCATATTCGGAACGGTTGGAAGTGTGATGAAAAAGTTTTGTCTTATCCAGGGGAAAGAAATTTTTCATGCAAGACATCAGTACCTACCTACATTCGCGATCGGCTCAAAATTTCTACGAGAAAATACACTCAGTAAAAAATGTCTCAGTACACCCACTTTGCTTTTCACGAATTATGTAGCTGCTTCTCACAAACCTTGAAAAACGGGATGATAACTGTATGAATGTATTACAGACATCTTAAATAATGAATTTCGAGTCAACCAACTTTTCAACTCAGCGAACCAAACAAAATTTATAACAGACGGTAACGCATTCATTTTTATCAGGGCAAAAAAAGTGTTCGTATGCAAAAAATGAAGTAACAGCTCGTGGGCCCTCCTTTTTGCTTGACAACTTCCAAAAAACGGAACTTCATCGAATCGACGAGCTTTTCAACCAAGCTGGAAGATGTCTGAGGGTACTGGTTCATAATGACTTACTGTACAATAACAATAAACTACACATACAGTAATAACAAAACATGGAAATCGTTTAAGAATTGTCAGCTTGTTAGCGTCTATAAATTTGTAACAGGCACACACAGAAAGACATACAGCTATAGTTTTTTCTTCACTTCCTTGGTCTTGGATTGGTCTAAAATGGATTCGTATTCAGCTACTTTTTTTATTTCTATTTTCATTTATTATAATTATTACTATCATTTTTTTTATGTTTGGGTTGTGACCCACCCTCCAGGATCAATTCCAATAGTCGTCCATAAACAAATTTGTTTAATTAATTAACGCAGTTGAGATCCAACAACTAAGCAATAGAGAATATGACCAGCTTGAGTATATGGACAGGGAGGAGTGAACAGTTTAACGTCAACTACAAAACTAAAAGTAACAAACAAACTGAAGAGATGTGTGGTGGCACCACTATGTCAATGCCTAAAGTATGCCAGTAGTTATGACATAGTTAGGTATAGACTGAGGAAGTCCCCGCTGCGGGACGAAACGTTTCTGACGTGAATAAACAGATATAACGCTCCAAATTAAGAGATTCGGAATAAATTTTGTTTCAAATTTCTCCTACTTTTCAGCAAGGGGTGAGCACATTATTTTATGGATAAAATTGTAAAACAACATGCACTTATAGATTTCTGTTTTTATTGTTCTGTGAAGTTTTTTGTTTTATGCCAATAATTCTTCTTCTCCTTGTTCTTCATTTATTGATTTCCCAATATCAAATCGATTTTGGGAAAATGACATGAAAAAGTGCGACTTAACTTTTTTTCGGGTTTCAGCGTCGCAACTGCGCTCCCATTCAGGCCGTCCAACTCGTCAATGACGTCCACTATTTTGTAGTCGCCCGTGACGTCAGTTTTTCTTTTCTCTGCCCTCAACGACAAAAGATCATTGTTTTCGTATTTTTTTTTTCGAAAGACCTTTTATTTTTCGGGGCCTCTTTAAGAGTCCCCTTGTCAATGGTACAATGATAACAAAAGACTTCCCTTACTCCCCTCGCCTTACCTTACAGGAAGGAGGGGCAAGGGACAAAGATCGACTGCGCCACTACATCACCGACGAGTCGATGCGGCTTTGAAAAGGGGAGTAATGGGAGGCGAGATATTACCTAACGCGCTCGACCTCGTTTTGATTTTAATTTTCTTTTTTTTTTTTGTCGTCGTTTCTAACGTTACATTTGTCCCTCTCGCAGTTCCGATATTTGAGCGCCACCGCGTGAAACAATCGTTCGGATTTTCCTACGTAAATATTCACTTCGCTACGTCCTACATTCGTGTCATCATTTTCGTAAGAGGAGTTGTGAGAGACCTCCCTAGAACGAGGGTTATCCGAAACTACGCTCTGAGAAATTTAAAAACGGAGCTAATTCTAACAGTGTACAGGGTGTTTGGTATTAGAACGACGAAACTTCATTGATCGATTCAGAAACTAATTTGCAACAACTTTTACCTCAGCAATTTTGTTTAGTCCGCTCCTTTGGGTGGTCTGCGTTTGAGGACAACGCAATGCGTTCGGAACGGTTTTGGCAAAGCGATTGGGACGGTGCCTTGATAAAAAAGTCAATGCGTTTGGGACAGGCGATTGTAAATCGATCGGAAATGCGTTTGGGACAAGAGACATGGCACGACCAAAAATGTGTTTATTCAAAAAAACTTGCGGTACGGTTTATAAATGTTGTCGATGGATAAACATCGAGCTCGTCTGATGAGGAAGAAATTGCTATGAGCCTTTGAAAACCCTCCCCCTTCTTCTTCTTCTTCTTTTCAGATCCGATAAGGTAGCACCAAAATGTTATTAGCTTTGAAAATCCTAACTAGATCACGCAGAAGTCTTATTATTTGGGTATGAAGATGGAAGTGCATGATACTGGGGAGGTGTATGCAACTGGTTCCACCAAGCTAATTAGAGGAAGGGACACAAATCGGGTCACACATTTTTGGAACACAATTATAAAGGCTTATTTTTGAAAATATTAAACCCAAATTTCGAGTAATATCACAATTTCGGTGTTGTCTCCGCTACCTACCAAATATTACATACCTAACTAGCTGCTCCATGCTATGGGTAGGGAACCTACTGAATGTGTTCACATTACTTCTATGTGGCGGGGGTATACCTACTTCGAGTATTCCTGCAATGCTGACCTACATCGCCATTACAACTTCGATTTCATTTCGTGTAGAACGTCTCTCCGAAAGGTAATATCAAATTCATCTTAAATTGAGTTAAAATTTTGATCTGTTTGATTCATATTTGATGTAGAGATAGAAGTTCGCACTAAGATGGGTTTACTATGATAGTAAACACCTAACATCTCCCCGTTGTGTGGATTTCGAGTGACCGATGAGGTCGGTTGTCGCCCCTTTTAACTAGAAAGACTTGTTCGATCGGCCCGATGTAATCGGGCACACAAATATGATCAACTGAGCGATTACAATGGTTTATTATTGAATAATAAACCAAAAATCGAAAATTGTCAAACAGATTTTTTGTGAAAATCGAAAATCGATTGCCAACCCCAGCAAATCAGCCATATCCCCCCGCCAAGGGTGAAGATTGATAGGCAAATAGGTCGAACGGTGTTGGAAGAAATAAAACCGCTTACCCGCCCGAGATTGTAATCGGGTCGTTAATTGAAAACTGGGCCGCTGGAAACTTGTCCGATTAGCGGTTGGGAAGCGATCGTTTTCTAAATGGCCAAACCTCAAGTTAAACTTTGTTTCGAAGTTAGTTTCGAAAAAGTGTCGGAAATTTGAGTTGAAGTCGGTTTGAGTGGGGGAGAAAAAAAGGACCTTGAGGTACGTTGAGGATCGCGTGTATCCTGGTCGTTCGCCGGAAAAGTTTTCATTTCGATTTAGGTACGTCTCTTGAGGTCTTAGAGTGTTCGAAGGTTTTTCCTCATACAGCGGGTGAGAGAGGGTACCATAAAATGCGAATTATTAGTCGTCGAATTATTAATTGAATTCTAGTTATTTTTCTCAGTTTTCATTTCGGAAATGTAGAGAATAGAAGTCATTATTGTCTATTTTCCCACTTGGAAGATTTCATTAACAAAACGGTTGACTCCAGTGGAAACGCAACAAAGCTTTGCGTGTGAGACCATCCCAGGAAAATCGTTCATTGCTCGTTGGAAATCCCTCGATGTTACCTCAAATCAACATGCTACCTGTCGAATTTCAGTTTCAAGGTCGATTTGGAAATGATTGGTATTAAAATTGTTACAATATCAACTACATTGCACTATTTGAATAGAAACTGTGCAATCAACATTAACAACCATTTTTCAACATCTACCATCAACCTAAATTGTCCAACTTGAAAGAAATCGCTAACATAGAACCATTTAATTGATTGATACCAATTATTGATATCTAAGTGAAACGAGATGATATGTAACTGGTAACTAGTTTTTACAAGTTCAGAAACTTAGGTGATACAAGTTGACGTAAGAAAATCTTAGAAGTAAAAGCGTTAGCACTATTTGAATAGCAATGTCACGTAGAAGCCCGTAAACTTCAACAACTATTCATCAACTTGAAATAGATCATTACAAAAGTTTAATACCAATTACTTGTGTTATAAAATGATATATAGTAGCAAGTTGTGGAATCTTGAAACTACGAGCATTCGCAGTCTTTGAATAAAAATGTCACCTACTATCCCATTAACATCAATTCTCCAACTTGGAAGAAATCATTATCAAAGGAACAAGTTTGTATCACTTATTGATATCTAGTTGATACTAGATGATATCTAGTGATACAAGTTGTAGAATCTTGAAACACTGTTTGAATAGCGATTCTAACCAAGGAGCCAATCAAATAATCAAATTGAAAGAAATAATTTAAAAAGAACTCAAGTTATTACCAATTATTGATATCTAAGCGGAACGATATGATATTTAGGTGTTAACTAGTTGTTACAAGTTTATATTTATTTGATTCAAGCAGTGGAATCTTGAAACTAAATCCGTTGCATATTTGAATATAAATTTTGACCTAGGGAACCATCAACATTAACAGCCATTTATGATGATGGATTGCCTTGACTTGTTCATCATAAACTCTCCCTAGAACCCCACAAACAACAACTATTTATCAACATCAATCAATCGACTTGAAAGAAATCATTTTAAAAGTTTAATACCAATCACTTATTATAAACAACTATGTCTGGTTCTAACAAGTTGTGGAATCTATTGAATAGCAATTGTAACCAAGGAGCCAATCAAATTGAAAGAAATCATTGACAAAGAACACATGTTAACTAGGTGGTAACTAGTTGTTACCTAGGTGTAACTAGTTGTTTCAAGTTCATATTTATGTGATATTCAATTCAACTCAATTGCTTTATTTGTACAAGCCTTACGGCCATTACAAGAGTTGATAACTACAGAGCCTACTATAAGACCACAAAACAAATTAAAGTTTTTCATGAAGGCGATAGAAACGGGAAGAAAAGTAAACCATTACACTTGTGGGTCTAACAACACACCACCGAAAGGGGACAACTAAATTAGACACTGGAATAGTCGATAAATTGATGACGATGGTCGATGAGGAGTCGTAGGTCGATGTTTCCTTCTGCCAGGATGAATGCCCTTTGTCTCAATGTCGATCCATGTCAACAAAATGAATTCAGTTAATGACACAAGTAACCCAGCTATGAATATATTTATGTGATACAAGTTTTGCAATCTTAAACTTGAGACCGTTTGCACAATTTGAATAAAAATGTCCACTAGAAGCCCGTAAACATCACCAACCATTCATCAACATCAATCCATCAATGTCAACCAATCAACTTTATGAACTAATTAACATTGAAATAAAAAACAAATTCGTTGGCAATCGCGGAGTGGCATCGATTTTTTTTGTTCTTAACAAGAGAGTAATTTTTATGAAGTATTCTTCGTTCATTTTGTCTTTATGATTTCAATGTTAATTTGTTCATAAAGTGCTATTCTTTCATTTTCTTTGTTTTCAACAAAAGTCTTGGATTGCCTTAAAAAATTGTCAATTCGGTTTGGAAAACTTCCTCTTCCTGTTTAGTAGTAAAAGTTTCTTAGATTGGAAAATTCTCAAATCGATTTGGAAAAATCTCAAATTGATTTGGAAAATTCTCAAATTGGTTGGGAAAATTCTCAATTCGACTTGGAAAAGCTATATTTATGTGATACAAGTTTTGCAATCTTAAACTTAAGACCGTTTGCACACTTTGAATAAAATTTGTCTGCTAGAAGCCCGTAAACATCACCAACCTTCATCAACATCAATGTAAAACAATCAACTTTAAAGAAATCATTATAAAAGTTGAATACCAATTATTGATATCTAAGTGAAACGAGATGATGCCTAGGTGGTAACTAGTTTTTTCAAGTTGATACGAGCTGTGGATTTATGAGAGTAAGACTTTGCACTATTTGAATGGAAATGGTGCCATTCAACAACAAATTATCAGCATCAATTACTAAAAATGAAAGAAATCTTCAATCAATTTACAATTATTACACGTGGTAGGAGTACGATTGCACATGGTCCATTTTTTTCTATTTCTGGAGCTAAGTGCGAATCTTAGCTCTCATTTTCAGATGAGCCTCTAAAAGGTGGAGTGCTGAGTCCCTTAAGAATTCACGACGGCGTAAAGTGGATTCTGGGTTATTATGGGGAAAAGTAATTGCATTGTAGGTAGGCAATGATAATATTTTGCATTACACTGCTGATATGAATCAAGTCGTCTTTATTTATTCAACTAGGAGCCCATTTACTGGTCCTCCTCGTTGAATCTGTCTATTTGAGCTGAATACCAGCTGCAAAATTTTGTTACACATGTGAATCACATTTAATATGTGCTATAATCTGTTGTTATCGTACTATATAGGGCACTGCCCAAAAATGTATCTATTGAATAAAAAAATAAAAACTGCTGATATGAATGGATGAAACGGCTATCATTTTTTTGATTGCATAAAAAAACAGGTGATCTATTGAATAATTACTTCTACTAAATAAGTCATGATGAACTTGTCATCAACTTGTTCGTTTGTTGATGATTTCTTCCAAGTTGGAGAATTTATGATGATAGATTGATGTTGATTTTATCCTAGGCCACAATTCATTAGCGCAAACGGTTTTGTTTCCGAAATTCTACAATTTGTAGATACTAGAAATCATCTCTTATCACCTACCAACTGATTGCTTAAAAAAAAACAGGTGATTACTAAATAATTACTTCTACTAAATAATTCATGATCAACTTCTTATCAACTTGTTCGTTTGTTGATGATTTCTTCCAAGTTGGAGAATGTGTGATGATAGATTGATGTTGATGTTATCCTAGGCCACAATTTCTATTCATTAGCGCAAACGGTTTTGTTTCCGAAATTCTACTACTTGTAACTACTAGAAATCATCTCTTATCACCTACCAACTGATTGCTTAAAAAAAACAGGTGATTACTAAATAATTACTTCTACTAAATAATTCATGATCTACTTGTTATCAACTTGTTCGTTTGTTGATGATTTCTTCCAAGTTGGAGAATGTGTGATGATAGATTGATGTTGATGTTATCCTAGGCCACAATTTCTATTCATTAGCTCAAACGGTTTTGTTTCCGAAATTCTACTACTTGTAACTATTAGAAATCATCTCTTATCACCGACCAACACCTCATCATCTTATAATTTACCAACACCTTGCGATTTTCTAGTATATTGAATTCAATGCTCTTAAACGTTGAAAAATATCGAATAGATCTGTGTTGAAATTTCAACTTTCAACATTTCATGTCATTTTTCCTTAGTGACGGTTTTTTCTTTGATTGCAGGTGAATATCACACAGCTGTGTCTTGTTGCAGTGTCGTAAGTACTTTTAAATTAGCAAAATTGGGTACCTGAATTGTTCAATCCACTGAAACCCAACCATAAAAATAAAAGAAAAATCAGGAAAATTTTATGCGAGGAACGAAGCTTAATACGCATAAAAACACAGAAACACATGCAAAAATCACAGAAAAACTGAATACAGTCTCAGGTTGAGTCAAATTTTACTTAATAAATTATTCAGCTATTGATGGGTGGTGTCAACTTTCCAAAAGTGCATTTTAAGGTGTTTTTGCCTATTTCAAAGTATATTTTTACTGCAGGGTTTGAAATTTGTGTCATGGATCGATGAAGAAAGAAGAAAATAATTTATGAATGAAATTGGTTGGCTATTCAAAGTGTACGCCCCTTCAAATCTTGATATAAATTATTTTCTTTTTCTTTATCTTTTCTCTTGAAAGTTTTCAGGAGTTTTCCGGCCATTTCCCGAATCTCACCTTCCCACAACTTTCTCTTTATTAAGTCTATTGATGATCCAGCGTTATTCTGTCATTGTAAATTCAGCAGTTTTCCATGAAAATGTCCATAAAATCGGCAGAAATGGAAAAATTCTCAGAACCCCAACTCCAATTAGTTATTCCTGTTTCTTTTGATTTACATTTTCCAAGTTTTTCCTGAAAATTTTGTTTTTTCTAAAAATCGGTCCGCTTAATAATAGAATCTACAGGTTTTTCAAATTTTGCTGTTTTCTACTGCAGGTTTTGAAGTTTTGTCTGTCAAATTGTTGAATGTAAATTTTCCAAGGTTAGCTCTGACATCAGGTGTGCGAAAATACCCAAATATTCCGAAAAAAAAACTTGGAAAACGCTCAGTAAAACTCCTCCAAACACCCGATATTTCTGGTAGAAATATCTGTTTTTAGGAGTTTTTCCGGTAACTCCCGAACTTTCTTTTAATTTTGATGATCCGTTGTCATGTTATCTTAGTGAATTCAGTAGTTTTCTGTAAAAATGTCCCTTAATTAGGCGAAAATTGGAAAATTTCTCGGAAAAACTCCTTAAAACCTGTCCATTCCCGCAGAGATGTGTTTTACAAAATTTTCAATGATTTGGTTTCATTCTAAAAATATTAAGGTCCCCTGCAGGTGTTGGGATATCTCTGTCAAACGATTAAATGACAATTTTCTGAGGCTTTAAAACTAGGTAGCTTCAATTTGAATGAAACTTCCATTAAGTCTGGAGCGGACAGTAAAAATGTTCGGAAAAACTCCTCAAAACCTGACCATTCTCCCGAAGACGTGTTACACGAATCTTTCCTTGATTTGGTTTCATTCTAAAAATGTCAAACTTGGTCTCCTGCAGGTTTTTGGGATACGTCACTGTCAAATGACTGAATATCAATTTTCTGAGGCTGTAGAACTAGCTTCAATTTGAATGGAACTTCCCTAAATTCCGGAGCAAAACACGAAAAACTCCTTAAAACCTGGCGATTCTCGTAAAGGTGCGAATGGGAATTCTCTTCATTGTGGACTGGGCAGGAAAATTCTTCGGAAAAATTCAGAAATCTGTTGTTTCTCTTGTTGGTATCTGGTTTTTGGGTTTCTTCCCTGAACTTTCTGGATTTTTTTCCAATTTTTTCTGCCTGAGGTTGTATTAGACGATCCAGTGTTACCTCATCCTGGATGATTCACTAGTAAATCAACACTATCCAACAATAAATCCGTTAATATATAATAATTCCCTGTAATAAGCCAAGTCCCTTTTCCCAAGAGTTTAAGATCGGTAAGGTTCTAGTCGTAGCACCACCTGTGAGACGTCCAGGGAACTACCGAGTTCGCGGAGGCGCCGCTAGATCGCTCTGGAGGTTTCAAACGAGAGTTGGGCTCGTCGGGATGTGCAGTGTGAGCTGCACAAAGGAACAAAAGTCCTATCAAATTATTTCACAATGTTTCACTTACCTTCCACATCGTGAACTTTACAACTTGTTTATGTACCTACGTAATTGAAATTAAATTTCACGAAAATAAAAAATTAAACGCACCAGAAAACAATTGAGGGGTTTATTACAAGAACAAGATAAGTCCAAATTTGGAAAAATCCATATTATGGCCCTATTCGGTACTTGAATGTTTTCGACATTTACTGATAATTGCACTTGGGAAGAAACGCTCATGGCAGGAGTAGGAGGAGTAGTCAACAAAAAACAGTAATCTATTTCCGCAAGAGCGTACCAAGTCCCAGCACCAATGACAGCTACTAGGTACTCATGACAGTTCGCTCGCCATTCTATTCCTACGATGAAAAAATCAGCAAAACCAAAAAAATCAAATGATCACGTTTCTTTCCATCAAACATATTGTTCAGCTTATCTACTAAACACCTTACATATTAACATTTCTTACCTTATTATGTCATCAATACATGCGGAACAAAGTTTGTAACAAAGTGAAGGGATGTGTGGTGACACCAACATGTCTAAGCCGGAATTCCGCATGTATTGATGACATAACAAGGTAAGAAATGTTAATATGTAAGGTGTTTAGTAGATAAGCTGAACAATATGTTTCATGGAAAGAAATGTGATTATTTGACCATCTGTGTGTATACACACTACGTAATTCTACCTCAAGGAAACTTTTATGTTTATATGTAGACTGATGAAGTCCTCGGTGAAGGACGAAACGTATTTTTCCAAAAAAATAAAAACTCATGCTCCAAAATAAGGGATTCAAAATGAATGTGGTCACCCCACTACCTACACCCACTACAAAAAAATCAATTTTCAGAAAAGCAGGGGACTTATGCACGGAACTGTCAAACAAAAACTTATTAATTTCTCTCATTTCTAATTGTGAACTCATCTTGTTCTTGGAGGAAACCTCTCAATTATTATTCATGATACGTTATAATCAGTGTTCTTAGTAGAAGGACTATCAAATACGGAAATAATTATCCTTTGTGGACTGATGTGCATCGTTTTTAATTATCTGTGAAATGAGAGGGGTTTGTGAGAGATAAAGAACGAACCATGCCCAACAGTTAATCAGCTTAATAAAAGATTTTGATGTGTGTGAAATAGGTGAAATATGAATTTTGACTCCAAAATTTTCCAAAAGTGATTAACTGATCGAATCCCTTTACATAGGGTGTCCCGCACTTAATATAAAAGAATTTTCTATAAAAGTAATTGTAACAAATATATTTTTTGGTAAAACTATATCGCTAAAACCACACTTTTCCTCTCTCTTGACTATAAATCTTAAGAAAACGTTTTATTGTGACATTTTTCGGAAAATGCAACCCCTACTTTTTTAACAAGGCGTTCTATATCGCTAAAACCACACTTTTCCATCTTGACCCATCTTAAGAAAACCGCGTTTTATGCCAGTTTTTTTAAATTGTTCATATGCAACCCCTACTTTTGTCTCGTGAAACAAATTTTCCTCCGACAAATGAAGATTACATTTCATTTGTTAAATTAACGAACAGCGTAAAAATCAATTACTCGTATACCATCCACATAATATGAAGATTTTTCCTTTTCCAGAAACATCCTACCAACAACCTAATCATAATACAGTATCCTATTCATTCTACATACTGCTCTGTAAGCTACAATCAAGCAAATGAACAATTTACGCTACTGTATAAACAACAATATTCTATACAAAGAGTTTCTAAAGCCCTCATTGCAAAAGAGTGGCACTTTTTCAAGTTTTATTTTGCGTGTTTCATAAATTTTTATGCATGTTTCACCTTAAATTTTCGCATCCTAATGCTCGGTATCAATTGTGTATCATCCACGTAATATGAAGTCCACATTCACGCTGAAGCTTCAGCTGCGTTATTGCCGTTGTTTTAATTCCAGCTTACTCGCTAACGCTACCGATTTCGCTCAACCTTCATCGCAAGAGTGGCATTTTTTTTTTTGAAATTTTATTTCGCATGTTTTATCAATTTTCATGCATATTTGGCCTCAAGTTTTCGCATGTTGATCCTAACCCTCGGTATCAATTGTGTATCGTCCACGTTATATGAAGCCCACATTCACGCTAAAGTGTCAGCTACGTTATTACCGCTCATTTCAAAGTGAACTGATTTAATTCCAGTTGATTTGCTATCGCTACCGATTTCGCTTAACCTCATTTTCCATTTCCTAGAAACCTCCGACCAACTCCGCGGGCGTAATGTAGTAAACCTATTCATTCTGCGTGCCGAGCGTTAAATATTTAATCGAGAAATTGACCGAGAATGAATTATTCGCGGCATTATCTCGGAGAATTATACAGAAAAAAACACGGGAATCTATCTTTCGATATTACGGACGAGAGTGGGTATTTTTTGTTTTTAATTTTTTAATTGACCGTCAAATGAGGGGGGGCGAGGTAAGTTGAAACTCTGAAAAATGATGTCATCCGGTTATTTCGTCGCCCACGGAGGATCGGAAACGGCGGGACAATTAGACGTTATTGGGGCAAATTATGCATTAGGTGTAAAATGACGTCAGGCGACGAAGGTCCGATTTGCATTCGAGTCCTACCTAGAGCTTAACTGACGAAAGCTTTGAATTCAATTTTTGATTATGCGACGAAACATTGGCGGGTAATGCATGCATTACAGGAGCATGTCCAGTTTGTAAATGGTCACACTTATAATAACATAATTGTAAACACATGAAAAATATAAAAACGGAGTAAGGTAGAACGTTTTCTATCATGTTCAAAGTTCTGAGTTTAAAAGTCTGAGTTTTTAGTGCACAAGAGAGGATTGTTAAGGAAAAAAACAAGGAAATAGTGAAAACTATTAATCACTTTTAACCCCTCCGTTTGCCCCCTTCCACAATTGTCGCAATACCCTTGTTAAATTGTGCTGAAATTTGAGCACTTTGAGTACTAACAAATTTCCAACTATCTATGTTATAGTGGGGAAAAAAAAACATGTTCTAAATGGTATTCTTCTATTCAAATAAAAATCTTAGATTTTTACAATATTTTAGCATTTTTATCCATTTTTTGCACATTTTATTGAAAGTTGACCAAGTTAATGTGTTCGAAAATTGTTGCCCAACGAACTCATCCTTTCGTTTGAAATGCGAGACTTTTTGGCGCAAGAACGAAGTTTTTTATCTCAACCCTAACTAGAGTTATAATCTGGAATTTTTAGGGGTCATTGCAATACCTTCATTTTCTATGAGAATTCTGAGAGTAGAGTAGAGAGAGAGAGAGAGAGAGAGAGAGAGAGAGAGAGAGAGAGAGCCCTCTCTTCCAGTACATACAGAAAAACATAAGATAAATACTTATTTGGAGTCAGGGTTATCATTAATTATACAATATTAATAATTAGCTTGGTTGTTGTGAAAAAAAGATACTTATTATGAATTTGTGAGTCGATTAAACAACGTTGGAATCTTTACAAAGCGTATCTGGCTAATTAATTATCTTTCATTTTGTTTTTGAAGATGATTATTGGTCGATCTACTGAAAACGTGGATTGGGAACGGTTAGAGAGCTGAATTGCTTGTACGAAAAATTTTCCGAAAAAATGATGTTTTATGTGACAGAATTTGTAGGGTGTGTTAGGGCGTTTCGGACATGTCTTGTAGGGATATCATGGGTAACCGTTCTTCACTTAGAAGAACAGAAGACATACAGACATACACATACATTCTTTTAAGCGGATTGTTATTTGGTTATTTTATTGTTTTTATTGCTCATGTTTGCTTCATCCCTCACCCTCCTGGATCAATTCTAACGAGCTTCTCTATGCTGACGAAGCCTTGCTTCCGAAGGACGTCCTTAAAAAACGTTTTCGTCCTAAATTCAAAGATTTTACGCGCATTTTGCGTTTAAAACCGTTTTGAACAACTTCGCTTTCTCGCCTTTCTATCTGTCTTCGAAAATGAAGTAACCAAACATCGTGTCAACAATATTACCATATCAAGATGAAATAATTTGACTCTATTTTAAATTGAAAAAAGTGGATGTTTTTGAGAATGACGGAAGATCGTAATAGAGATAGACATTTTCTTTGTAATTGATCAGTTCCCTATGCTAAGATATGGCCCTCTTTCCTAATTTATACCATATTTAGAGAAAAACGTTTTACCCTAGTTTAAAGCAGACAAACACAAGCATTTTTGCAGGAAAGAAAAAATAATGGAAAATCATAATAGAGACGGACCTTGTAATAGATTACTTTCTTATGCTACGATATGAGCAACGTTCCTCAGTTATTTTATTTCTACTTTATGGTACTTCATGATACCATACCAATTAAAAACTATTTTACTCTAGTTTAAAGGACAACAAGTGGATGAATTTTTGAGGAAGAAGAATATCACGGGAAATCATAGGAGAGGTAGACTGTTCCTTGTTATGAATCACTTGTTTATGGCACGGTATGGGCGACATTCCTCCCTTATGAGGTTCTTTCGTTGTGACGTCATAATTTCCCTCTGCCCCGATCTGACTTTGTGTCCTTATTTAGATTGCAGAGAGAAGAGATGTGGGAACAAACGAAAGGTGTAGGAAGTAACCACTTGTGAGGCCACAACTTGTAAAATAGAGTAGAGAGCATAGATAGTAAAATCATCGTAGACATTTGTTCTTGTAATGGATCACTTTCTTATGCTACGTATGGGCGACATTCCTCAGGTTCCTTCGTTCTGACGTCATAATTTCCCTCCGTCCCAATCTGATTCTATGCCCTTATTTAGATTGCAGACTGACGAGATGTGGGAATAAACTACACATCCAAGGTGTGGGATGTTATCACTTGTGACGTCACAACTTGCAAAATCATCGGAGAGATAAACTTCTCCCTGTAATTGATCACTTTCTTATGCTACTTATGGCCGACATTCCTCCCTTATGAGGTTCTTTCGTTCTGACGTCATTATTTCCCCTCTGCCCTACCTTATTTAGATCGCAACCGACACGTCCAAGGTATAGAGGAGGTATCACTTCTTTGTGCGAGACCTCAAGCGGTTTTCCGAGCGTGTGTGCGTCTCTCTTGTGTTGGTGTACGCGTAGGTCGGTCTGGCCGGAGGTCGTTTTCTACCCCCGGAGTTTGGGAAGCCCAGGGGCGTGCGGAGTCTCCCACGTTATCGCCTTGTCCCGGTTTTTTTCTCTCGAAAACTATACCTACACTGACTACAGTAAGGCAGTTTCTCATTGTAACTGTAGAATTTGGATTGATTTTCAAGTTTAAACAGGCCTTTTATCCAAAATGTTACACATTGTTACACAAGTCTTTTGAAGGCTGTCACTTTCACTGATTGATCCAAAACATCCAAATCAGGACAGCCGTGGATGGCTCGATTCACCACTCGCGGCATCCTGGATAGTGGGCGATTAAATAAGTAATTAGTGAAGGGGAGGTCCCAAGCAAGGGACGAGAAATTTTATCTCAGCCAGGAGTGCTGGTCCATTGACAGATCCGCGAACCAATCCCAGCAGAAACTCCACAACCGCCAAGAGTCCAGGAGCTGAGGGGATTGAGCCAATTAATTTCAGCAGCCAGAGAGTTGTAGTCAAGATTCTCAATCGCAATGTGAAGCTTGAATGCTGCATATCTTGTAAACCTGCAGACTGCAGTGAACCCTCTATTTGCCTGATGTTTTGGTGATAAGGTGGATTCCAAACAACTGAAGCCTACTCTGAAATTGGCATCACCTTTATAGACAGGTGAGGAATTACCTTTATAGCTGGTGAGTAACCAAATTCTCAGGTGTTCTGCGTCATAAACCCCATGACCCGCATTGCTCAGCTAGGTTTGGCTGAGATATGGCCCAAAAACGAGAGGCTACTGTCAAGAAAAGCATGGCATTGTCTTAATGGGTGATCGCCGATCATTTAAGGGTGGATAACATTAACCTGGAATGGTGGAAGGTCACTATCTAGCACTTTCATGGATTGAGAGTTAAAGATAATCAATGTGCGCCAACGCATGAGAATATCGAGACTCACTCGTAGCACCAAATAGTCCGAGATGCCATTTCGTAGAATGTTGGAGAGGTTTACTCATTTTTAACAATTTCCAAGTGTGGCCAGCGGTATTCTCAGCAGGCGATATGCCCGGATTCGTCATCCGGCAGGTTAACTAATTTTCAACAATTTCGAAGTTTGTCCAGTGTCATTCTGAGGAGGCAATATGTCCGCATACGTCACTGGACAATGCGGACAATTTCTCCTTCGCTCTCGACACTCGATCGATCGCACATCTGGTCGAATTCAATTTCTCGCAGCTCCGTGTACTTTTATGGTCACACAAACTCCCACTGGCGGTATCGTTGGCGTTTTTTTTGTTCTTTTTATCCTCAGAGTCTCTCTTGAATTCGTCCCACGCTTCTGTCGGCGGCCCACGGGCCGCCTTTGGGGCTCT
The DNA here is from genome assembly GCA_031894815.1 of Creontiades dilutus. Taxonomy (NCBI): domain Eukaryota; kingdom Metazoa; phylum Arthropoda; class Insecta; order Hemiptera; family Miridae; genus Creontiades; species Creontiades dilutus. The sequence continues at coordinate 658,900 of JAVIWC010004963.1, forward strand.
ACGGATACCTCGAGAGCTTCCGAAGTTCTGAGCCTTTGAACGCGGCACAGACATTTTCGAACAGAAACCGTTCAATTTGTTTTCGGAAGATCCAAATACCGAATTCGGAACACTATTCACGTAACGCGATACTGCAAAACACACAGAATCACGTTACAAAACTTCTGCAATGTTCAGAATAGTTAGAGTAGCCGGATTTTTAAAATATAACATCACATTAGGTGTAATCACTGCCACTTTAGAGGCTAATCAACTTGGTAAGCCTAAACTTGAATAGTATTTTCGCTTCTCATCAGATGTGTTTTATGTCATATTTATCTGACATCTGAAATTCCTTTTTGTGGCATGTCGAGGCGCCGAGTTTAGATGATATAAACCACGTCTAATATACAAAGATCAGTGATTCGCTTTGAAGGGCTATCTAATACGGAAATAGTAAACCCCTGTGTTAAGATTTGCAGCGTTTTTTCCCGTTGAAACCTGATTTTCTTTTTTTAAAACTTAAAAATGTTTTCGCTTAAACTGTTGGAAAACTGAGGTTCTGGGGACGTTTTTTTCTTGGAACTAGGAGTTGGAAAAAAAACGTTTATTATCAACGGGAGAAGACATGTGAAATGGTAAATTCTAAAAACTTCGCAAGAACACTGGTTGGAAAAGATTAAACGTGACTATTAAACTTTCACGTGCACTTGTTTTTGAATTCGCGATATATGCAACGGGCTTTGTCGATAGTTTGGTGCCCATTTCGGGCGACGGCGGTCGTTAAAATTCCATAAGGGGAAACCCCGATGTCATTTACCTGACGACGTTTGGACGTTACCAGGGCGACCCCCAATTACAGTTTGACGGAATCTTTTCAGAGCGTGATTCTACCGTTTTGAGTCGGCCGGGATCCGAAAGGCCTCCAGTACCGATTTGAACGTTCGGTTCAGAACTTTTATTTCTTGGATTTTCCGGGCAAAATTATTACATGATGGTTAGGAACAACTCATCAGCGCTGATCGATCGTTCGATTTATTTTGAAAACAAGAAAAACTACTCCAATTAAACTATTTCCGATTCCCGATCCCTCGTGTCAGACTAAACACCTCCTTGTTTCGATGCAGGTTCGGTATAAGAACGAAGAAACTTCAGGGATCGATTCAGCAACTATTTTGCTACAACTTTTACCTCCTATCAATTTTGTTTAGTTCGCTCCTTTTTTTGCCTATTCTACATCGAAGTTTTCTTGCGTGTTTTCGACCTTACTTCAATTAAATGGTAATAACTCCTATTCATAATGGGATTATTACCCCCTGTATGATCAAATACTTCCCTGTTGTGATACACAAGCCTCCCTATACCAATGAACACCTCCCTTGCAAGTAATGAAATTATTCCACATGTATGTCAAACTAATGCCTTTGGTTAAATTGTCATTATCTCACGATTTTCCACGTTAAAACACCAATTTTTCCGTCATAAGTTCAAAGTTACAGTTTCCATAATCGTGACTGGGACACGGAGTGGTGTTTACTGCGAATATTATTGTAATTATTAAACCTGTATGATCAAATACTTTCCTGTTGTGATACGCAAACTTCCCTGTACTCGTGAACACGCCTCCATGTGCCAGTAATTATCCCTCTCCGTAAGAATTATTTCCCTTTTGTGTTGTGGTACACAAACCTCCCTGTCACTGTTTCCATAATCGAGACTTGGAGAGGGAGTGGTATTTATTGTAAAATGTACTATAATATAATATTATTGGAAATATTCTCCCCTGTATGATCAAATAGTTCCCCGTTATTATACATAAACCTCCCTGTACCTGATGAAGTTATTCCCCATTTATGATCAAACGACTCCCTGTTGTTATTCGGGGTGTTCAGTATAAGAACGAAGAAACTTCAGGGATCGATTCAGCAACTATTTTGCTACAACTTTTACCTCCTAGTAATTTTGTTTAGTTCGCTCCTTTTTTTTGCCTATTATACATCGATGTTTTCTTGCGTGTTTCCGACCATACTTCACTTAAATGGTAATAACTCCTATTCATAATGGGATTATTACCCCCTGTATGATCAAATACTTCCCTGTTGTGACACATAAACCTCCCTGTACCAATGAACACACCTCCCCGTGGCAGTAATAAAATTATCCCACATGTATGCCAAACTAATGCCTTTGGTTAAATTGTCGTCATCTCACGATTTTCCATGTTTAAACACAAATTTTTCTGTCAAAAATTCAAAGTAACAGTTTCCATAATCCTGACTTGGATAGGGAGTGTTGTTTACTGCGAATATTATTGTAATTATTAACCCTGTATGATCAAATACTTCCCTGTTGTGATACACAAACCTCCCTGTACCAATGAACACACCTCCCCGTGGCAGTAATAACCCCCTCCCCCTCCATTGCGGGCTCCCGACCTCGCCAACCTTCCCCTCCCACCTTCCCCTCGCCCACCCGCCTTCCGTTGCGTTCGCTTCCCGCATCTTTTTTGTTCAGTTCAGTTCCGTTCGCCGGTTCGCGCAGTTCGTTGTCAACCGCTTCGCTAGTTCTTCTCTCCTTCGTTCAGTTTTTTCACTTACGTTTCGGAAAATTTCGGGTAATTTTTCCATTTCCCTCATATCTCATATTCCAACAATAAGAAAAGCGAATTCCACTCATACAGCATGATTACATGAGCGAATTTTTCAACGAAAAAATAACAATATAAGTCATTAAACTGTATCTTTATTAATCGATTTATATCATAATTGGTGCAGTTTGTATTCACAGAAACCACGCTTTTGGCAAGTAATCAAAATGAGTCAAATCATTGTTCTCTTATTCTTTGGAAAAAAATTCAATTTTAGGCTCATCTATAATTAATTTACAATTTTTATTGATTTGAGAAACATTTTAATAAGAATTGAGTACATCTTTCACTCATTTCTATGTTTATAACAAAATTGGACATTTTGTGCAAACAGAAACGAAACTACACAATTTTTTCCAAGAAATCAAACTTATTCAAAACCATTATTCCCTCATAAAAACCCAATTTTAGTCTCGACTACAATGCGTTTTTGTTCTTCGTCAAAATTTTTGAGACTTTTACAAGAAATTTGACTTTATTTTTGCCTTTTCCATTAATTTATATCAAAATTGGAGCACTTTATCTACACAAAAAAAGCGAAATTTCACTCCTGTTCACAATGTGTTTACAAAAATTATTGATTTTTTGACACATTTTTATGACATTCAACACATTTCTGCACATTTTGTGGAAAACAAACTTTGAATTACATAGTTCATTGTCCAAATTTGTAACTCGATGGTTTAATGTGTGTCAGAAAATTGGTCGAATTGTTCACCTTTCCTATATTTTCAACAATAAATTTAAAAACTTCTCATAAACTTAATCTTTCTAATCAATTTGCGTCGCAATTAGTTCAGTTTGTGTTGAAAGAAACCACACTTTTGGAAAGTAACCAAACTTATTCAAAACCATGTTCTCCTATTCTTTGAAAAAATCCAATTTTCGGCTCATCTAGAATTTGTTTAAATTTTTCATCAATTTGAGCCACATTTTAATCGAATTCTAGTACATTTTTCAATTTTTCCATAAGTTTACAACGGAATTGAACGTCTTGTGTACGTAGGAACGTGTTCATAAAACTGTTTGGCAACTAAAATTTTAGTTTTAATTTTATCCAAAGGTTTTTCCGGTTTTCCATCAATTTTCTGGGACTTTTAGAAGAAATTTAACTTCATTTTTTACCTTTTCATTCTCCTCGTAAAATTCCACTTTCTTAAATATAAATTTGTATTTTAAATTATTAATTATTTAAATACAAACACAACTTAACGATTTGAAAATTGAAAAATTATGATTGATATTTAATTATCTATCATCGATAAATACAATTTTTGATTCATTTATTTCATTTCTTAAGTTTGTCATTTTGATGTAGAAGAATCTAAACCTCAAACTTGTGCTGTAAATTTCATTTAAATGTCATTGAAGTCTGCTAAAAAATCAATTTTCATTTGGATTCGAGGAAATTTTAGAACAAGTACCCCCCCCCTCTCCCACCGTCATACATGATATGTATAGTTGACAAATTCTTATCACACAAAAGATATGGGAAATAGACTAAAAAATTCGCTTGGAAATTCTCAAAAATAGATTTGGAAAATTCCCTCATACGATCATGCTGCACGATTGGAACATTTTTTTTTTCTTCGAAATTTACAGTGGAAAAAGCGTATATTTGACCTTTTATTCGTCATTCGAGTCGGAGTTGAAAATTTCTTCTTTCTCGTCCAGGATAAGAGATTTTCGAATTTTCTTCCTTTTTTTCGCCCTATCTTCGGATTCCGGGGTCGTTCCGGATCTAAAAAACGACGACGGCAAAAATGGACAAGAAACCCAGCTTTACGTTGACGTCGGAAGAAAAACGTCTGTACGAGTCGACGCTGACCAAGTACAAAGGTATCTGGGAGAGATTTTCAGTTCAAATCGGTATTTATTTCTACCAATATTTACGTGTGTCTTGTGCGTTTTTTTCAGAGAGTTCGAGAGTGCAGCTTTTTCTCTTAAACGCAGCATGTGGTGGTTCTTTTTTTGTCAATAATCAACGACAGTGTTTTGATTTGACAGTGTGTCTGTAGTACGTACCTAACTACACCTTTGGAAAAATGTCTTTATAGTAACTCAAAGTTGGTAGTAACTCCAAATTGAAAATTTCAACGGTTTGATGATTTTGAAATGGAACAATTTTTTGACGTCCCGAAGTTTTTCAAATGGTGAGCGAACGGATAAGCGTACAGCCACCCGACTGTTCTTCAATCGATTGTCGGAACTCATTTTTATCTGAATCAAACGATATACGGTACAGGTTACTACACAAAGGTTTATTATTTCCATATTATGGTTAAAATCTCCACACTGTGCATCTAGAGATAGATGTACATCTAAAAATAGGCTTTTCTCAGATTTACTCGGAATTGCTCGAAATCCAGAATATCAACGAACGAACTGTGAACATAACACTATCAACAAAAGCGGGAATAGAACGAAAATATAAACGCTCTTTGGTTACATGATGCCATTACACTCATCTCTCAATCACCCACATTTTGTTGGCAAATGCTATCTCAATGTCTCATAAATTTAACCATTTTTATTGATCGTTGGTGGAACCGTCCGTGAAATGATTATGATAGATATGATATGTGACCCTTCTCGTTTTTTGAAACTACTAACCCTGAACATATACCGGAAGATTTATAACTACAGGCCCTGTAGTACAGGGGTATCTGCTGGGTGTTGCAGGCTTATCGCATCGTACCTTGGAAGGGGCAAATAGACTATTGCATTTCTGAATTCTTCTGTTGTGGAGGCTTGGCTCGTGCTTCCTTGGGTCCTTAACAGTTGTTTGATGAACCATCTCATTGGGTGATTCTAAACGTTTTCTATCCAGTTTTCCTACCACTTTTGGTTTAATATACTGCTTTCTCGAAAAAAAAAAAATCTGGCCACCCTAGTCATACTCAACATGGCAGACGTTTTGTAACGTGAATTTGTAATTCTCTATGTGTTACTGTACCCCGTTGCGCGTACAGTGTTGTCGATGTATGCGTAAACATGTTTCGCGTCATTTCTGTCTCCCAAATCGTTGTAACATCATGGTTTATCTTTCGAGATCATCTATAACAATCTCAAAAGATCTACAAATTCATGTTACCTAGACTTGTGACATTTTTGTTGCCAGCGCCAAGATTAAACCTACTAATGCGATGTGTTATTAGGTATTAAAACGTTTTCTATTCATTTTTCTGACCACTTTTTGTTTAATGGACTGTTTTCTCGAGAAAAAAATCTGGTTACCGTAGTAGTGGCCTATACTAATCATACAGACTCTATACTATACTTGTCATACAGAAGTCTGGTGACCATAGTAGTAGCCTATACTAGTCATGGCAGATGTTTTGTAACTAGAATCTGTTTTTCTTTATGCTTTACTGTACCACGTTACGCGTATAGTACCTATTGTTGATGTATGCTGGAACATGTTTCGTGGCATTTCTGTCTCGCAAATCATTGTAAGATCGTGTTCTACATCTTACGAGATCATCTATAATCATTTCAAAAGATCTACACCTTCATGTTATCTTGACGAAGAAGCAATGTGCCATACCCTATTCCGGAGACGTTTCCTTTTCTTTTGCGCAGAATCCCAAGGCAAATCCTACAGATCCAAATAGGGTGGAGAATTGAAAGTAATGAACCGAAATACTGGAAGGAATCATAGCGTGAAAGAAGGTGCCGAACACATCGAGCGGGAAGTCGGTGTTGTGTCTCATTTCAAGTGCGTTGACGTGTCCGGCCCATAGGAAGGCGGGAGCCCATTTAGGGATTCAACTGGGGTCTCTTCCTCTCGGAGCGTGGACTCGTACAGAAGTTTTACGGATTATGTCATTAAACGAGAAGAAAAATCGGGCTGTCGATGAAAAATCTTCTACGTTAGGCAGTCGCGGCTCCTCCCCTGAAACCCAGGGGGAACACCAGAGATCACCTGGGACTACAGCAAAGGGGAAGGAAGATATACTTTTCTTAGCCAAATACAAATTTCAACTATTCTAATTCGTGTTGTCCGACTCCAATTGAAACTCTATGGAAATATAAACTCATAAAATTCGAACAATAAAGACGCCAACATTTATTTAGCGCGAAAATTCCTGAATAACACAGTAGGTCGCCGTGGCCGTTCGTTTTTTCGCCGATATGCTGTTCACGCTAGGGATGGGATATCGGTACCGAAATATCGATTGTGGCATCAAAACATTTCTTCTTTCACTAAGGCTTAAATCACGTGTCCAGAACTTGATAATTCATTCTGAATGGTGACAAATCGTTGATCGTTGTCAAGAAGAAGTGTTTAGACAGATGTGTACATGTCCAGGCAATATGACGAGGGCTTTCTGTGTGATGATAGATCGTTTGTTGTTGCGTCAACGACCTTAAAAAATTAACTAGATCGTCAATAGCAAGACAAATTTTTACAATAGATTCTTCTTCCTATGCTTCTATCAGCAACTGCCCTGTTATACGGATTATCCAGTGGATAGATTTCTTTTAGACGTGCATTATTGTGAACAAACTGTGTTCAAGAAATCATTTCATTTCTAGAGCCAGGAACCTTCTGGATGGTGGTCAACAATTTTAGAAGATCCACAATTTTCAGACAAATCTCTACAACAGATCCTTCTTTCTCGATGATATCTCTACTAAATATATGTTTAGACTGATCTCTACAAGTCTAGAGCCGAGATAATTTCTTCTTAATAGTGATAGATCTATAGTTGTTCAGTCAACGACGTTGAAAATTGACTAAATCGTCCATTGCAAGATAAATCTTCACAACAGACTCTTCTTCTCCGATGACATCGCTTCAAAATGTGGGTTCAGAGAGAACCTGTCCAGAACCTGGTTATTTCTTCTGCATCGTGGTTTAAGATCTTTGAATTGTTGTGTCAACAACGTTAAACCTAATAAGATCGCCCATTGCAAAACCGAACACAATAGATCCACCAAGTTCCTCCTTCCACCAGACTTACTACATCGTTCCTTTTTATCGCTAACGAGCCCCTCGCAGCTGACTACGCCCTGATTCTTCCGAGCTGTGACATCACCGAGGCTGATTCCCCCCCAACCGTGAAGTCGAAAAGTCCCAAAAAGGGAAAACCGCTCTTATAATCGTTTTCCGACCATTGTATTTCACTTGTGACCAACCATTTGTTGCTCAAGGCAAACACAATGCGCCTGTATACATTGCGGAAAGGTTCATTATTTATGTATTAGATCACTTGTAGTTCTCGTGGTCTTGTGGTATCTGTTCTAATACGCACATAAAAACATATTGGTAAGTAATGAATGAATTACTGGAATGTCCGGCTTCCGTGCGTTCACACTTATAATCATTATAAACTCAAAATGAGTATTTTTTTCTGAAAACAACGAAAATTAGCTGGGAATTTTAGAGGTTATTAGGATCGTTTGTATGTATCGGCCATTTTCTCCACGGTTTCGATCTTAGAATGAATAGAATAGAATACAACATCAATTTATTGACAGAAAGAAAAAATAAATCACAGAAATGACAATAATCTTATAAGAATCCTTCTGTTCACCAACCTACTAAGTTCTTACGAATTCGTGGCGGCTGGTAAAGCTATTCCCTGAAAAAGAAAAGATTGAATACCATCAAACAACTACACTTTTAAATTTTAATTGAAATCCTCATTTTAAAGCTCCCTAAATCACCGAACTTTTCAGGGTTAATTTTACAGGCGCAAATTTTTATTTTTTATTTTTATTTTTTTTTTTTTATTTATTTTTTTAGCATTTATTGAGAAAATGAAAATAAAGTAATAGAACATAGCTTACAACAATGCTACTCCCCTCTTTAAGCCTTGCTTGTGCTGAGGGGAGGAGTTATTGCAGGACAATCGGCTAATAATATATACATAAAATGACTTCTCCTATACTAAAACTAAAATAGCACTTGATACAAATAATTTTCAAAATTCTTTAAGGCCTTAATAGGAATAGTTACATGCGTAAAATGACAATAATTAAATAAGTACATACATTTTTTGTCTCAAAAGTGTGGGAGAACAAACATTTAGCCTCAAATCAATTTCTTCAGGTGGGATTTGAACGAAAGAAGTCCTTTTATTTCTCTAACTTCCTTAGGTAGACCATTAAATAACAGTACACCTCTATAATCATGACATCTTTGTCCCGTGGCCGATAAATATTTTATGTTAAGAATTATTCTTTGCACGCTCAGTATTGTGTTTTGGGAGCTGAATATTTGGGTAGCTGAATAGCTGAAGATATTGAAGTACCTGAGTAAGATATACGGCTTATATGATCAGGGTGGACAGCCATTGTAATGTTTGAGGAGTGATTAATAAACTTTGTGCAACTTTTTCGATTGAAAGAGAGTTTTTATTCGGAAAAAATCAGTTGTGTAGAGGGTGGAACGGTCGAGACCAAATACAAATGTTGTTGTTGATATATAGCTTTTCCAAGTCAGATTTGGAAATTTCCAAACCGATTTCAGAATTTTCTATTTCAATTTCAGACTTCTCCATTTCAATTTCAGAATTTTCCATTTCAATTTCAGAATTTTGCATTTCAATTTCAGAATGTGATCACTATCCAGGTGGGAGCGGTTTCTGAAATTTCAGAATGTGATCAAAATTTTCTATCCTGAAAATTCTATGGTAAAATTTTGATTGAACAACGAAAAAGAAATCGGTTTATATATTGAAATGGAAAATTCTGAAATTTGAATTTGTCAAAAAGTGGTTAAAAACACTGAAATTTTTGATTTGGAAATTTCTGAAATTGGCCCCACCACCTCCACTTTTGATAATTTACGAGACCCCTGATGTAGAGGGTCTGACTTGGAACAAATACTAAATATTTTAGTTGTTGTACTAATGTATATGGATCTTACGGGCAGTACACCCACCCCTCTCATATTATAGGGTTGCCGCACATTCAGCACATCAAATTCATTGTGGATTACAGCTTAATATCCAGCATTCTTCCTGAGTTCAATCCTAAGGATCATATGGAGCACAACTTGCAAAAGACGTATACAGAGACTTCCCCACACTAAAATACCATATTTTAATAATGAATAGACCAGACCAAAGTATGTGGTTTACACTTCTATTCAAACTGTGTTTTCGCGATAAATTGATAGTTGGACATTTTTCGCTCTTAAAAGTGTTCAAATTCCAATTCAATTCAGCAAGATTGGAACTTTTTCGAACAACTCTGCCCCGTTCCCACTCACATCACACCAATAGACATTCAAGTACATACGCACGAGTTCACTCACACATACTCGGAGCGTCCTCGCTTTCTCTCTCTCCTGATTTGTCAACTGTCACCTCTTTTTTTTCCCTTTCAAATCAATCTCCGAGTTTCTCAATCGCCTTTTGTGACGAGAACAAGGGGCCTCCATTGTTTCCATTAAAAGCCCCCTCGCAAGTCGCGTCCCACAACGTAACTTATCCGTCTTGAGTTTTTCCTATTTGACTCGCGCGTGGGGGTTTCACTCAAATAAAAGTTCGTTTATTTGAACAAGGCAACTCACGGTGGTCTTGCGATGCCCAAAATTCGGCTACAAGTCGAAGAAAGATAAATTTCAGGAAGAATACTTGGATTCATTGTTGTTGTTATATTTTTTTTCGCTTTGCGTAGCCCACCTAGACCATTATGAACGTCGTAGGCTCAACCGTTTTCCTGAAATCTGTATTTTAGCGAATTTTCATAGAAAGGCCTTGGAATTCTTAGAATGAAAGTTTCCCGAAAATTTCTTCATGGAAATTCTTTTTTTAAGCACTCCGATGTGATTCCTGGATTTTAATGCTCTATATATGTCTGTGTCATTCCAGACGATAACTTTTGATAGACCTGAGCTAAAAACTTCCTTCTTGCTCCAAACAACAAGCATTCTAAACAAAAGGGTGAGTTCGTTAGGTAACACTTTTTGAAGGCGTAAAATTCATCAAATTTCAAGCAGGGTACCAAAAAGAATAATTAAAAACCTACCAAATTTGTTAAATTTGTAATTTTTTTAAGCAGAATATTGCCCAGAAATGTATTTATCAACAACCCTAGTTAGGTGGGTGGACTTCTAGAACCAAATATTACGGGTAGACTTTGTAAAAATGAAAATTCACTAAAAGTTCTCATTTCATGACCATCTGTTGAGTGTTGAAGAGGGGGAAAAGTATAAAAACTGCAATACTTTACGTTTTATAAATTTATTCATTCTAAAGAACAATTTCGAACCATATAAAAAGAAAATTATTAAACACTTTTCCATCACGAATAAATCTAACATTTGGCAAATAACGTTTGCAGTTTTTTTTAGACAAGAGATTCTTACATTTTAATTGGATTTGAGTTAATTAAACGTAGTGCGATAATTTCTAAAAACAAAATCGCTAATATGATCGTGCTGCGTGACTGTTTTAGGATTCAAAAGTATAAAATCATGAGACGCTGATCTTATGATTTTCGATTTGTTGTATTTCAGATCATTCTGATTTAATTATGGAAAAGGGTGAATATAGGGGGTAATAATGATTAATCATGTTGTTCACTATTTTCATTTTTTGTTGTTGTTGTATTGTTCAACATAACAATCTAGTGTTGTGCAATAAACCTCAGCAATTCTGAATGTGATGTGTACAATAACGCCTACTAGGGTCTGACCCATGGTCCCAACCTACCTCAAACCGACTGTTTTGCTCTGGCCTACTATTTTGGTCTATTTTTTTCATATCCTAATTTTTTTCTACAAAAACTCTTCTGTCCAATAAACCTCAGAAATTTTATAGGGATGTCCTAAAAACCGGACGATACAGCAACGCCTACCAAGGCCTAACCTCATATGTTATGCTCTGGCCTACTATTTTGATCTATTTTTTCATATCCTAATTTTTTATTGTAAAAAAATCTCTTTGCCCAATAAACCTCAGATATTTCAAAGTTGATGCCGGGAAGGGGGTGTTGGTTGAGGGGGGCAGCGACATTCCTACAATGCATTCAACACGTTTGGGTTGTTCCACACCTCTCCGGATCGATGCTAATTGGCGCCCTTCTATCAAATAAGCCTTATTTAAAGGGACGTCCTAAAAACCGCCTCCACTGAAGATTGATCGCCTTGGCGATACAGTAACGCCTACTAAGGCCTAACCTACCTCACGCCTACTGTTTTGCTCTGGCCTACTATTTTGATATTTTTTTCCATATCCTCATTTTCGTCTACAAAAACTCTCCTGTCCAATAAACCTCGGAAATTTTCTAGGGACGTCCTATAAACCGGATACTAAGGCCTAACCTACCTCACGCCTATTGTTTTGCTCTGGCGTACTATTTTGATCTGTTTTCTTTTTCATATCCTAATTTTTGACTCTAAAAACTCTTTTGTCCAATAAACCTCAGAAATTGTAAATTTGATGTCGGGAAGGGGATGTTGGGGGGGATAGCGACGTCCCTACAATGTATTCAACACTCACCAATATCATTTTTGGGTTGTTCCTCACTTCCCCAGATCGATTCTAATAGGCACCTCTCTACCAAATAAGCCTTACTTCATAGGGACGTCCTAAAAACCGCCTCCACTGAAGATTTATCGCCTTGACGATACGGTAACGCCTACTAAGGCCTAACCTACGGGCCTAACCTACCTCAAACCTACGCTCTGGCCTATTTCACCTTCCCCACCGCCGTTAGCATAATTTTTTTACGTCGATCCGAGGCAAATTCGAAGGCTCCTCTCTCAGTATCTCTCTCGATTTCGTTACCTTTTCCGGAAATTTTAACGACCTCCCGTAAAAACATCGCCGTAATTCCGAGATTGACGTTTGTCGACTAAGCGTTACGAAGCATAAATTTCCACGTCGGCCTTTTAAGCGCTGAAGTTTCGATGCCTCCATTTTTTTCTCCTTATCGTAAGCAACTAGAAACGTTTACGAAGATCGGTTTTAAGTTCAAATCAGCCTTCGGGGTGATGCAGTTTACGATGAAATGGAAGGATTTCACAAACTTGACGTAATGAGGGTCAGGGGAAGGTTTACGTATTACTGCGGTATTGTGGCTCAAGGGTAGTCTAACCAAAACACATTTGTTTACGAAACGAATTTTCCTCAACTATAAAGAACAGTGCTGAACCCCCAGGTGCTTTTAGGTAGAAAGCTGGAAACCCTAATTTCATTTTGAGGAAAACCTTAAGTTTCCACTCGGTATTAATAAAAATTTACAGGAAAAGTAAATTTGATTGCGTTCATGATTTGAATTTATACTAAGCTTTGGAGTGTGCATGTTTCACAGGTGATAGAGCGATTATTGAATTTCAGGAGTTATGCATAGAGCACGTAAATCTGTTCTCGACCAAAATACCTATTTGGATTGATCAGTTGATCAAATTTGTGTGCCTCTTGAAATTCAATAATCGCTCTATCACCTATGAAACATGCACACTCCAAAGCTTAGTATAAATTCAAATCATGAATGCAAGCCAATTGAATAATAAACCCCAGTGAAAAAATTTGCAGCGGTTTTTTTTTAAATGGTTATCAGAATGCTTCAACCCGTGTAACGGCTACAAAGCCTTTTAGGAGTTCACTCCAATATCCACTTTACTACATCACTACGTCACTAGGTTACTGATATCAACACAAAAACATTAATAAACCAAAATAACGCGAATGTTGGCACCATAAATCGGGCCATAGATCGAGAATGGTTTGACCTACGGACCTGGGGAGGGCTCATTCGATTCCTCGTGGAATGTTCTTCAAAAAGAGTACAAATTTAATTTCCCCTAAAATGTCCACCCTTTTCTACGCATGAACCGTAGAAACTGGTGGATCGGGTTGTATATTTTTGTGTTGGTTCTTTATTGAAAATAATGAAATCAAAACGAACGAATTTTGATAATGTGGATACGTAGATGTACGTGTGGAGTCGAAGGAGACAAACACAAATTAATTGAGAAGAAACCAGGTCGAAAGTGAGATATCTCAGGGAAGAGATTGTGGGGCCAGAAGTGGCCACTTCAGAGACCGAACGGGTCGGGGTGATGTCATCGGACTAAAACAAGAAATTACCTTACACGACTGACGCCAGGGGGGAAAAAAAGCGTTTGACTGAATACCTTCCCGATGGGATAGACGGAATGTTGGGCGTGGGAGAAGGGATAGAACATCTCTTCTGGATGTCAAGTTGGAGGGAGGAGCGGGCGATATCTGGAGCCGGTGTCAAAGTGGGTTTGACGTGCTTGGTGTTTCGAAATTATGTTTCCTGGGATAATTGATTAAATTTCACGAAACGGCAAATATGACTCATGATTGACTAGCTGTTATTGACTAGGCAAATCTTGTACTTGATTATTGTTGACGCAGATTACGATTTCTTATAATGGAATACCTTCTCGGTGGAATAGATTGGAAAAAAAAACCTTGGAGAAGGAATGACGCATCCCTTCCGGGTGTCAAGTTGGTAGAAGAAGCTGATTGGTGCCGTGAATGGCATATCAGATTTTGTTTTGACGTACTTCGGGTTTCGTAAATTGAGTTTCAGAACAACACAAACAACAAATGCACAAGATTTCGTTCTTCCAATAATATAATACCTTCTCGGTGGAATAGACAGAAGCAGTGACGTGGAGAACGAATAAAACATCTCTTTTGGAAATCAAGTTATGGGAAGGAGCGTGCGGTATTCGGGGCATTGGCAGATTGAATTTGACGTGATGTTTTTGATATGTTTTGAAATCAAGTTTCCTAGAACAATTTATCAACTTTTACGCAATAACAAACACGCATGATTTACTGGTTACAAGCCAAATTAATAAAATGATTATTATGAATAGATAAGAGATGGGAAGGCGAGGAGAAGGGATTAAACATCTCTTGTTGGGTTTTGACCTATGAACTTTAAAAATTGTGTTTCCTGGGATAATTGATTAAATTTCACGAAACAGCAAACGCGCATAGTGATTGACTGTTCACAAACCAAATTAATAAACTGATTTCGTCCATTTTAGTATGGAATACCTTCCCGGTGGAATAGACAGAGATGGGAAGGCGAGGAGAAGGGATAGAACATCTCTTCTGGAAGTCAAGTGGAGGAAGGAGCTCGTTGGGAAGGACCTACGGATTTTAGAAATTGTGTTTCCTGGGATAATTGATCAAATTTCACAAAACAGCAAACACGCATAGTGATTGACTGTTCACAAACCAAATTAATTAACTGATTTCGTTGTTTTTAGTACGGAATACCTTCCCGGTGGAATTGATAGAAGAAAACCTTGGAAAAGGAATGACACATCCCTTCCGGGTGTTAAGTTGGTAGAAGAAGCTGATAAGTGCCGAGGATGGCGTATAAGATTTTGTTTTGACCTACTTAAGGGAGTTTTCCTACGTATCCTCAAATTTCAATTTACTCAGTCCAGTGTAGGTGAAAATCCTGTTTCCCCGTCGGAAAAGTGTTATTTTTGAGACGAAATTGAGAGTTCCGGGAATGTGTTGAGGGGCAAAATGACTACTTCACGACGGTAAGTGTTTTTCGTGGTAGGAGATAAGTTCTGCACAATTTTCTACGTGGATTTGAATGGTGACAACACCTTGGTTCAATTTAAACAGATAAAATAACAATAATATACATTTTGTATATACATTTGTATATACATTTTTTTGTGATTTATTAATTGCAACCGAAAAATCAAATACATTTCATCTAGCAATTTTACAAATCAATAAAGGTACACTCCAAGAGGGTAGGTTTACAGCAAAACCTAGCCCTTTATTATATAGCTCAATTAATTAGCACTGAGTTCGATTGCACTTCTATTCACGCAGCACAACTAAATCCAGTGGTTTGTTTCGCTCGAGACGTCGGATTTCACCTTCGTTGTCCAAAACGTAGAGCATCTCCGGGTTCTCGTGTTTGTGGAGGCGATGTTCATGCTCCCTTGTGTATTTTGCAATAATTTCATAGACTGTCTCCATCCTCAAATCTCGATGAATATCATCGTTTCGCATGTACCAAGGGGCTCCAACTATACTTCTCAGTATTTTATTCTGAAAGGTTTGGATTTTCTTAATATTTGATTTCTTGGCACAGCCCCAGATCTGTATCTTATAGGTCCAAATAGGGCGAAGGATCTGCTTATATATAAGCAGTTTGTTGTGAAGAGAGAGATGGGAATTCCTTCCCATTAGCCAATACATCCTTCTGTACTTGATTTTAAGTTCTTCTTTCTTCTTTTCTATGTGTTTATTCCAGTTTAATTTGGAGTCAAGTGTCAAACCCAAGTATTTAACTGCTTCAGTATGCGGTATTTTATTCGAATTGATTTCAACATCCAAGATTGGGACTTTTCGGTTAGTGAAGTTGATGTGGGCTGATTTTGATTCGTTCAGCTTCGTTCTCCACATCTTGGTCCACTTAGAAACCTCAGTAGTAGACGTCTGTAGTTTGCGTGTTGCAGCTTCTATATCATCTCCAACAGAAAATAACAATAATGTGTCGTTTGCTGCATCCCCATGTCACTGTTACAACGATAATAAAAGACGCGCTCATAGCACAGTTAGGTTAGTCGTCGGATCCTTCTTCCTTTGGTTATTGAGACGGCAAGTTTTTCGAATGCCGAATACGCACGCATGCTTTTGGTTTATGGTTTTACCAACCAAAACGGTCCCGAAGCTATGCGGTAATACCAGAGATTTTCCATGGAGTGTAACCTTTTTTTAAAATTAGATAAGTACCTATACCTATTTCTCAAGCGTGTCTCCTTTTTTTAAACGTTTGTTTTTGCTCATAGCGTACTCATCCTATTGATAATTTTATTATTAACTTACCATAAACATTTGTTATCATCCTGAAAATAGGAGACACGCTTGAAAAATAGCTTAAACGAATATATGGCCAGATAACCACCAATTTTATTTGACTGACCCTCAAGATCCACTACTGCAAGTCTTGAAAATCAAATCAAATCAAATGCAAAATGCATTTATTGGCAACAATAATGAAATTATATACATGAGATTTACAAAAATGATGAAGGCAAAGTAATTGTATAATCAGAATCGTAAGTTTGAAATGAACAGTGAATGATGTTGCCTCCTGAAGAATAAGTTCGAAAACTTTGCTCTTCAGAGGAGTTCAAATAATAAAGATTTCAAAAAATGAATGAAGTGCCAATGTGTATAAATGGAAACTAAAATAATTCTTAATTGAACCAAAAAACGCTGCAAATTCTTTCACTGGGGTTTATTATTCAATTGGCTTGCGTTCATGATTTGAATTTTACTAAGCTTTGGAGTGTGCGTGTTTCTCAGGTGATAGAGCGATTAGTGAATTTCAGGAGGCACACAAATATGATCAACTGATCAATCCGAATAGGTATTTTGGTTGAGAACAGATTTACGTGCTTTATGCATATCTCCTGAAATTTAATAATCGCTCTATCACCTGTGATACATGTACACTCCAATGCTTAGTATACATTCAAATCATGAATGCAAGCCAATTGAATAATAAACGCCAAAAATTGGAGAATTTGCAGCGTTTTTTATGGTTATCAGAATGCTTCAACCCGTGTATCGGCTACAAAGCCTTAAGGAGTTCACTCCAGTATCCACATTACTACTTCACTACATCACTACGTTACTAGGTTACTGATATCAACACAAAAACAATAATAAACCAAAATAACGCGAATGTTTTCACCATAAATCGGGCCATAGATCGGGAACGGTTTGACCTACGGACCTGGTGAGGGGCTCATTCGATTCCTCGTTGAGTGTTCTTCAAAAAGAGTACAAATTAAGGTCACCTTGACTTTTTTTTTGAGGTTTTTAGGGATTTTACAAAACTTTGACAGCCCTCAAAGGGCACTTTAAATTAAGTGAGAGAGCTGGCTCAAGAATTGGAGTGTCTCGGAACAACATGGATTTTTCCTGGAAATTTCAGCTTTTTTGCTTCAGCCGTTTGGGAGAAATCGTGCGTACGGCGGACGGACGGAAAAATTTGTATTGTAGATTCGGATTTTACACCCTTTGAAACGTAAACCATGAAATTTTCAGGGGGTGTTAGACATTTTTTTTTTCAAGAGCGATTACATTGGTTTATTATTGAATAATAAACCAAAATATTTAGTAGGTATATGTATGAAGTAGTGGAAATAAATACAGAATATTTTTACTGGAGTCCTATATGGANTTCGTATTGGTCGGAAATTACTATAAATTGGGAAAAATGAAAATATTGATGCCTTTTTCATAAAAGAATCGTAAAATAATAACTAAATAAAACAATCGTCACGTTGTAGGTGGAACTTTCGCTTTCAAATCCGACCTTTTCAAACAGAAAACCCAGCTGATAAATAAAACAGTGGATATTCTCGTTTTCTTCGTCTCTCTCTGACACAGTCGACCAGTTCGTATCTTCCTTTCAGTCTTCCCGATTCTCATTCGGATCCCATTCGGGCGAGGTCATCTTGTATACGAGACGCCACCTCGAGGGACGTACCTAAATGGAAGTCGAATGTCGTCGACGTCCGAACGGGCGATAAAAGGTCCAGCCGGCCTTCCGAAAGAAGTCGCGGAGCTCCCGTTTTAGACTTGTCGTTCTCCTTTGACCCCGTTGAGTGGATTTCTCGGTAAGCAACTTCGAGTGCATAGCGTCATACAGAGATGCGCAACAATTAGCTATAGCTGAAGCTTATCTAGCTGAGATTCCACGAGCTTTTTGCGTTCTAGACCACTCTGACCAGCTTTACTTTCTTGCAAATAATAAATATTTTGCTAAAACCATAAATCTAATGAAGATAAACAGTGAACACTCGAGTTTCGCTTACCTTACGTCGCTAAAACAGCTCTAACTCCCCTAAGCTACTGTCTAAAATCAATTCTGAGGACACCTTGTGAAGAACATTAAATTTCCCATCACCTTAGAACATAATAAAAACATTTCAACTTCACTTCGATTGTAAAAAGTTAGCCTGAAGATGCAATTTTGGTTTATTATTCAATAATAAACCATTGTAGTCGCTCTTGAAAAAAAATTTCTAACCCCCCCTGAAAATGTCGTGGTTTACGTTTCAAAGGGTGTAGAATCCAAATCTGCAATAAACATTTTTCGGTTCGTGCGCCGTAGGCACGTTTTCTCCCAGACGGCGGCTGGAGCAAAAAATCTGAAATTTTTAGGAAAAATCCATATTGGTCCGACAACGCCCCAATTCTTTAGCCAGCACTCTCACTTCATTTAAAGTGCCACTTAACGGTTGTCAATGTTTTGTAACATCCCTAAAAATCTAAAAAAAAATCAAGGCAGCCTAAATGTGGACTTATTTTGAAGAACTTTCCATGAAGAGTCGAATGAGACTCCTCCTCAGGTCTGTTGCTCAAACCATTCCCGATGTATGGCATGATCTTAGGCATCATAAGATCATGATGATCTACCCATTGCTAAGTAAACAAATTAGAAGGTAATTGGATATGGGACCCGTAGCCCAGGGGTTACGTGCGGGACTCACAACTTCAGGTCCTCGGTTTCGTTCCTCGCGTTTGGCAGGAAATTTTTGCGAAAATTTATATTCAATGTAATTTTGGCTACTCTCAAGTAATTATTTCATTTCATGGTTTCTGTGATTACCAAATAATTGAAAACGCTGCAAATTCTTTCACTGGGGTTTATTATTCAATTTTATTCTTTTTGTCTTGCATTCATGATTTGAGTTTCTACTAAGCTTTGGAGTGCGCGTGTTTCACTGGTGATAGAGCGATTATTGAATTTCTGGAGATATGCATAGAGCACGTAAATCGGTTCTCGACCAAAATACCTATTTGGATTGATCAGTTGATCATGTTTGCAACTACAAGTATGAGCCTTTGAAAACCCTTCCCTTCTTCTTCTTCGTCTTCTTTTCAGATCCGATAAGGTAGCCCCGAAATGTTTTTAGCTTTGAAAATCCTACCTAGATCACCAAGAAGTCTTATTATTTGGGTTTGAAGATGAAAGTGTATGATACTGGGGAGGTGTATGCAACTGGTTCCACCACCCTAAATTAAATTAAGGGTCACAAATCGGGCCACACATTGTTGCCACACAATTATTAAGGCTTGTTTTTGAAAATATTAAACCCAAATTTCGAGAAATATCCAACGAGGATCACAACTCCGGTGTTGTATCCGCTACCTACCAAATAATACAAAACTAGCTGCTCCACGCTGTGGGTAGTGAACCTACTGAATGTGTTCACATTACTTCTATGTGTGGCGGGGGTATACCTACTTCGAGTATTCCTGCAATGCTGACCTACATCGCCATTACAACTTCGATTTCATTTCGTGTAGAACGTCTCTCCGAAAGGTAATATCAAATTAATCTTAAATTGAGTTGATATTTTGATCTGTCGGATTCATATTTGATGTAGAGATAGAAGTTCGCACTAAGATGGGTTTACTATGATAGTAAACACCTCACATCTCCCCGTTGTTTGGATTTCGAGTGACCGATGAGGTCGGTTGTCGCCCCTTTTAACAAGAAAAACTTGTTCGGTCGTTCGATCGGCCCGATGTAATCGGGCACTCAAATATGATCAACTGATCAATTCAAATAGGTATTTTGGTTGAGAACTGATTAACGTGCTCTATGCATAGGTATCTCCCGGAATTCAATAATCGCTCTATCACCTGTGAAACACGCACACTCCAAAGCTCAGTGGAAATTCAAATCATGAACGCAAGTCAATTGAATAATAAACCCCAGTGAAAGAATTTGCAGCGTTTTTAGAGTTGATGAAAAACCGAATGTTTTCCACGTTTTCTCTCGCTCATAATAAACGCGTTTTATAAAACAGTGAATAATTGTCCTATTATTACTTCTACTTGCGCATAGCAGAAGGTTAAGCGAGATACTTGCCATGTACACACCAAGAAACGCCCTCAATATGTATAGCATGGAAATGGTTGTACATCTCCGAACGTAAGATTCGTGATCCTAAAATTAACGTAATAAGATACCATATTGGTTGATACTTGTAACTCTTCTACGAAGTTCAATATAAACGGCAGAAAAGAGTGTGAACGTGTGCGTTTATTTTAAAATGGTAGGTTTTTTTTTTACATACTTTTATTTACGACCGTTAAATTAAACAACATACTGTATCGACAAATTAGCTTATTGATAATGGTAGGCGCTGAAAGTTTTCCTATGAATAGCTTATATTAATGTGACAGTAAAAACATGATTTGCTATGTGCTGCCACGTACAATTTTTATCCTCAAGAAGAGATTTTTGTGTTTTTTATTGTAGGAAGGATCAGATCCCAGTCAGAACCTGTAAATACGCATTGTGGTTTACAACGAACAAATATACAAAGCTGTTGTTGCTAGTACATAGATTTGATTGCAATATGTACGATTGCCCTATTTCGTTTTCTTTTAGTTTTGTTTTCACAAGAACCACGGAAAGACCTGAACCTTTCTCGTCGGTTAACTGTTTCTCGATTAGCTGGCCGTACAAGAGCGTTATTTATCGACAGGCTTCGGTTTTTTTTTTTTTTTTTTTTTTTTTTTTGTTTTTTTTTTTTTTTTTTTTTCCCCGGGATACCTACAAACTTCGCCTGTGCGTTAATCGTGGAGGCAGTCCACAGCCCTGAATCATAAGTTTCTGGAACCGAAAATCAGCCCTGCCAAACGCCACAATCGGTTGGAACCTTCTGGTTTTCAAAGCGCAGTTTCCGAAACCGTATACTTTGCGAGTAGACCACCACAAACTTACAGCCCAGGCCTTCAGGTTTTATACTTGAAAATCCTCAGATTTTCACTAATGTGTTGCATCTTACAGTAGATTGCGCTACTAGGTTGCCAATTGTTTAATTTCATTCGTTTCAGTTTCGTGTTATTGGAAAGGCCTTCGAGGTAAACGCCTTCCCCTTGACTACATGATAACGACAAAGGATGGCACAAATTCAATGTATGCTGGATTTGCCCAGTCTTATCCTATTAGGCTAACACATGAGATCAGTGTGAGATGTGTCTGAACCGACTCCGGGCTGGGCCACAGTGTTCCACTATCCATTTCGATCATTGGTCATTGTTCAATTAAAGAATAATGTACCATGTAAAGGAAAAGATCTGAACTAAACCATCTATCTAATTTTGTTATGTTATGTTTTTGCATAATTTGTTGCTTTTTGCTGTTAATTATGTGATCATATTTCTTTTTACCATCCTAATATTGTGCAACTACTTCAATGAATGATAGCAAAGGTTGTTGTGGTTATTAAGAATGAACCCAAACTCGTTAAAACCCCGAAAAAAGAACTAGAATCATAAAGTGAAATTCCACAAAAACTTGCCCCGTCACATGTATCACATTTATTGAAGATAAGCCAAATTTTAATCCGGAATCCATTATAATTTTTTTCACCTTATAAAAGTGGAACATATAACATTTCATATAGCTTTATTAGTTTCTGGAAGGTTCACGGGTCGTTAAAGTCGTAAATTATTCGATAAAGATTCATTTCCTTTGTTCGGTACGGAGAAATATAAACGGGACATATTTTCAAAAAGTATTACGATCTAGACAAAGGTTATCTCTAATTATTGCTCGTACTATCTTTAATTCACGCGTTTGATATGGGATTTCGTCGGAATCTCGAGATGTTGCGAATATCGGCAAGTTGACTCATTGTCTAATTTTGGTTCGCTATTTTATTTAATGAACCTTCTGTAATCGACCGCGAAAGAAAAAAAATGTTTAGCCCACCCACAATAACTGAATGTACTAGCTTTAGATGTTCATTGTTTACTGTGCATGTACAATTGTACTTAATCATGTGTATTCTTCAATGTTGCGGTGGTGTGCCTTAACCTCACACAAAACTGAAACAATTCTTTTATTAATTTCAACAGTTTATTCGACTTGACCCTCTTTGATTTTAATTTAAGGGGTTTCTGTCAAAGACGAGATATGTCCGAAATTTAAACGAAAATTGTTCCCCCTCTACTCTGAAAAGTGTTGTAGTATAAAACATGAACCTTTGCAAATATAAGGCTTTTTAATTCGCTAAACTGGCGTAAGAACTAGGGATGTCAAGAAAATAGCGATATATCAAAATATCCATATTCTTCCGTCTATATATCGATATTTTTGGACGATATTTTCTATTCCGATATATCGACATTAAATGCACACTATCGGATCCCATATTTTTCAGCCTTATTGCTCAAAACTAATTTATAATTTCCATTGAAGAATAGGGGAATTATATCAGATGAGGTAGGCAAATCGTAGGTAAAAAAGGTAGGGACATCTTGGAGACTTGGGTTCTAGCCAGTTCGAGGCTTACTGAAGAGCACATCAATCAGAGGGTTTTCCTCATCTCTATCCCCAACCAATATTGGTTTGATTGAATTTTTTCAGTTTTCCTTCTTACTTCACTTACATTGATTTTACAACCCTACATAATATTAATAATTTACTTCCCTGGATCCTGTACACAATTCTCACATGAATGAAGTTTCTTTGAATTTTTGAGTGGTTGAATTCTTTACCTGTAGTAGAATGAAATTTAATAATGCATTATTATTCACTGAACTCATACGTAATTCGGATCAAAGTTTGAAAAAAATATCGATGACCGATATATCGGAATATCGGTATTTTCCTTGGATATATAGAATAATTCAGTAATTATTTCCAAAAATGATACTATTTAAAAATTATCTATATTCGATATATTGATATTCCCTGCCGATATTGACATCCCTAGTAAGAACATAGTTTGAATAACGAATCGTATAAACAAATAAGTATTGTATAAGTTACACGTCAGCGATATTGTTTATAGCAACCAGTGATAACAATCTCCGATTCACCACAAGTGTTTAGGTTTGGTTCTGGTGGATTTCTCAACGTAGGTAGCTGAGGATAAAATTGCGAGGATCATACCGTCATATGCAGGGCCTAGTGCGGACTCATTTCGTGCTTGTGGAAATAGAGATGTCTACGCTTTTGTTGCGAAATATGAACATTCTGATGCCTCCTGCAGACCTCAACGAAATACACTTCTCACTAAATTTTGCATATATTCAAGTACCGAATTTTTCGTTTATGCAGATTTTTCAAATTTTGGACTTATATTTGTTCTTGTAGAAAACTCTTCAATTGTAATTGTTTGCTTGACGTTCTGGTATTTGACATGGTAGACTAACTCATTTTTGTTTTCTCTTTATTTTCGCAGATGAACGAGATGCCATACAGAAGAAGACTTTCACCAAATGGGTCAACAAGCATTTGAAAAAGGTAAAATCGTTACCATCAATACGATATTGATTTAATGACGAAATTATTCTTTGATAATAGCATACAATAATAATAGAAATATATAACCCGAGGAGCCTGCCATAGGCTAGGATTAGATTCTGCAACCCATTCCTGACAAAAAGTGCCTCGTGGAAATTTTCTTTCGGAGGCTTCCCTTTAAAGTTATTCCAATTTTAAGGTTTTTTTCGTATTTTCGGTTTTCTTCTCTCTCTCCCTTATGCACTTGAGAAAAATTCTATTTTGATTATACCGTTGGAAAGATTGTAAAATTTTTTATCTCCCTACTGTATCAAAAATATTGTAAGTTAGTTAAATTGTTGCAAAATCAATCGGAAAAGTGAATTTTTGACAAATCATCAGAATGACCACTTTTTTCATACTCTGTAGGTCCAATAAAATGCTGCTCTTCAAATTTAGCATGTAGCCCTGGAATATAAGCCAGATTCTCAGCTTTTCAATGGTGTAGTAAAAATTGCTCGTACGATAGAATTTAGGGGGGGGATATCCCGTTTGTATGGCGAAAAATGTGGCTTTTCTTATGAAAATCGACGTTTTTAATTTTAAAAAATGGACTAAAATAAGTTTGATATTGGATTTTTTGACGCTAAATCGAGTAAGTTGGACTTTCGCATCTCCTTGATCAAATTTTCTGGACTGAAACGTGTGAAATCCCAACCTAGCTCCCATTCTGCGAGTGGATGTAGCGGGATCAGCATGTTTCAGGGTTGAAAACTGGTTGGATTAGATGTAGAACAACTTTACAACATTTTTGTTAATTTCCTACCGTAAAACGTTGACACTGTTCTATACTGACACGGTAAAATTACATTCCCGATAAACCCGATCCCATCTTGTTACTCATCTTGTGTGACAGACAGAACATAGATATAACTATTCTTTCATACCTCAGAAAGTACGGCCCGACTGGGAATTGCCTGCCAGGGAACCTTCGTTGGTATGCGCGCACAGTCTCCCTGCCATTCTGGCCCGTACACTAACATAATGTCAGCATACTCTTCATTGCTAAAATGTATTCGGCATGATGATCAGCTTACGAACGAAGTAGGTAATGAGGATGCAACAAAGCCGTGTACTTTAAGGTTTTCTGCGAACCTGAATCTATTACCTACTCTCTTCCCATCGAAGAGGCCAAGTGACTCGAGGATTGATAGGCACGCTTCTTATGTTGTAATTATAGCATAATACCCCCGTTTTCGTTGAAATCGTCGATTTGCATATGAAAAGCCACGTTTTCCCGCATTCAAACGAAATTTCCTTCCAAAAACCTGAGATTCTGGCGTATATTTTAGGACTACAGGATAAGTATGAAGAGTAGAATTTTATTAGACCTGCAGAGTATGAAAAAAGTGATCATTTTGAAGATTTGACCAAAATTCACTTTTCCGATTGATTTTCCAATAATTCAACCGACTTAGAATATGTTCTGATACACTAGGGAGATAGAAAATTTAACGCTCCTTTCAACGGTATAATCACAATTTAATTTTCTTGATTACATAAGGGAGTTATAGCCGTTTTAGTGAATTGAGATTGAAAACACGTCAACAATATTAAAATTGAAATATGTAACTCGAAAACGAAGCCTCTAAAGAGAGGCACTTTTTGTTAGAAATGAGTTGTAGAATCTAATCCTAGCCTTTGGCAGGCTCCTCAGGTTAACACCCTGTATATAGATATGTATAATGAGGATTAAATGACTCGACATGATCATATACAAGGAAGTCACAGGTAAAACCTGACCCTCCTCAGAGAGGATTAAATGTTGTCAAAATACAATACGAAAATGCGAACTTCACGTCTCCTAACACTAACAATACATACAGGAGCAAGGGCTCTGTAGACTGTCGAACTGCTATGTGTGTGTACGAGCTGCTCTGCAAAGATTGCACAGTATTTTACGTTCTTTTGTAGAAAGCGGTGATTGGGCTGAATTTATGGATCAACAACCGCAGGCATTCAGGCATACGCTACACTAACCCGTTCCTATAACAATGACTCAATAGCTACATTTCTTGGCAACTCAACATTGCCGCATGCTTAGTTCTACATTAGATACATTCCATTTTTTACCCTTGTTGTATTGGTTTATTATTTAATAATAAACCATTGTAACCGCTCTTGAAAAAAAAAATTCTAACCCCCCCTGAAAATTTCATGGTTTACGTTTCAAAGGGTGTAGGATCCGAATCTGCAATAAAAAATTTTCCGTCCGTCCGCCGTACCTACGTCGTACGCAAGATTTCTCTCAAACGGCTGGAGCAAAATATCTGAAATTTTCAGGAAAAATCAATATTGGTCTAACGACGCCAAAATTCTTTAGCCAGCGCTCTCACTTAGTTTGAAGTGCCCTTTAAGGGCTGTCAAAGTTTTGTAGAATCCCTAAAAACCTCAAAAAAAGTCGAAGCGGCCTAAATTTGTACTCTTTTTGAAGAACTTTCCATGAGGAATCGAATGAGCCTTTCCCTTTCCCCAGGTTCGTAGCTCAAACCATCCCAGATACGAAGCCCAATTTATGGTGCCAACATTTGCGTTTTTTTGGTTTATTATTGTTTATGTTTTCATCGCAGTAACCTAGTGATGTAGTAATGTGGATACTGGAGTGAACTCCTAAAAGGCTTTGTAGCCGATACACGGGTTGAAGCATTCTGATACGCATGAAACGCTGCAAATTCTTTCACTGGGGTTTTGGTTTATTATTCAATTGGCTTGCGTTCATGATTTGAATTTCTACTAAACTTTGGAGTGTGCGTGTTTCACAGGTGATAGAGCGATTATTGAATTTCAGGAGGCACACAAATATGATCAACTGATCAATCCAAATAGGTATTTTGGTTGAGAACCGATTTAAGTGCTCTATGCATATCTCCTGAAATTCAATATTCGCTCTATCACCTGTGAAACACGCACACTTCAAAGCTTAGTAGAAATTCAAATTCATGAATCATTGAATAATAAACCCCAGTGAAAGAATTTGCAGCCTTTTTCCCTAGTTGTATTTTTCCTAACAAACCTCGGTTGTTGTATTTAAGCTCAGAAATTCTGTATTTGATGTCGAGATATGAATTTAGTCATTTTTCAGCTCGATTAAGAATTTTTTCTACTTTTAAAAGTGCTCATTGTCAGTTCATAATAATGTTAATGAGTGTAATCGTACAAATCCCGGACATACTGACGTCTCTGTCATGCATGCATTACTCACCAATACGTATTCGGGAGATAATGATTCATGTAGTACACAATACAGTACTAATTAAAAAAATGATGCACCTTTGCGTAATAATTTGCATCGTTCTTTGTCACAATGATCCCGGACACGCGGCACCGCCGTCCTATCTCCCGCGGTAACGCGTTCTCCCGACCCACCAATCTTTCTCCCTCGTCTGTCTCGTTTATTTTCTTCCCTTTCGATTCTATTCGCGGCCCCTCCTCTCCCTTCTCCGTTGGGTTTTGTGTTCTATTTCCATCCGCCTTTCTGACCCCTAAACTTCCCACCGCGGTTTAACGCGTATTTTTAGAATCTTGATAAACTCCGCGCTCCCGTCTGCCTACTTAAAACCCTCCGTAAGTGACCGTGCTAACCGGTAAATATTTGTTTACTGAGGCCAATCATCCCTGATTTTCCATCTCGGGAATAGGGTTTGGGTGTCGGTACCCAAATATCGATTATAGCGTCAAAACCAATATCGATACTTACGATACATCAGTCCATAAATATCGAGATTTGGCTCACCTGGTCTGAATCTGTACCACTAGGCAGGTAAATATTACTGAATCAAATCAGTAACGAAATAGGTTAATTACAACTTTAAACTCAAATTCATTTTGAAAACTACTTGAAGATCATTGAAATACGCACACAAAATAAGAGAAATTAGCTGGGTTAAATTCAAATTGATTATACAGTTGAAAACCAGAGATTATGGTTTAGTTTCTCCGTTAAGTGTCCCACAAATCTCTAATCATGACCAAAAATTGAAATTTTTTATTTTAGCCTACTGGTTTTGTAAGTTGTCAATGTTTATCATATTTTTATCATCACCTAGGAAATGATAGGTGACGTGGCCGGACTAGTTACGAAAAACAAGGCGGTGATAATCAGACGTGTGTGCGGTTACGTAGGGAATCGGACCTAATGTCTTGTACATTCCAATTATTATTTAAAATAGATTGCGTTCAATAACAACCAATTTTTGTTTATTATGGTATATTAACCGAATGGTTACAGTTTTATCTGTGAAAATAGCTTTATGGGCGTTCGTTTCTGTTAGAAAACGACGTATATTGTCACAGAACTAGACAATGTATTCTCAAACGGAATGAACTTTTCCTGAACCAATTGACGCTTGAAACTGGTTGATCCTATCAACAGTCCACACCAACAATCAACGTAAACAGATTCACCTTTCTTCTTCTCCTCAATACCAGTGTTCTTCCGGATTTCGGTTAGATACCTGTAGTTCTTGCCTATACGTCTTGACGTCAGGGTTATGTGTGGTACAGAGGAGGTTTTTGTAATGGTCGCACGGTCTCTCAATTTCGTGTGATGTTCTGATTTAGATGTTTCTTTATTCAACTCTTCCTCCTTACTTCTGCGTTCTTCTATCTTCTTTTCACTTAGATCCTCGTTCTCCTCCTCACTTCTTCGTTCCTCTTTCTCTATTTCGTTAACTGTAATTTTCTTCCAAGTATTGGGGCGTATCCATCAAACTTCGTTCTTCATAGTATTTTTGTCGTGTTTTCGAATTTTCTTCTAAAATTATAACTTTTTCTTCCCCATCTTTCTTGATGTTTGTTCTTCCACGGGAGTTTTCTGCAGGGTTCATGTCTGAATAATTGAATTTCTTGCTGTTTTGGCAGGGGTATTCATTTTCTTCAGAAATTACGTACCTACCCCTTCGAAACACCGGCATAACCAAGCATTGCACATTCTCGTGGTAAAGTTTCCCTATTTGTACATTTGGAACGTGGGCATGAGCCTCACATCCAGAGGGCCTGAGGTGTTATACATTTGGTTTTGTTACGGTCCATCTTTCCTGTGATAACAGTTTCATGTTGAACGGATAGGAAATGTAATGATCTTCTCAATCATGCCCTGAAATATTAATTTATTTTCTAAATCATGGGAGTTATGACCATTTTTGTTTCATAAGGACAAGAAATTCTCGTATGTAGCATGATCATATGGGCGAATTTTCCAGTATTATCGTATTCAATTTATGTGTAAATTAAGTTGAAATTGAAGAACATTCCGTGAACTGGGGTGGGGTGGGTTTTACAGGGTGGAAATGATATACGCATGATTTTCAAATTCAAATCCTCCTAGAGGCCTCAAAATTGCCACGATCCGAATGCTGTAATCTTTTCCATTGACCAGACAGATGAATAAATTAGTTACATGCGTCACATGAAGAATCCATCAGTTTTGGTGGCGGGCGGGTTCGCTACTATACCTACGACTAGGGATGTTCCAATATTATCGATATCAATAAATATAGATATTCTCTCTTTCGATATTATATCGATATAAGGATTTCGATATTATCGTGATATCGAAAGATTTAGGTGAATATCGGATTTCGATATTGCATTATTTTGAGTTAGCTATTTTAATAAAAATTCGGGTTTTCAATCGCAAATGGCAATGATATTAGTTTGATCCAAATACATTTTTTTAAATAAAGAAACTAAAATTTCATTCTGCCCATGTATGCATGTAAGTTTTGCTAAATATTATCTTTGGGTGAAAAGGTTTGTGTTTCAGTTATGCCTATTCCAACAGCATATTTGCAATATAAAGTTTTAAAAAATGTACCAGAATCATATTGCTCAAATGATTATTTCTGTTTTCGTACTGGAAATTCACTGTGTGTTTGTTTTGGGTAACTTATATTAGCTAAACTAAACTGTTTTCAACCAAATTTTACAGTAAGGAATGAAAATTGCTTCCAATTTATATCAATTTACCCAATTTTCTACATTATAATTCATTATAAAATCAGTTTAAGACTGTAGTAATATAATCACGTGAATACAAAGAGTTTTGTCATAAAATTGTGAGCAATCATAAAAATTCCGTAATATCATTCGATATTGCTGATATCGATATTTTGTTGCGATATTATCGGTGTATCGATGTTGATGGTTAATATCGTTATCGATATCGAAGACCCTCGATATCGGAACAACCCTACCTACGACGCAATTGAATCTTCCACCGAATTCCACGCGAAATCTTCTCTTCACCGTAATATTTCTTGTTATTTCTTCACGTGTAGGAATACGAGAATCCGTTTAGTAGTTTCGACAACTCACGTCTCTTCGCGGAAGGTCGCCTCAACAAATATTACGTGACTCAACCTAAACAATCGACACGGGGCGCGTTATTTCTTTCGGATTTTTACGAGGGAGCTTGGGAGATATTCTCGCGACAGAGGATTCAACTGCCGCGTAAAAAGGCATTTTGCTCTATAGTCGACAGCGATTTTGACGCCGTTGGTTTACTATTTTCAATAATGACAGTTTGAACTTGAAAACGATTTGTCGCCTCAGATCGATTTCAAATGATGAAGAAACGCCCGAAATAGAATAAACAAAAGGATTTGATTATTGGGGGAATTTCAAGGATCTCATTATTGTATTACGGGTGAAGTTTCTATACTAGTCATCTGATTAGCCTATTTGGCAAACCATACAGGGTGTCCCATCTATATAGGCCCATTAAGGAGTTACAGCCACACCGTGCTAGCTATCAAAAATTTGAATCCGTCCTTTCTAAGTATTTTCACTCTGCTTGAAGGTGGTGGAACCCGTTTTTCGTTTTTCGATGATCTAGTGCCTCAACTCTTCGATTGAAACTTGAGGTTACCTCTTGACCCCCCTTTTTTATTTTAGTTTTCGATTCTTCGTTGAATTTGAAAGAGAAAATGCATCGTTGAAAATTTTGTTTAGAGACTTCGTTTCAGAGTTATTTCACTTTTTGCGTACAACAAAAATCGCCGAATTCTTTTAGAAAAACCGCTTTTGGTTTATTATTCAATTATAAACCATTTAATCGCTCTTAAAAAAAAAAAAATTCTAACCCCCCCCCCCCCCCCCTGAAAATTTCATGGTTTACGTTTCAAAGGGTGTAGAATCCAAATCTGCAATACAAATTTTCCGTCCGTACGCCGTACGCTCAATATCTCCAAACGGCTGGAGCAAAAAATCTGAAATTTTCAGGAAAAATCCATGTTGGTCCGACAATGCCCCAATTATTTAGCCAGCTCTCTCACTTAATTTAAAGTGCCCTTTAAGGGTTGTCGAAGTTTTGTAAAATCCCTAAAAACCTCAAAAAAAGTCAAGGCGGCCTAAATTTGGACTTATTTTGAAGAAACTCCACGAGGAATCGAATGAGCCTTTCCCCAGGTGCGTAGGTCAAACCATTCTCGATCTATGGCCCGATTCATGGTGCCAACATTCGCGTTATTTTGGTTCATTATTGTTTTTGTGTTGATATCAGTAACCTAGTGACGTAGTGATGTAGTAACGTGGATACTGGAGTGAACTTAAAAGGCTTTGTAGCCGATACACGGGTTGAAGCATTCTGATATGCTTGAAACGCTGCAATTCAAATAGGGTTTATTATTCAATTGGCTTGCGTTCATGATTTGAATTTCTACTAAGCTTTGGAGTGTGCATGTTTCACAGGGATTGAGCGATTATTGAATTTGAGGAGGCACACGAATATGATCAACTGATCAATCCAAATAGGTATTTTGGTTGAGAACAGTTTTACGTGCTCTATGCATATTTGAAAATCCTACCTAGATCACCAAGAAGTCTTATTATTTGGGTTTGAAGATGAAAGTGTATGATACTGGAGAGGTGTAAGCAACTGGTTCCACCACCCTAAATTGGAGGAAGGGTCACAAATCGGGTTACACATTTTTGCAACACAATTATAAAGGCTTGTTTTTGAAAATATTAAACCCAAATTTCGAGTAATATCCAACGAGGATCACAACTCCGGTGTTGTCTCCGCTACCTACCAAATATTACAAAACTAGCTGCTCCACGCTGTGGGTAGTGAACCTACTGAATGTGTTCACATTACTTCTATGTGTGGCGGGGGTATACCTACTTCGAGTATTCCTGCAATGCTGACCTACATCGCCATTACAACTTCGATTTCATTTCGTGTAGAACGTCTCTCCGAAAGGTAATATCAAATTTATCTTAAATTGAGTTGATATTTTGATCTGTTGGATTCATATTTGATGTAGAGATAGAAGTTTGCACTAAGATGGGTTTACTATGTTAGTAAACACCTAACATCTCCCCGTTGTTTGGATTTCGAGTGACCGATGAGGTCGGTTGTCGCCCCTTTTAACTAGAAAAATTTGTTCGGTTGTTCGATCGGCCCGATGTAATCGGGCACACAAATATGATCAACTGATCAATCCAAATAGGTATTTTAGTTGAGAACAGATTTACGTGCCCCATGCATATCTCCTGAAACTCAATAATCGCTCCATCACCTGTGAAACACGCACACTCCAAAGCTTAGTAGAAATTCAAATCATGAATCATTGAATAATAAACCCCAGTGAAAGAATTTGCAGCGTTTTTTAAATTATATTCTTTGTTGATTTCTTTTTTAATAAAACATGGTTTGTTTTATGTATACCCACCTACTGCGTTTGGAGTATTGTTTTTCGCCCAGTCCCCAATCACAGACAAGCATTTGGTATTACATTTAGGGCTTGTGCGTATTTTTAATCATTTCCCTAAATGGTGATGAAGTTGAATTTGTCTTGGAAAAGGTTGAATTTGAGTTGGAAAGACTTTAAATGCTATATGAGATATGTGGTTTACGTGAAACGGCTTTTCTCACAAAAATATTTTAACCCTTGATTAATAATTTGCATCGTTTTTCGTCAATGAGGCCCCCCCTTCCTCCCACTCACTCAACTGTCGTCCATCGTTTATACCCACGTTCTAACGATATCGTCGAAATTCCGAAGGAAACTCCAAACGACGGTTAGATAACGATATCGTGCCCCCTTAGAGCACGTGAAGTTAGAAGCAAAACAAACAACTCCGTGAACCCAACTCAACAACAAAACAGCTTTACTACAAGCGATTCGTCACGTCGTTTTCGTCGATTAGTTTTGCTGGGAGGGCAACGCACTGACCACAGTGGCCCAAAAGCGGGAAAAAAAAACCTCAAAGCGCAAATCTCTTTGAAATCCAGTTTTAGTAATTGCCGAATTTTCATTCTGCGAAACCACTAGAATCATCAGTTCGTCCTTAAGAGCTCCATTTGCTGCTGTTGCAGTTTTGTTGCTGAATTTTGAACACTATCAGTTTGACCACTCACTGCAGTTTGACTTTGGAGCTAATTTGGTTTCTATTCAGATGATATATGGAAAAGAGCTTCTCTGGGTGTGGTACGCTGCTTTCTGTGGAGCTCAGAGCACCTAAGTCGGAGTTCGAATGAAATATCTCTATCATATTCTCCAAGTCTGGCCATATTGTGTTCGTATATATTTTTTCTTACCGATAATGTCATCAGCGCCAAGTTTCTTATTTTCTCTCCTTTTCGAACAAGGGGTCCCTTCGAAGCAGGAAAAAGCTGACAGTCCACACAATCAGCGGTGTTTGTTTCAGAGCTAACTTAGTTAATACAATTGAAAATAATTGCTGTCATGGAAGCTGCTGAAACCAGCAGTCTGAGGTTTGTAGCATACCTCGTTCCTGTCCAACTGTAGTTTGCTGGCATGTGAACACACTTCGGATGTGGTGTTGCACACTAATAAGCTAAGGCACTCTGCAGCTAACGTAGTTCCTATTCAACTTCTGTTTGCTCGAATTTCTATAAATTGCAGCTATGGAAATCACTGGAATTAGCGGTGTGAGCTTTCGATCCGACTTCGTTCTTATTCCACTTGAGTTTTCCGATAAGTATCTAGACTCTCTTCAGGTGTAGAATCGTAACTTGAAAACCACTGGAATCAGCTGTGTGGGGTTTGATATGGTACTATTCAACTTCTTTGTTTGTTCTCTCTTCAGTTTCAATCCAACTTTCTTGTTTGTTGAAGCCTTAATGATTTCTGGGATGTGGAATTGACACTTGAGACCCCACTGCAGTCAGCAACGTGAGCTGTGTAGTCAATTTCAATCTTATTCCTCTTCAGTTTGCTAAAATCCGAACTCTTCGAATTTGTAATCGCTCAACTATCAACTGATTCAGCAGAGGATTTTCTTCGTTACTATTCAACTCAAGTTTGCAGGCATTTGGCAGGCATCTTTGGGTTTTGATTGCAATTTGAGATAATAGCTCTAATCAGTAGCATGAGGTTTGGAGCTCATTTTCTTGTTACTTCCGTGTATTTCCCATAAAATAAATCATTCTGACCACGATGGGGTGGTGCTCTATCCGTTCTTTCTTACCGATGATCTCATCCGCGCCCAAGTGCCTGTTCCCTTTTCGAACATTTTGTCGTCGCGTGTTTTCCCCCTTCGTTTCCTCTCTCGATCGCTCTTTCGATGCAAAACAAAAGCCTCCGGACATCGAGTCCCCCTGGAAGCGGGACAAGGCCGAACTTGTACTGAACAGTGGGGAGAACTCGATAGTCGGTGAACTCGGCGTTTTCTGCACCCGTAGACGGCGATACCGACGCCAGCAAAACGACTTTCTTGTGTCGCGATAAGAGACAGCTCGTGAAGCTCGGAACGGGGTCATTTCTTACGGAAAAACGCAACGGAGCTGCGTCACCCGATTCGCTTACAAATCGAAAACAGAAGCTTCGCGTGAGCTCCTACAATTCCCTATAAGAGCTATCGAAATATTTTGACCAAAACCATATTTTGGTTTATTTCCAACGATGAACCTTTTGTAATAGACCTAGAAAAAAATGTAACCTTCTTCAGCCCCACCATCAACTAATCTCCAAAGGGTTGAAATCCAGGAATTTTGATGTCGAAAATTTGTTTAAAATTAGTTTTTAAAACTCTGGGCTCTATAGCAGTTGCTTCATTTCTATGGATCCTTAGTAATCCACCAAGAAAAAAAGTTGTTTTTAAATTGAACTTATGTTTATCTCAATTCGAACCAAAAAACTACTCTCTCACATCGAAAGTGTTTCAGGTTTATTCGTTCAAATGAACGGCAAAAGCCAATGAAAAAAAAAAAAAAAAAAAAACGAGTTTTAGTTATAAATTACAACATGGTATCTCAATAGGATCAGAATCAAATAAACAAAACAGTGAGACAAGAAAGGATGCAAAAATAAAATAAAAGGGAACAAATCATTGATAGGAAATTTCGGGCAGCAGACGCTTCAGAGTGGGAATGGGGATGTTAGTTTCATGAATATCAGAATGCTTCAACCCGTGTATCGGCTTCAAACCGTTTTAGGAGTTCACTCCATCATCCACATTCACTACATCACTAGGTTACTGCGATCAAAACAAAAACAAAAAAACTGCTCTGGTGGCAAAGTGGGAGGTGCAAGTTGTGTATCTAGTGTCATGTAAAGACACAAGTCGGTTCAGAAAGTAGTTGTGAGCTGCGAAAGGTACCTGGAACAAGAGTGTTTGGCAAGTTATGTAGAGACGCACATTTATCTTGACTTTAGAGAGGAGCGATGGGGATTGGAGAACTCCATTGACGAGCATGTGAAAAACGTAATACCTGCTACCTCTCTACGGCTTCCAAGAGTGTGCAACCCGTACTAGGCCTCCAGGTGCCTAAAATCAACCTGCTCCATTGGTAACGCAAGATAATGCATGAACTTCCGTTGAAACTTCTCCAATGGATATCGGTTTGCTGCATAAAATGGGGACCAAACTATACTAGCATACTCCAAAATCGGGACTTGGTTATTGTACCAAAGACTTTTGCAACAGCACAATTGCTTCAATAGACGAGAAGTCACGCGTTCACCTTTTTAGAAAACTCATGTTTTTCATGTTTCGATTTTTCAAACATTTTAATCCTTAAATTTAAGGGTTGATTGGTAAGGGCTCCGAGATCGCTGGTACATCCAATATCGATGTTGTATTTTTGAGGCGAATTTCGTTAAATGTGCCCCAACAGTTTCAAAAAAAAAGTTGCGTACGGCGGACAGACTTTTTTTTTTTTTAAAAAATCATTTAGTAAAATTGATGTTTTTTGTGGTCGACTAGACAGGTTCATCATTGAAAATAATAAACCAATATCATTGAGATCCGAGAATTTCCGTGGGGAAAGTTCGTGCGAATTTAAATTTTTAAAATCTTTGACCCAACTGCTTGGACCCAATTGAATTTTCCATGGAAATTCGCTGACTGCGTTCAAACTGGAAGGCGTTGGGAAAGTGTGGATTTGTCAAAACCCACGTTCCGTTCTCTTCGCGATTTAGGTCGCGAACGGTAGCCGGCGAGCCCGTAAAAGTGTCGAATTACGGGTGTGAGATCTTCGATTCAACTCTGATCACGGGGTATCTGAACTGTAAACGGCGGTTTTGCACCGCTTCGAATCAAAAAACCCCCGTGATTACAAGTCTCTTCTCCTATGGAAGTTTGTTCAACTTGTTTGAGGTTTTTGAAGTCGACAAAAAACGAAAACGCAGCCTCGAATTAAAAGCGTAAAAGGCGGTGAATGTTTTCTCCCGAAGGGGTGGTCCGTTCTTTCAGAGAGAAATCATCGCCGGAGCTCGAAATGATCTAATCAAAACGGAGATACGAAGGATTCTTCAAAATTCCGCGGCCAATCTTGAGATTTAACTGGGCGATTTCCATATTTGGATAGAACAGCAAATTGATAGGCGGGTAATTTTCAGAAAAAAAGGAAAGGAGCCACTAGGAAATGAAATTGACGCCAAAGTAAAAAAAAACGTCTTTTAAAAACGCTGCAAATTCTTTCACTGGGGTTAATTATTCAATTGGCTTGCGTTCATGATTTGAATTTCTACTAAGCTTTGGAGTGTGCGTGTTTCTCAGGTGATAGAGTGATTATTGAATTTCGGGAGGCACACAAATAGGATCAACTGAACAATCCAAATAGGTATTTTGGTTGAGAACAGATTTACGTGCCCTACGCATATCTCCTGAAATTCAATAATCGTTCTATCACCTGTGAAACACGCACACTCCAAAGCTTAGTAGAAATTCAAATCATGAACGCAACCCAATTGAATGATAAACCCCAGTGAAAGAATTAGCAGCGTTTTCCTGATAATTTCAGGTTTTCTGATTTTTCCTAAAAATTATCAGAATGCTTCAACCCGTGTATCGGCTACAAAGCCTTTTAGGAGTTCACTCCAGTAGCCACATTACTACATCACTACGTCACTAGGTTACTGATATCAACACGAAAACAATAATGAACCAAAATAACGCGAATGTTGGCCCCATAAATCGGGCCATAGATCGGGAATGGTTTGACCTACGGACCTGGGGAGGGGCTCATTTGATTCCTCGTGGAGTGTTCTTCAAAAAGAGAACAAATTTAGGCCGCCTTGACTTTTTTTTAGGTTTTCAGGGATTTTACAAAACTTTGACAACCCTTAAAGGGCACTTTAAATTAAGTGAGAGGGCTGGCTCAAGAATTGGGGCGCCCACATTGTGATTGTTTCCAGCTAAAACCTCAAATTTGACAAGTCTCAAAAGTATTTGAAAAGTGTTTGTGAAAATGTCTTGAATATGGGTTCATACAGGATTGAATAACACTTTTTTTTTTCGTGATTTATTAATTGCGACTGAAAAATCAAATACATTTCATCTAGCAATTTTACATATCAATAAAGGTACACTCCAAGAGGGTAGGTTTACAGCAAAATCTAGCCCTTTATTATATAGCTCAATTAATTAGCACTGAGTTCGATTGCACTTCTTTTCACGCAGCACAACTAAATCCAGTGGTTTGTTTCGCTTGAGACGTCGGATTTCACCTTCGTTCTCCAAAACAAAACGTAGAGCATCTCCGGGTTCACGTGTTTGTGGAGGCGATGTTCATGCTTCCTTGCGTATTTTGCAATAATTTCATAGACTGTCTCCATCCTCAAATCTCGATGAATATCATCGTTTCGCATGTACCAAGGGGCTCCAACTATACTTCTCAGTATTTTTATTCTGAAAGGTTTGGATTTTCTTAATATTTGATTTCTTGGCACAGCCCCAGGATCTGTATCCCATAGGTCCAAATAGGGCGAAGGATCTGCTTATATATAAGCAGTTTGTTGTGGAGAGAGAGATGGGAATTCCTTCCCATTAGCCAATACTGGCTCCTTCTGTACTTGATTTTAAGTTCTTCTTTCTTCTCTTCTATGTGTTAATTCCAGTTTAATTTGGAGTCAAGTGTCAAACCCAAGTACTTAACTGCTTCAGTATGCGGTATTTTATTCGAATTGATCTCAACATCCAAGATTGGGACTTTTCGGTTAGTGAAGTTGATGTGGGCTGATTTTGATTCGTTCAGCTTCATTCTCCACATCTTGGTCCATTTACAAACCTCAGTAGTAGACGTCTGTAGTTTGCGTGTTGCAGCTTCTATATCATCTCCAACAGAGAGGATAGCCGTATCATCTGCAAAGGTGGCAACAGTTGTGCCTTCTTGTTGGGGTAAGTCCCGTGTGTACAGGAGGTAGAGAACTAAACAACACAATGAGGGAGTACAATAACAATATTAAAAGTCAAAAAATCGTATATCCCAAATCCCCGAGGAGAGGACCACGTCGCTTGCCCTGGGAGACGCTTCCCCCCGCTGAGGCCCTCCTTCCTTCACTGGCGGGGTCGGGGGGAGGGGGAGCAGGTCGGTTGCCCTGGGAGACGGGGGCGTGAATTCCACCCGCCCAGCGTTACCACCCCCTGAAACGTCGATATACTCAGATAAGACGGTTTTTATATAGTGTGATAGTTATAAAAAGATCCTTCCTTGAATAGTTTATGGTTTTTCTTTCCTAAAAAAGCGTTAAGAAATCCGAAAAAAAATCGAGATTGTTATCTACTCTTATATGTATGAAGCCTATCATTGGATGCTACTTTGCCAGCAACATAGTAAGCGTTATGAAAATGGTTATTTTCAAATCTTCTGTTATTGTATGTTTCTTTTTAAATGACTTGTTCAAAATAAAATATTGGGACCCTTTTTCGTTTTCTCACTCGGTAATAAAGCGGGTTTTTGCAATTGATTTTGATTCAAGTGTACTCCTCCTTTGAATAGCTTATACTTGGCTTTTGTTTTTCAAAAAAATATATATGTAGTGTTATCAAAACCACACTCACTTCTAAATTAGATTTGTTATTTAATTCTTGGCATTTACATTGTGTGAATGGAAGTCTGCATTCTGATAACAAAGTGTTTGAATGTCCACGTTGTTTTTCCCTATTGTAACTTTGAATTTAAAATTCATCTTAGTCAGAACAGCTTCTGGGGAAACGGCCCTTTGGAGATATGGATACACTAATTAAGGTTCCAGGGAAAAATACATTCATGTGCTGAAGAAACACGTACTTGAAATGAGATTATACCAAAGAAGAATAAAAAGTCAATAAGAGGACAAAATTAACAAAAAACGGCTAAATCACTATTTTACTGCGATGAAAAAGGGCTCATTCGATTCCTCATGGAAAGTTCTTCAAAAAGAGTCCAAATTTAAGCCGCATTGACTTTTTTTGAGGTTTCCAGGGATTTTACAAAACATCGACA
Source organism: Creontiades dilutus (assembly GCA_031894815.1). Classification (NCBI taxonomy): domain Eukaryota; kingdom Metazoa; phylum Arthropoda; class Insecta; order Hemiptera; family Miridae; genus Creontiades; species Creontiades dilutus. The sequence continues at coordinate 698,505 of JAVIWC010004963.1, forward strand.
ACCCTTAAAGGGCATTTTAAATTTACAATGGTTTATTATTATTGAATAATAAACCAAAAGTTGAGTTTTTTAAACTGAAAGAACATTTTTAAAATTCTCGCTGGTTCACTGAAAGGAACAGCCGAGAATTTAGCTTCGCTGAGGACATTCAGCCATTTCGCCTTGGAATTTACCGTCACAATTCGGACACAAAATTTTGGGCTCCTCCGTTAACGTATTTTTTGGCCCGACCAGAGTTGAGAAACTCGCAGGAATCAATTGGAATCTAATAGCTGACATCCGAAGCAACTGTCAACAGAGTACGACGAATCAAAAGAATGAAATTCGTTTGGCAGAGAAATTCGATGCCCAGATCCGGAGGTAGCACCCTTTTTTTGCAAATTACCCATAAACGTGAATAAATGAACGTAAATGAAACTGAATCTTTGTTTTCAAATCTGCCGGAAACAGATCTCGGAAAATGAGTTATTTTTTGTTTGCTATAAAACTGATAGAAATTCTGACTGAGTGTGCATGACCGGAATTTTTTCTCTTTGGTATGTAACGAAGGTTATTTTTATAGTGATTGTGTAGTTTTTATGAAAATTAAAAACCAAAATTGATCACACGACCTCCTGTGATTGACTGGAAATTAAAACGAAACCCCGTCAGCCTGTTGGCTTTGTGAGACGTCGACGATTCGTCGTTTCATTTTTCGTTTCCTTTTTCGGTCGTTAACGTCGGACAAAACGTCGTTACAAACTAAAAACCGCTTGACGGATCGGTTTTGAAAGGGGGCGCCTCGACCGATGTCTATCTCAATTGAAACCGGGCTGGATATTTGGGGCGAGCTGTCTCTTGTGGGCAGATGAATAGACGAGAACATTTACAACTCCGAAGGAGGAATATTCACTGAGACGTTCGTTATAGGCGACAATTTCGTGTGTGTGATTGATTTTGGATTATTTTTAATGAAAAACGCTGCTAATTCTTTCAATGGTGTATATTATTCAATGATTCATGATTTGAAAGCTTCGGAGTGTGCTTGTTTCACAGGTGATAGAGCGATTATTAAATTTCAAGAGATATGCATAGAGCACTAAATATGTTCTAAACCAAAATACCTTTTTGGATTGTTCAGTTGATCATATTTGTGTGCCTCCTGAAATTCAATAATCGCTCTATCACCTGTGGAACACGCACACTCCAAAGCTTCGTAGAAATTCAAATCATGAATCATTGAAAAATAAACCCCAGTGAAAGAATTTGCAGCGATTTTTCAAGAGCGATTACAATGGAAAAATATTCCGTTTGAAAATTTAAAATTTCGTAAGACGGAGCATGAAAATTAGAATGCTTTAACCCGTGTATCGGCTATAAACCCTTTTAGGAGTTCACTCCAGTATCCACATTCACTACATCACTAGGTTCCAACATGGATTTATCCTGAAAATTTCAGTTTTTTTGCTCCAGCCGTTTGGCAGAAATCGTGCGTACGGCGTATGGTGGACGGAAAATTTTTTATTGCAGATTTGGATTCTACACCCTTTGAAATGTAAACCATGAAATTTTCAGGGGAGGGGTTAAAATTTTTATTTTCAAGAGCGATTACAATGGTTTATTATTTCATAATAAACCAAAACACGTGCATATGCGTCTATATCAAGGGAAAATTGGGTAAAAACGAACAAAAAGCCACCTAGCCAACTGTTGATCGTTGCAATTAAATCGAAACTATCCGCTCTCGACGCGAGTGCACGGTGATTCATCACTTCTGATCATCAGAAAGGGGCATGTCCTCTATACAGGGTGTTCGATATGATAACGTCGAAATTTAATTATATATGGTGCCTATATTCCCAGTCATTTAAATAAAGGCCAGTTGTATTAGCTCCCAAAACACACTATGAGCCTTTTGCGACAGTCGCAGCTGGCGATCATTCGCCGACTCTGGCATTTTGCATAGCAATTTCACCAAAAAGCATTAATCAAATTATGCGTTGTGAAAACATGCGTGCTCTAAAACCGGGAGCGTTCTGTTTCGAGTCATTGAGGCCCTGTGGTTGTTCATTCTGATATTAAAAGTTGCAGCCTCTCTCACTTGAAAAGTCGAGCTATTTACACATATTGTGCAAATCAGTTGGTACACACAGTTCTTTGAATGGCACTCTACGAATCTTTTACACCTGTAAGATTGTGATGTATTTGGAGAAGTGAAGAGAAGTGATTTGGATCTTCAATTGCCGAATAGCACAACTTGCACTTCTAGCGCCTACATGGTTGCAGTTTTGTGATTGTGTAGCATCGTTGGTGACCACAAACACGACAGCAATAATTGTTAATAAACGTTAATTATTAACGTCATCAATTTTCGAGGTCAAGTGACATTCGGTATTTTAAACACTAGAAAACCGTCGTTTTCCCACGTTCGCGAAATGTATTTGTGGAAATTTCCCTCTTTTTATGAAACCCTTTCTCTTTATGAATTACGCCGATACATGTGAATTTTGTCTGTACGAATAAATTTTGTGTGGTTTTTTTTGTCTGTTTCACGCAGCATTGGACACGAACAAAGGTAAATCAAAATCAATTACTCTGGCACATTTATATGTTCAAATAACTTCCCCAAAATTTAATTATATACCTATAATGCTGGGGTATTTTTAAATTATTGACGTAATTTTCAATAGGTAATGCAAATCAATGGTTTTTAAAATAACCTATAAGCTATTTACAAAATTTCACAGGAGAGAAAAAAACTTTTTTTTTTTTTTTTTCAACTATAAAAATAATTATATAAGTTTTTGAAGTTTAAAAAGTTTTTACTTTTAGCTGTACTTCTCTTCTACGCAATAAGCTCACGGTTTTTTTTTCCAAAGAGTTTTGAGTTTTTTAAATTGCTAGATTCAGGTTATTTAAAAAAAATCAACAATGTTTCATAGTCGAAATAATTAAGTCATTGAAGACTAAATGAAGGAATAGAATCATTCTACAGCTGAGTGGGTGTTTATTGATTCAATACAGTTAATTCAAACAAAAATTACAAGTGCATAGGAACAGCTGTGATAATTTTTTAATTATTCAACTTTGAGAAAATACGTGATGCCGCATAGGGGGTTATCCACGCAATCCCTGGGAACCTACCTCAAAAATCGGATCATTAGTTAGCGAGTTTGATCTGCTCTCGGGTGCAGCATTTTTAGGGAGGGGCCATATAATAGGTAATGCACTCAATCCCTGGGTACTTTCCTCAAAAATGGGAGCATTAGTTTGTTAGTTCGAACCAAAAACGGACCAATAGACCGTTAGATCTACTCTCGGGTGCGTCATTTTCAGGGAGGGGCTATGTTGGAGGTTACACGCTTAACCTTTGGGAAATTTCTCCGAAGATCGGAGCATCAGTCACGCTGCTATGATAAACGTAGCTGGTAGCACCTTGGCAATAAGGAAATTTCGATTTCTGAGGACAACATCTATGTTTCAACTACTCAAACAGACTCAAATTCGCCTAGATTATATGAAATTCTTCGAAATTGCGACATTTATTTGGATTGAACGATTCTATCTGTAAACCGAGTTTGGACAAAAGTCGGATCATCTTCGCTCTCGGTGCCGCATTCTTGAAGAGTGGCCATATAGGAGGTAACCTTTCTCTAAAATCGGAGCATTAGTTTGCGAGTTTGAACGTTATACCAGCTGTCGGGTGTGACTCTTCAGGGAGGATCTATTTAGGAGGTAACCCACGCAACCCCCGGCAACCTTTCCCAAAAAGCGAGGCATTAATCACGCAATGACCCCAAGCTTAGCTCGTAGCACCGCAGCCATTAGAGAATTTCTATTTCCGAAGACAAAATTTATGATTCAACCACTCAAACCGGCTTAAATTCTCTCAAATGTGTATAAATTTCGAATAGTTCTGAATGAAATTACGACATTTATTACGGTTGAACGATTTGATAGAATAGAGTTCGAACAAAAATCGAACGAATAGCCCGTCGTGTCCGCTCTCGGATGCAGCCTTTTTTAGGAGGGGCCATTTAGGAGGTAACCCGCACAACCTTTCTCAAAAATCGGAGCGTTAGTCAAGCAATTACGACAGGCTAAGCTCGTAGCACCGCAGTCATGAGAAAATTCTCATTTTCTTGGACAACAATCATGTTTGCACCTCTCAAACGGAATCGAATTCCCCCCGATTATATTTAAAAGAAATAATTTATATTATGTAATTCATGTGGAAATGGCAACATTTATTGCGGTAGAACCATTGGATTTGTCGTCCAAGTTTGTAGGAAAATCGGACCAATAGGCCGTTAGACTACCTCTCTATTGCGGCATTTTTAGAGAGTGGCCATATAGGAGGTTACCCACTCAATCCCTGGGAAGTTTCCTCACAAATCGTAGCATTAGTTTGCAAGTATGAACAAGAATCCGACCAGTAGACCGTTAGAACTACTATCGGGTGCTTCATTTTTTGGGAGGGGCCATATAGGAGGTTACCCACTCAATCCACGGGAACTTCCCTCAAAAATCAGAGCATTAGTTTTCGAGTATGAACTAAATACGGACCAATAGACCGTTAGACCTGCTCACGGGTGTGGCTTTTTAAAGGATGGGCCGTATAGGAGGTAAGACACACCTCTGTGTGAAGACCTCTGTTAACCTTTCTCAAAAATCGGAGCATTAGCCGCGCAATCATGACAAGCTTAGCTCGCCGCACCGCAGCTATGAGAAAATTTTCAATTTTCGAGGACTACAATCATGTTTGCACCACTCATACGGAATCGAATTCCCCAAAATTTCACTTAATTCTCGTTGATATTACGAAATTTATTACAATCGAACGATTTGATTAGCGTTCAACTCCGATTCCGGAGGTTTTTTTTTCGACTCTCGTGTCTATTGAACGTGGCCGAACCGGAGTTGACCCGGTAGCGGATGTCGCCTCTGTTACTCCCGCGTTTCCGTTTGTCGGTTCGGTTCCGGGGAGGTGAGAGATTCTGAAATCAAATCCCCGCAAATTATTACACATGGGCTCGTCGGTTCACATGTGGGTCATCTCGCGCGAACGGCCAAACTTTTTCTGGTTTTCAAAAACATTGTTTTTGATGTTTTTAAATAGTGCTGATTTGTTGGTATGTTGTACCAATTGGTATTTGCAGCTTTGGCAAAATTTTAAAAATCCCTTCGTCGATTTGCCTTTTTCATACAACACCCATAGTTTAGGGTTGTGTGCCTAACCCCAAGTTTAGTATTAATTGCCTATCCGTTATTGTTCCTACAAAAACAAGTACGAAGGCCAATTCTTATGCAAAATCTTGTGTTATTTCATGTGGTGAAGTCAAAATTTACCTAAAATGTACGCTAACCCTTGAAAACTCTAAATAAACACTTTTTTCTCAATTTTCATCAAACCGCATTTTTTAGAGAAAAAAATTCTTAAAAATATATTTATGCTGTAATAGAAACAGATCCCCCCCCGAATTAATACACAATGGCTAGTAATTTCTCGTGTGGGTCAACTCGCGCGATCGGCCAAACTTTTCTTTTTTCAATGTGTTATGTTGTGATATGTTGGTAAGTTGTACCAATTGATATTAGCAGCTTTGGCCAAATTTTAAAAATTCTTCCTCCCTTTGCCTTTTCTCTACACCAGCCCAAAGTTTAGGGTTGTTCGCTGAACCAAGTTTTCTATTAGTAGCCTATCCGTTATTGTTCCAAGATCCAAGAACGGTGTAAACAGTATAACTCTCTAGTAACATCGGTTGACTGAATGGATCACGTGACCCCCCGAATCGATGACAGAATAAGAATCCCCCAATCATTGCCAATAAGCGAACAATAAAATATGAGTCACTGATCAATGTCAATATTCCTTCAATATCAAATATTCTACCATTCAGCACATGATACTACGTGTTATTATGTAGTAGTCCACTAGCCCAATCAATGGCAATAATCAATGAGTAGATATGATTCGCTAATCAATATCCTATTGATATTCTTGCCAGTAACGTATTGATGACAAAATATGGCCCTCCAACCATTAATATATGAGTCTCCCAGCTAAGTCAATAATGGAATATGTCCTCTAATCTAAGTACGTAACCAATCATTGGCTGAATCCCAAATCCGCATTTATAAACAATCAACCAATAACATAATGAGTCCTCCAAATCAATTTTAATAATAAAATTGCCGACCAGAGAAGTATTACTCCCTAATTAATGCCAATTACTAAATATACTTTACGAAATATCGATCGCCTACTGTCAGAATATTAGTCTCTGATCAACAATTGCAATTTTACTCAAATCGATGCCAATAATCAATCAATGACGGAATAAGAATCCCTAATCAGTGTCAATAACCTACCGATGACAAATTAAGAGCCCTATAACATATGAGTCTCGCATCTAAATCAATCATGGATCATTAATGGAATATGTCCTCTAATTAACGTGCATAACCAATACATACCATTTGCCTAATCCCTATTAATAAACAATTAATACCAATATTCAACCAATAACATGAGTCCTCCAAATCGATTTTAATAACAGAAATACCCATCAGAGAAGTATTACTCCTTAATTAATGCCAATCATCCATCGTTTACGAAACAACAATAATTGAATACAAAAATAGTAGTCTCTGATCAACAATCGGAATATTAGTCAAATCGAAGACAATAATCAATCCATGAGAGAACACTAAACGAGAATATGAACAACTTTTCTTTGGTGCAAACCAAAGATTTTTCAACCTGGAAATGTGTGTATCAGCCCCTTATCATGCAATTTGAAATAATTAAAATAATGGGGAAACTTTGTGCGGGGAATTTAGAAAGTTAAGTTACATGAGGTCGAATTGAATATGAAGAACCATTTACCAAATGCTCAATTGATGTGGTTTTTTTAACTCAAAATTTGACTTAAAAAGTTGAAAATTAAGAATCACATTTTGCTAAAATTTCGCTTAAGCTATGATGATATGAATTATCCATTTACTAATACTTTTAGAGACGTTAATAGTTATGAAATCTAATGAAAATTTTTAATTGTAACAATGGAACTGTCATTTTTGTTCAAAACGACGATGTTAAACGTATCTTTTTTGTTTTTGTGATTTGTTTTTCGCAGACTTACACCCAAATATGTATCGTCCCCGAGTTGTTGCCAGTCGTAAGTGAACAAACCAACAACAACGATTTGGGCTTTTTTACAATATAATTTTCGATGTTGTAATAATTTTAGCTGTTTTTATGTTTTATGGATGTTGTCGTTTATTTAGCACACAGATCGTCTAGGAAATAGAGGTCTTTTCCAGAAAGTACTGTATCCTGTATCCGTCTTTGGTAATAAAAAATCAAACGCTGTTTATCCAAAACCAAAATCAGTAATGTTCTTTACCTTTATTTGGTCAAACAGTCTTTGGGGGAAGAAACAGACCATTTCAAAATTTAGAAGTTCTACATCACTCCTTGGTTATAAAAAACCAAAAACCTTGATCAAAAAAATACTTTTTCACTCAAAAACTATTTATCTAAAACCGAAATCCAAAATGTTCTACGTGAATATTTGGTATTTGGTCAACAAAATCCAAAAGGAATGTTCCGAAACCCATATCCAAAAAGCTGTCTGTCCGTCTTTGGTCAAATAACCCCAAAACCACGATCCTTAACAAAATTAAAAAAATTACCACTTCCGTTTTGGTCAAAAAACCGAAATCCAAAAGGTTTTCCATAATTGCTTGGTAATGAAAAATAGTAATAAAAAATAAACCAATAACCAAAAAGTTCCGTGCGCTGCCCGCCTTTGGTCGAAAAACTCTAAACCTCGGTTGGTAACCAAAATCAAGAAGCACCACTTCTGTTCTTGATCAAAAAACCAAAATCGAAGTAGCTTTATAGATATTTATCTTTGGTCATAAAACCCATAAACCTTGATCCAAAATCAGAACCCAAACAGTACTACTTCAGTAAATTTGAATCGATTTCGAATAATTGTTTGAAATTCTTTCAATTTGGATACAGTACTTTTCTGAAATATCAAATAGCGTTTTCCGTACTTGTTGACAAAAAGATTGGAAACTTGATGTAGGACGTTTTGGATTGAAATCTTCTAAACTTCGTGTAATAACAAAATAAAAATTCGCTTTTTAAAGCAATACTGCACGGCTGATATGTTCTGTGGTTTTTTTCGTGCTCACTGTGTGGTTTTAATCATCGTTGTGATTAAATTTCAAACTCACGTTCTTCTCACCGGTTTTATTTTCATTCATTCCATTTTCCATTCCATTTCTTCTTTTCTTCGAAGACACGTAGAAATCACGTAGTTTCATTTCTGTACCACTTCACATTTTCCCGTAAAATACAGCCTTGAGAAATGAAAAGCGTTTTCCGATGCTTTGGGTTTATGTTTGATTTCATTTTAAACTGTTAACCCAAAGGCTCTCTAAGAAGACGCCTTATGAGGGATAGACGATAACTGGCTAGGCTTACCTAATTAAATGGAGATATTAGAAATGCATTTCGATTTGATCAAGTGTGGAAATACTTCTAGAATTGGTTTTCAAGATGGAATCAAAATCATATTTAGATTTAAAATGGATGGAATAACAGCGGAACAATGTGGTTGTCCTTACAAAAACTGGACAATCTTTTGGGATTTTGTAAGAAATTCATTTTTGGTGTGAGCCTAACGTTTTTTCACTCTTAAAACTGGAATGTCGCCATGAAATCCACATAGAATCTTAAATTTTGACCAAACCGTTAAAAAGCTAACGGAATTTTCAAGTATTGATAATATTTTCCTTGTCCCCCCCCCCCCCCTCCTAAAAAATGGAGTCATTTTCTCCAAATGTTGAACTTTGACTGCAATTGGGGACCCTAGAAGCTGATTTCTGATTTTGAAACTGCTCAAGGCGTGAGGCAAAATTCTACTCCAAAACCGAAAATCGGTTCAAAAGACGACCAAAACCGTTTTTTAGCGATGAAAGGTATATTTTTTATTGTACAAAACGCGGTTTTCTCGAAAAAATCACCAAAACCGTATCGAAATTCCCCCAACAAAGTACTTTTGATTTTCGTTTCTTTCTGTTGAACTTAGGATATGATTCTTATTTGTGTTTTAATGTTCATGTTAAGATCGTCAAAATGTACACGGTAGAGAACATGTTCCCGCCACAGCATGTTTAGAACTCCACGTAGTCTGGAATCTTAGTTGATGTTTAGTTCAGTGTAAATTTGGTATGATTATCAGTTTTAAGGCGATTAGTGTTGATTCTAACTTGGCTTGAAATGTCGTTGGATGCATGATAGTTGAAAGTAAAATCAAATAATACTGACAGTGCGATAATGGAAAGTGGTCTAGTCGTTCATATGAGTCGAATTTGGACAATTTAAAATGAAGATGGATTTAAAATTAACGACGAATTTTTACTTATAGTTGATTTTCATTTTGATGAATGTGTAGAGCGAATTTTCTACATTTGTATGTTGTATGAATGGACTTCATTCTGTTATGTGATCCGAAATTCGGAGCATTTTGTATGGAATGGACTGCTCTGTATTGGACTTGTCAACTTGACCAATTCTGGAAAAATTCCGCTGTGTTTTCGAAATAGCTACGACCTTGTTGACGATGCGTGAAAAATCTTGTCAGTCCAAGTTGATTTTTGTTAATTTCAACAAATCTTCATTACATTCCGAAAAGCTTAGAGTCTTTAGACATACATATGGTCACTCTAGGTAGTTTTAGTGTTGATTCAAAAGTGGATGATTATCTCAAAAGGTATCTGTGGATAAAGAGTGGATATTTAAAATATTCAACTGGGTAATGTTTGGTTAGAAAGATTACATTTAATCAATATCGAATTGGAATCTAAGGAACGGCAGAGTCGATGATCAAAAATATTTCATACTTTTCACAAGGCGCTGTAGCATTTCATAGCTTGCCTGCTCGTTATACGTAAAGTGTGACAGAAGATCAAAAAATTAAGAAATTATAAGCTTAAAAGACCCCTCATTTAGCAGAATGCCCAGTTATTATATCACCTTCACGAAGAAAAAGCTAAATATCGAGGAGGGAAACCGAAAAAAGTGTTTTATTGAGTGATTTTGTGTTTTATCAAATCAGTATGAAGCTGCTTAGGCTACAATTTTTAACCGATACTCATGATTCTTATCATGTTTGATCATTGTAGAAGCCTAGAATTGTCATGAATCTTGAAAACGTTGACTTTCATCGAGGAAAAGGGAGATATTGAGGAGGAAAGCCGAAAAAAATGTTTTATTGATTGATTTTGTGTATCATCAAATCAGTTTGAAGCTGCTCAGGCTACAATTCTTAATCAATTCGCCTGATTCTTATCTTGTTCGATCCCTCTTGAAGTCTATTATTGTCCCAAACCTTGAAAATTTTGACATTCACAGAGAAAAAGAGAGATATTGAGGTGGAAAGCCGAAAAATACTGGTTTGTTGGTTGATTTTGTGTCCCATCAAATCAATTTGAAGCTGCTCAGGCTGCGATTCTTAACGAATTCCCATGATTCTTGTATTTTCACTCTAAATGTATTTTTTTACCATCTTTATTTTCATCTATTTTTAATTTTGTGTTTCTTAATTTTTTCAGACTAATCGCCACGTCACGGATTTGTTCACCGACCTCCAAGATGGCGTCAACCTCATTTGCCTTCTTGAAGTCCTCACGCGGGAGCATTTGGTGAGTTAAAAAAATTGTTGCAGTCTTCATTTGAGTGTTCAGGGCTTGTTTTCAAAGACCTGATAAGAACCATCTAGGAATTCGATTGTGATGTCTTTATTCTAGAAGAAGATCCTTAAAGGAAAGGTGAACGGAAGAGGATTTTGGGAGATTTAGAGTTGGACAAAAATGAGTAACCGATTTTTAGGACGACCCCTAAAGGAAGATTTCTTCAATAGAGGGGTGCCTATTAGAATTGATTCAAGGGGGTGTGGCACAACCCAACATCGGAAAAATAATCGAATTTAAATCCGTTTCAGACCATCCTAAGATTTAATTCGGGAAAAATGGAAAGAACAATTTATAGAATCAAGTAAAAGAGTTCAACCAAAGTCACCGCATCCTTCTTTGTTCAGAAATCAACATTTGTCTGAAACCATTCGCGGGACAACTTTTCGTCTGACCAAAGCGTGTGCGGCGCATTCTTTTACAAAATCGGACAAAGGGACTTAGTTTCCCACAGAGCGAAAAATTTCATCCAAATGGAACCCTATGTCATATGGTAATGGAATGAAGCTCAGTTTTAGTGATGTTCAGTATAGTGGCCACCAAAACAAATGTAAATATAGATTGCGTTTCAATCCGATCATCCTAAAACTTATTAATTTATAAGGGGTTATAAATTCCGAAAACCGAAACTCAATAATTCGTATAAACTAGTACAATTTAACTGTCAATAATCGAAGACGTATTTTATAAGGAAATATTTGAATGTTGATCAAATTGCAATATTTTGTCTAAGTTATGAAGCTTTTATTATTACAACTAGATCAACTTAATGCCTATCACATTCGGAACTATTTATGGCTGTGTACGTAATGTAATGCCAAATTAATTTAATTGAAAAAATAATTAAGAATGCTGTAAAAACTGAACTACACACTATATCCTTGTGAAACGACGACCCTTTTAGGGTTTTTTTTCCTTCAATTTTTGGAAAAAGTTAAACGTCACAAGGGGCCATGTTTGGTGAAAATGGATTTGGGTCATCATTACCGTTTATTTTTCGAAATAAAAAAGAACGCGACCTCGTGTTTTTGTTCACAATTCAACTATTTCGGGACGAATTTTGCTACCAAGCGTAAATGTAAATAATGAATACAGCTGAACATTGTTTCATACTTCAGGGACATGCATACCAACATAATTCGCAATTTTTTTCTCACAATTGAACTCTCCAAACTCGCAAAATTTAAACATTTCGGGTATTTTCTGAGCACACCTCGAATATATGTATGTATTTTCATAGAATATGGGGCTAAACAGCGGTCTTTAAATGATCACACCAATATGTTTCCTATTGGAATTGAATTCCAATATGTTTCAAATTGAAAATATTGGCAAATTAATTTGAACCTTTGGCACAAATCAATTTTAATATTTTTGGCATCTCAATTTAAACTTTCGGCGACTCAATTTCAACTTCTGGCATACCACTTCGAGCTTTTGGCATATCAATTTATACTTTTCACAAATCCCAACTAACCCAACATTCCACCCCATATAATGATCAATAAATGTTTTTTCTCTCATAATATGTTTCCTATTCGATTTTGATTCTATTCATCTTGAAAGCGTGAAACAACAAATTGAAAATGAACCTAATACGACCTGACCTTGGACGTGACCTTAACTTGACATTTTAGTAGGGGTTCGCTAATGAATACGCGGGATCTAATTGGAATTTTTGAAGAACTTGAAGGTGAGGTCGGTGGATTTACGACTTTGTTTTTTCTATTGAATCAACTGATTTCGAATTCAAAACACAAAACCTCCCCTTTCCAAGGATTTCGGGCGTTTAAACGGCGCGGGAGGGCCAAGGTGAGTGAGGTAGGTCAGTGACGCCATCGAGAAAGTTAATTTGAAATCCACGAATGTTTATTAACGTTAACTATCTAACTGGATGTAAAAGCGTTCAGATCTGCCCTATATTCTAGGTCTATGAGAACGACGACACTTCAGGGATCGATTCCGCAACTAATTTGCTACAACTTTCACTTCTTAGCTATTTTGTTTTAGTCCACTCTCGTTTTGCCTGTTCTACATCGAATTTTTTTTCAAGTATTTTCGGCTTTACTTCACTGAAGAAGCCATAACTCCTTCGATTTACTAAATAAATAAATTTGAAATTATACCGTTGAAAAAAGCGTTAAATTTTCCTTAATTTTTATTCTATAAAATTTTCTCCAAAGTCACGTCGTACATGGCTTTTTCAAGCCTAAACTTGAATTTTGGTCAACCTTTGACCAATTTTCAATGATGATTTACTAGCGTACCGTCTCCTGGTACCGAATAGGTAGATGTAGAATAGGCAGAAAACGGGTGGAAAAATGGCTATGAGGTAAAAGTTGATGCAAATTAGTTGCTAAATCGATCCCTGAAGTTTCGTTGTCCTTATACCGAATAGACTGTGTAGACATTGAGGTTTGAATTCATGGATATATTTGTGGAATTTGGATTTATATTTGAGGAATTTGAATAGATTATATGAATGGAAGGGTGAACAACGATAGTGAAGAAGGGGAAATGGTTTCTGCACTCCCTTGCGCAGCTAATATCAGCTCCAATTCGTCATTTCTCCGAGAATCGCTCGGGTGACGGGGCCCGGGAGAGCGAGATGGCGTCACTGACCTACCTGACTCACCATCCGCTTGACTTAGTCTCAAGGCCCGAAGGTTTTGCACCAACCGGGTTTTTCACTTGGTATTTTTACAATGACGGCCCTTCGTTATAGATCAGTTGAAATAATTCCCCCTCCCCTTCCACCATCTCAAAATTTGTATGTGTACTTTTCGATATAATTGTTTTGAACTGTATCAAAGTGCGCAGTATATTAACCTTCCGATATTCGCGCCTCCAATCGACGCGAATAGTCGCGCGTAAGTGTCACATTCACAAAATATAATATATTGAATATTATTCAAGTCAAAACGCAAGGATTGGTTAAAAAAAAGGTTAACAGCACACAAATGAGTTTTCATCACATTTTTCCGGACCTAGAACATACGTTGACCACAGTGAAGTAGGTATCTTTATGGCGAGACATTTTGTGCCTTTCGGTCTCATTTTTGGTCCGTATTGGAGAACGATATTCAAGAGCTCAAGGATGGAATTATTAAATAAAGACTAGTAAAAATATCTGAATACATGACTTGCAAAATAAGGAGTACAAATCAAGCAAATCGTACTCGTGGATTTGTGGGGGAATAGCGATCTGCCTTAGAAAATTTTAAGGAGTTTCGTGAAGGAATTTTAGGGAGAGATTATTGAGAGAAACCCCAGGTGCTGGTTGAGGTGTACAGTGGGGAAAAAAAGGAGGTCTCATGCATCTGTATTTGACTTTATCATCAACATGTGAGATAAGTTTGACAGCTCCGTCGAAGATTCCTATTTCGTTTTCCAAACAAATGTGATTAAAAAACGCTGCAAATTCTTTCACTGAGGTTTATTATTCAATTTCATTCATTTGCCTTGCATTCATAATTTGGATTTCTACTAAGCTTTGGAGCGTGCGTGTTTCACAGGTGGTAGAGCGATTATTGAATTTCAGGAGATATGCATAGAGTACGTAAATCGGTTCTCAACCAAAATACCTATTTGGATTGATCAGTTGATCATATTTGTGTGCCTTCTGAAATTCAATGTACAGCTACAGACCTGGGGAGGGGCACATTCGAATCCTCATGGAAAGTTCTTCTAAAATTCCATATTTAGGCCGCCTTGATTTTTTGTTTGAGGTTTTTAGGGATTTTACAAAACTTTGACAACCCTTAAAGGGCACTTTAAATTAAGTTAGAGAGCTGGCTAAAGAATTGGGGCGTTGTCGGACCAACATGGATTTTTCCTGAAAACTTCAGATTTTTTGCTCCAGCCGTTTGGGAGAAAACGTGCATACGGCGTACGCTTGGAAAAAGTTTTAATAGCAGATTTGGATTCCACACCCTTTGAAACGTAAACAATTGAATTTTTTTTCAAGAGCGATCACAATGGTTTATCATTGAATAATAAACCAAATGTAAGAAAATTGGCGGGGAATTTAAGTCGGTATGAGGATCGCTTGAATGAATCGGCTACCTCCCCTTCCTAGCATTGAGACATAAATTTCTTAATTTCTGGGGTTATTACTGAAGTACCCTTTCCACCTGTTCATTCTGTTGGAGACCCAAGTAAAATTGCCTACCTGAATAGTCTACGATCCTTCTGAAGACAGAATTACTTCGAGCATTGCACAAAATGCCCTGGAACCAAAAATAGTTGTGTAATTTGTCAAGGATCGCTGAAAGAATGAGTTTAACGTTCTTCAAAGTTTAAAGAGTGAGTTTAAAGTTCTTCAGTACCTAAAGTTGCTTGTAAATAAAAACGCCCAGTAAACAAATTTTAGTGATAAGATCCACTAGAGGTTATATGCATATCTAGTGCTGCGAAACAAATTTTTGGCAATCTACTCTCACCATCCCAGGTATCTTCGCCCAATATTTAATAAGCTCTCATTAGCTAAGACCTTCAAATGTTGGAACGCGGTTTCTAAGATCAAAAAATATTGGCATTGCTGCGGGGCAAATAAAGAAGACTTTTTAGGAGTTGCGACTGAACATGTTCAAGGATATCTCCGTACCTTACTACCCCCATATATACTTATTAAATATATTTTTTCTCGGATTTGGTCTTAGCTTTGAATGGTCTGAAACGGATTTGTATTCAGTTATTTATTTATTTCTCATGTTTGGGTTGCCCTCAAAAAACTCATCGGATCGATTCTAATTGGCTTCCTACTCACGAAGCCTTGCTTCAGAAGGACGTCCTAACGGCAAAGCTCATATTCACGCTCATATTTACGCACGTGCACTTATTCAATATCCATGACAAAAAAACATGCAGATTAAAGAAAAAAAAATCTTTTTGTCCCAAAAATCACGATTTCAGGATGAGAGGGATTGTTTCGTGGGACACCTTACATGTGAATGAATGAAATCATGCCTTTATTTAAACATGAAATAGGGTACATCTCACTATTTCTGAAAAAAAGGAAACTATTTCTCCGCTCTATATAGAAATCAAGATTTAACTGACATGGATTAATCATGGTCAACAGACCTTCTGATGAGTTTGCCTATCTTACGTACTACGATTTTATTGCCACACAGTAAATTAGGAACTTCATAGAAATAATATTAGATACCCTGAAACTAAACATATGGATAATAATACTAAACTCAATACCTAGACATTACACCTTTGCGCATTCGCTCGCCTATGGAATTTATTTAACTCCGTCAGACCAACCCGTACTCCAACACAGCTCTTCGCCTTAGATCCCAGGCCACAGTACAGTACTTAACTAGGTTTGGGTTGTCCGATTTTATCCACATCATATATTCATCCCAACCTAATTTTGTCCCACCCAAGAATTAACGATTTAACACCCATCAGAGCTGTACAGCCTCCGATGAAATGAAACGCACCTTCAACCTCCCCACTACTACACAATTCGCAAGCCCGGCTACTCGTCTCGTACGACCTACCTTTTAAAGCCAAAAGGTCTCCCTAATGTTAAAAAACCATTTAGAGTTCCGAATGTTCTTGAACTTGTTCAATGGAACGACATCGCTTTCAGATCTGAGATCTGAGATACTGAGGATGATTGAGAGCATTGAGAGCCTTCTCAAATCCCATCTGGAAGGCGTCACCAATAACCACTAGACTTTTCTCAATCAGCGACCTCCACTCACCGATATCCTCATGAACGTTTGGGATGGTATCCTATTCCTCAGATTTTCCCACTCCTGCACATATTCAATATCCATGACAAAAAACATGCAGACTTAAGACAAAAAAAAATCGTTTTGTCTCAAAAATCACGATTTCAGGATGAGAGGGATTGTTTCGTGGCACACCTTCCATGTACAAATATATATATTCAGTCTCGTTGTTTTCCGCCAACGCGGAGAGGTTGCCATGGCAATTTGACCTCGTTCTCGTGCGTTGGTAGACAGGAATTCCGTCGAGGAGGAAACCCACAGCCTTCTGGCAGATGGTCGAATGGGCGCTCGCTCAGGGCCACCTGCTAATAAACCCAATCAACCCACAAATATCTTCGATACGATATGAATTTCATTAAAAGTAAAGTGCTGCGAATTATTACATGAAGGTTGGTTAATTCTGTATTAAACAGCCCATCCACGTGCATCACTGATCTACATATATCGGACATAGTATGTGGTACATTATTTAAACTCCAATAAAAACAGAGTAAGACAGGACGTTGTTTGTATTTCCTCGGAAATGATGAGTTACACCGTTAAATCGATTTCGACGGTTAGGTCACCATCAGTAACAAACATGAACTGCAGGTACATCTCAGATATCACATCCCATATAGGTCCAGGTGAAAGGAGATTGAATCCTATTGGCTCATGGAAGTGAAAGGGCCGGGGAGGACCAATTTATTATTCATAATTTTTTATTGCAAATTCGGATTCTACCCAAAATTTCATGAAAATGTGATCCCTCAACCAAATTTTTTATGGTGCGCAACCGGTTCATCGAGCATATGCAAAGAATATTTTTCCATTGTAATCGCTCATGGAAAAAACGCTGCAAATTCTTTCACTGGGCCTTATTATTCAATGATTCATGATTTGAATTTCTACTAAGCTTTGGAGTGTGCGTGTTTCACATGTGATAGAGAGATTTCAGGAGGCACACAAATATGATCAACTGATCAATCCAAATAGGTATTTTGGTCGAGAACCGATTTACGTGCTCTATGCATATCTCCTGAAAAAATTATTTGGGAAAAAATTATATTGTTATTTGGGTTTGAAGATGAAAGTGTATGATACTGGGGAGGTGTATGCAACTGGTTCCACCACCCTAAATTGGAGGAAGGGTCACAAATAGGGTCACACATTTTTGGAACACAATTATAAAGGCTCATTTTTGAAAATATTAAACCCAAATTTCGAGTAATATCCAACGAGGATCACAACTCCGGTGTTGTCTCCGCTACCTACCAAATATAACTAGCTGCTACCTGAACCTACTGAATGTGTTCACATTACTTCTATGTGTGGCGGGGGTATACCTACTTCGAGTATTCGGGCGATGCTGACCTACATCGCCATTACAACTTCGATTTCATTTCGTGTAGAACGTCTCTCCGAAAGGTAATACCAAATTTATCTTAAATTGAGTTGATATTTTGATCTGTCGGATTCATATTTGATGTAGAGATAGAAGTTTGCACTAAGATGGGTTCACTATGTTAGTAAACACCTAACATCTGCAGAGAACCGATTTACGTGGTCTATGCATATCTCCTGAAATTCAATAATCGCTCTATCACCTGTAAAACACGCACACTCCAAAGCTTAGTAGAAATTCAAATCATGAATGCAACTCAAATGAATAAAATTGAATAATAAACCCCACTGAAATCCAAATAGGTATTTTGGTTGAGAACAGATTTACGTGCTCCATGAATATCTCCTGAAATTCAATAATCGCTCTATCCTGTGAAACACGCACACTCCAAAGCTTAGTAGAAATTCAAATCATGAACGCAAGCCTATTGAATAATAAACCCCAGTGAAAGAATTTGCAGCGTTTTATCACTGATATAGATGTATTGATATAATATATATCGATGAAAGTACACATCGATACATGTTCAAATGAGCCTGATAAGAGGTACGTGTTACCTATTTTCTACTTCTCCCGTAAGTTTTCTTGATTTCACTCAAAATATTGGGGAAATGGGCAAAAATGTTGAACGTTAACTTTATAAGTGTGAGGAAACTGCAAAACTTCATCGTAAGCTTTTTTTTTGCACGTTCAGTACAATGTTAAGGCAACTGAAAATAATAAATAGCAACTACAGTTTCGATTTTACCATTTATCGGCACCCAATCCATTTTCTTCCTCTTCGAAAATGGAGATTAGAACTGACTACGCTGAGTCGAGGTTGTAATTTCACGCCGTTTTAAAGTAATGGAAGAATAATGAAAGGTCGTGACTTGATTTCCTTTCGTATTTTCTTGATTCAACAACGTTCGCGTGTACAATTCACGTTACTCCCATCTTTCGAACGTATCGATTTAATTTGAGAAAGTGTTTGTTTCAAACGGTGAACCGAATTCTGGTTGCAACACTATCCGAATGATTTAGGAAAACTTCACATCTAGTTGAAAGATTCGCCCAGTATCGGACAGATTAGAAAACAAATGATCCACAGGGGTCAAAGGGTAATTAATTAAACCATTATCGTATCTGTGAGTTTTTTGTGACAACGTCCGTCAACGGTGCCTGGCCAACAATCGTTAAAACGATTCCCATGATTCCGTTTTAAGGCTCGTCAAGGACGAAAACTATACAAACAAAACATTTGGCTGTAGATGATGTTACCCTATGAAAATCATCGTATTTTCCCAAATTGAACCGCAAAATGTTGAAATTTTGAATTATTGACAAGGAACAAACCCTTCACAAGGTAATTCTTACAATTTCTGAAATTGTCATCAAATGTTTCATCGAAAATCGAATTCCGTGCGAGTTCAGGTCATTAGATTTCAAAATATACAAATGTTGAAAAATCAACTTCCACGCATGCGCTCACGCTAGTGTTTTCATCAATTCATTACTGACCCAATCATTAATCGCTATACTAATTAAATGTCAATTAGTTCTTTAGCTGTCAACTTTACCGAAACTAAGAACGTGTGGCGATTTGGTGCAAACTAAGCATTTTTCTATTAGAAAGCACTGGATTTGTGACATTTCGGATGAAACACCCAGAAATTCATAGTGTTGAATTTTAACCCCGTTTGATGGGTACACCCAACTTCAACGTGAAAATAACACGCAATACCACTGTAATCATTAAATAATTCTAGTAACATCTAGAATGGAATAATTCTATCCAAATTGGTTCGATATTTTAAATGTCAATTCAGCTTTGTACCTTTAAACTTAGCTACCAACAATGTGATAATGATTTTGTGTGTTGGTACTAATTGGGCAACATGAATTTCTATGTATAACTCGTTTAATTTACTCCTAAACAATAAAATAAAAAATTGATTTCATTACCACTGAATTTGATTTATTTTTTGTTTCAGCACCGGGAGAAGGGGAAGATGCGATTCCACGCTTTACAAAACGTCGAACTTGTGCTCAATTTTCTTCGATACAAACAGGTGAATAATCCATTCTGGATACTAGATAATTAGATATTCATCATTGACATTTAGATATTCGTCATTTGTCATCTGTCCACCATTCATTCATCAAGATGGAATAGCATCACGCTATATAAAACGTCAAACTTGAGCTCAATTTTCTTCGATACAAACAGGCAGGTAATTCGTCCTAGGTGCAAGATATTCATCATTCATAGATATTTAGATGTTTGTCATTTGTCATCCGTCCATCATTCATTCATCAAGATAAAATAGCTTCACGCTATACAAAACGTCCAACTAGTGCTCAATTTTCTTGAGTTACGAACAGGTAGGTAATTCGTCCTAGATACTAGATATTTATCATTCGTGGTTATTTAGATATCCATCATTCATTCACTCAAGATAAAGTATCTTCACTTCATATCGTTTGAAGAGCACATTTCGATTACAGAAAATTAGTGAAATTTCAAAAAACGGGCCTTTACAAATAGCTGAGAGTATCAAAAATAGCCAAAACCCCTTTAACTTGGTTACACTTAACCTTTTTTCATAAGGAGAATATAATTCAAAAATCTTAATCTAGGCATTGGTTTCTTGGAAATTTGTTTTCAAGTTGAATAACGAACTTTATTGTTCTATGAATATTATTGTAAGTAGAACAAGGATAGTAAATACAGGGTGGCTCGACTTTAGTAGCTAATACCAGCTAATATCAGGGTTCGGATAAAAGTGGTGAAATGGCCCTGTAAAAAAATATTTGAACAATTCTTTCGAATATGACGTCATTATTTATATCATAATGATGACGTAAGTAATTACAATGCTGAAGACATCAAGTCCACAGGCTTCTTATCCATAGACGAGTGTTTCTAGCTTTGTATCTGACTAATCGAACACCCCTCATATCGCATCTTATTGAAGAGAAACCCCCACATTCACGCACTCGTAGTTCCCTAGCTTTCTGTAAGGTGTTTTTTCATTTTCCTTTTTCCCAATCAGACATACGGAATGCCAATTCTCAACCTATCGAACACCCCTCATATCGCGCCTTATTGAAGAATCTAAGATGAATTTGCATAAAAAAGAGAGTTTGTTTTGAGATTCTTCGTTTTCGAGTTATTGACCATTTTTTCACGTTTTCGGCCTTATCTTTCAAAAATGGGTGTGACTTATTCGTTGTTTGTTCAAGTGTTCTCAAACCTGAGGATGCCGTTGGAAAGGGCATATATTTCCTATCTCCTTGATGCCAAATCATAATTTTTCAAAAAAGTTATTATTTTATTCAAAAAAATATTCCAAAAAGCCAGAAAATTCAGTTTTTCGAACTATATTCTCCTTATCATATTGCAGTAAGGCTTATCATTAATTAATATGGTATTTGCGTTGATGTAGACTTCAGTAGTCGTCCATCCATGTAACGACCCATTTCATAGTCATTCTCAAAGTAATTAACAAAACACGTGTTTTTGTTGTTTTTTGAGGTTTGAACTGGTAATGGTTCATTAAACAATTATTTATTTATTATTATTTATTTTTGAGGAACTTTTGTTCAGCGTTAAAGATAATCTTTTTTTGGAGGAGACAAGAAAGAAAATTCACTCATTACTGAAACATTTCGTTTGGTAATTAATAATTTATTTGATTAATTGACAAAAAATTGATTGATTGATTGAAAAAAAATTAATTATTTATATTTCTTATAATAGCGACGTTTGAAGTTTTTACGGTTGTGTCACGAGCGAAATGTCTTTACCTATAAATTAATGGGTTTTATTTAATACAATTTTTAATTTTATTTTTATTGGCTTCCTCAGATCAAATTGGTCAACATCCGCCCTGAAGATATCGTGGACGGTAACCCGAAACTCACCCTCGGCCTGATATGGACGATCATCCTTCATTTCCAAGTAAGTGTCGTTTCTCGTTGTTGTTTTATCGACCACATTTTCAAGAATTGGCCAATATTAATGATACTTGATTGAATAAGTATTAATGGCTTGGTCGTATATCGATTAAATTGATTGGCTTTTAGCCAAATCAATTCATCGCGTAATAAAGTGCTGTCAAGTTGGCATTGTTGGAGCCAAATGGAAGACACAAGGGTAATAGTTGGCTAGGTTATGGTGGTGCTCATGTCAGTCGGTGATAACGAGCTTTTATGACGCAAAGTACGATAACTAATGGGTCATCAAAATACAGTGTGTTCGGTGTAAGATCGATGGAACTTCATGGATCGATTCAGAAATAATTTTACAACTTTTACCACAATAATAAATGAAATGACAAACATGTACATGCTTTTTTGACAATTTTCTATGTTGATTTTCCTCCTGCAAAATCTAAGCTCTACGGTAAAAACATATACATTTCATCATCTTTCTATCGTTCTATTTAATTCTTATTTTAGAGCAATTTTCGACAGAGGAATTGGTATTTGAACGTGGAAAAACTTGAATTTCTTGAACGAAATCAGCGTTTTGGCTTGAGATTGTGCCTCTGGTCAGTTGGATGAAATTGAAGGGGAGGGGGATTTAACTACGTAATTTTTCTCGCTGAATCGAATGAACGCATTTCTACAACTCTCCGAATGATTAAAATCAAAGAAAGAATGGGGTGGGGGCTGATGGGTAATTCAGAAATGAAAAGGATATGATCTGAACTACAACCTATTCATTCTTAACTTATTTCAAATCTTTTTAACTGAATTTAACTGAGCGTTTTTCCAAGTTCAAACGCCAATTCGTCTGTCAAAACGTGGTTCAAAATAAAAATTTAATAGACCGATAGAAAGCTGATGAACTGTAGATGTTTCCTAGCTAGCTGTTTTCAATGGTATGGCGGTAAATCAACATTGTAATCGGTTACAAAAGCAGGAGGTTGACAAAAATTCAAGTTCAGGCTAGTTAAAAAACCTTGTACAACGTGCCTGGGCATTTTATTGAACGAAAATTAGAGAAAATTTAACTCTCTTTTCATCGGTGTAATTTAAATTCATCTAGTAGATTAATGGATTTATGGCCATTTCAGTGAAGTTAGGTCGAAAATACGACAAAAAACGTTGATGTAGAAAAGGCACAAAAGGAGCGAATTAAAATAAATTTGCTGTGAGGTAAAAGTTGTCGTACATTAGTTGCTGAATCGATCTCTGAAATTTCGTCGTTCTGTATAATCATTTTTAATCATCAAACTTTCATGTTTACTGAACACGTGAATATTCTATGGAAATTCGCTTTTGAAAGACATGCTGCAGTATTTATAAATGAGTTTATTCCGTTTTTCGTTGTTTTGTTCTGGACAAGTTTGGCTGAGGAAGCTCGTTGCGTCGCTCTCTATCGAGGATTCGGAGAATTAAACTGAAAATTCCACCGCCAGGCTCCCTCCGCTTTCTGGCGCCCTCTAGCACCCAACTCTACAAACAGATTTCCTCTGTGTAGTGGATGCTAAACTATGGATCTTAGAGTGGATGCTACGTCCTCGTGTTTAATATCCACTTAAGAAGTCAGCTGTTGGCTGTATGAGGCCGTTGCTCTTTCCAGCCTGGCCCCCGTCCGCACCCAGCGATTGTTTGGGATTGTTGAGCCAGATAAGCCCGCAGACTCTCTCGTTCAATTGAATCGAGTCGGTTGAATATCGAATCTAGATGTCTCTAAAACACTTGAGCCGCGAGAAAAAGAAAGTATACCGGTGATTCTCAAAAAAAAAACTCGGCGCTAGCCGCCTCGCCAGGGGGCAAGCCCCCCTGGATACTTACTGCTTAGAGCTTGCGGCTGAAATTAAAAAAAAAAAAACATGGAACATGATTTAACCATGCGATTTTTGCGTTTATCCTTTCTCTAATTTCTTACCATTCTGCTGGTTGCAATTTGCTATTCTCGTGTCTGCTATTACGGCTTTACCTATGTGACGGACGAGCCCTAATATTACCGATCTCCGTGGTTTACTGACTAAAATATATCTATCGTAATAATGCTGTTAGACTGATCGTGTAAATGGGGACTCGCAGCTCAGGTTTCGCAGAACTATAAAGGATTATAGCTCTCATGATGACTTACCATAACTTCCATAAAAGACAGTATATTATTCTTATCTTATAATGTAAATATACTTGATGACCCGGCAAACGTTGTTTTGCCTTATAAATTATTTCTAGTTTCTAGATAAATTCACGAATATTTTTTCAATGAGAGTATCTTGCGAATCAGCGATTGCGCAGAAATCGGTCGGTAATTTTACATATCCAGTTTCATCTGTAGCAACTTTTCCATCACCGATATGTGAGAGTTGTTTTGAAATGAAATATTGCTGTTTTGCTTCGATATTCCGATGTTTTGCCATCGATGCCACACATTCGATAATAGGTATTGATCGGTGTTTTGGTCCCGACAACATCGGTTCGGTTTACTCTTCACTCACAGAAAATTCCATCTAGTTTGGTTGCTAGCTAACGTGGAAAAAGGAATATTACAAATTCTTTCAACTGTTGTAGTAATTAGCGAATGTTCGAAGAAAAAGAAACTATTGTTCTCGGTCTAAAATATTCAAAATGAGAATTTTCAAAAAATGTTATCATCAAAATCCGTTTCAAAGCATTCTGAATCCACTGTCAAAAGACACCAAAAACACATTCCAGACGATAACACTCGATAGAATTGAGATTAAAAGCTCAAATTTGTACAAAAAATCTATCTAGGGTTTCAAAAGGCTAAGTTTGAAGATACAATCGATACAATTGGTACAATCGCCTCACTCCAATGGGAGATTTGAGGCATTTCAAATGGATGGGAAAATTACCCGAAAAACCCTCAAGCAGGTGACCCTCTTTTATAAAGGTTTTTTCACGCTGAACACGATGGTGAAATCGGATTGGAGATATCTCATTCCGTTCAGACTAGAGCAGTTTGAAGATGATAAAACGAGGTAGATGGGCAAAATTTGAAAAAAATTGTGAGATTCTAAAATTTTTCAAAAATTTCTAATTACAAATGAGGGATCACACAATCCTCAGAAAAAGTTTGAAGATGGGTACAATCGCCTCATTCTAAGGGGAGATTTGAGGATTTCTGTTAGCTGACAAGGGCACGTTCGATAGTTAGAAGATGATAAAACAAAATGTTTCAAAATTCTGAATCCACGAAAACACCAAAAACACATTCCAGACGATAACACTCGATAGAATTTTTATTTGTACAAAAAATCTATCTAGGGTTTCAAGGCTAAGTTTGATACATCGATACAATGTTCAAATGGGAGATTTGAGGATTATCAAACGGATTACCCGAAAACCCTCAGAAGGTTTTTTCAAGTAGAGCATCTCATTCCGTTCAGACTAGAGCGTTTGAAGATGATAAAACGAGGTAGATGGGCAAAATTTGAAAAAAAACTAGATTTTTCAGTTTTCAAAAATTTCTAATTACAAATGAGGGATCACACAATCCTCAGAAAAGGTTTGAAGATGGGTACAATCGCCTCATTCTAAGGAGAGATTTGAGTCATTTCAAATGAGGGCGAAATTACCCGAAAACCCTCAAGCAGGTGACCCTCTTTTATGAAGGTTTTTTCACGCTGAACACGATGGTGAAATCGGATTGGAGATATCTCATTCCGTTCAGACTAGAGCAGTTTGAAGATGATAAAACAAAAATGTTTCAAAGCATTCTGAATCCACAGTCAAATGCCACCAAAAACACATTCCAGACGATAAAACTCGATAGAATTGTGATGAATAGCTCAAATTTGCACAAAAAATCGATCTAGGCTTTCAAAAGTCCAAGTTTGAAGATGGGTACAATCGCCTCACTCCAAGGGGAGATTTGAGGCATTTCAAATGGAGAGGAAAATTACCCGAAAACCCTCAAGCAGGTGACCCTCTTTTATATAGGTTTTTCACGCTGAACACGATGGTGAAATCGGATTGGAGATATCTCATTCCGTTTAGACTAGAGCAGTTTGAAGATGATAAAACGAGGTAGATGGGCAAAATTTGAAAAAAATTGTGAGATTCTCCAGTTTTCAAAAATTTGTAATTACAAATGAGGGATCACACAATCCTCAGAATACTTGCAAGAAGCGAACGGTAGTAGCGTGTGATAAGGATACTGTTAGCTGATAAGGGCACCGATATCGAAAACATGAAAAATATCGATAATAACGACGTCGATATCAAGTCGATGTTTTGTATCGATGTCCCATCCCTATTTACAAGTGTTCTATCTCTTCCCAATGTTCAAACTCATGTAGTTATCAATACCTTCTCCATACCCGAAATTCCTTTTGTATGTTTTATATCGTTTCGCATCACTTCCCGTGAGATTTACCTTTTAATCCCTCTTCTCAAACAGTATTTTTTCTCCTTTATATTTCCATACAAGTATGTACTCCCCATTCAATGCAATTGTTGTCTTAAACTCACAAGCGGACTCTAAACAGTACTCCCATAACGCATCTGAGCTAAAGGTGAGATTTCGCTGAAAATATTTGATGTACATCCTTGTCGATCAATGCTAGGTTATCCTAGACCAGACCTTCCCCTAACTATTAAAGTATACGGACTAAATCACTCGCGACGAAGTTGTGGAAACCCTTTTCAATTAAAATTAAGATAGAACGTTGTCTATATTTCCACGAAAGTAAAGAGTTACACTGTTCATGTTCATTACTGATGATGACCTAACCGTCGAAATCGATTCAACAGAGTAACTCTTTACTTTCGTGGAAATATAGACAACGTTCTGTCTTACTCCGTTTTTATTTGTTTTTTATTCAAGTATATCTTTGGATGTCAATATTATCTGTATGTAACGCCATCATTGCATCTTATACCTGGTTTCTAGCTTATTGTGTCTGGGTTTTTGGAAGTTTATCCAAATATAACTTAGAGCTTTGCCAAAAACTGCTTGTTTCATGTCAGGCGTTGTCATATTGAGCCTTTGGATGTCAATATCATTTGCACGTAACGCCATCACTGCATCTTATACCTGGTTTGTAGCTTATCGTGTCTGGGGTTTTTGGAAGTTTATTCAAATATAACTTAAGGGCTTTGCCTAAAACTAGGCATATCAAGAAAATATCTATATTCTTCCGTCGATGTATCGATATTTTTGGGCGATATTTTCTATTCCGATATGTCGACATTAAATTCACACTTTCGGATTCCATATTTTTCATCCTTAAATCATCATATATACCATATCCTACATCTTATTTCTCAAAAAAAATTTGATGATTTTTATGATTTCCAATTTTATGATTTCCATTGAAGAATAGGGGAATTATATCAGATGAGGTAGGTAAATCGTAGGTAAAAAAGGTAGGGACATCTTGGAGACTTGGGTTCTAGCCAGTTCGAGGCTTACTGGAGAACCCATTAATCAGAGGGTTTTCCTCACCTCTATCCAAAACCAATATTGGTTTGATTGAATTTTTGTCAGTTTTCCTTCTAACTTCACTTACATTGATTTTACAACCCTACATAATATTGATAATTTACTTCCCTGGATCCTGGAACCCCATCATTGCATCTTATACCTGGTTTGTAGCTTATTGTGTGTGGGTTTTTGGAAGTTTATCCAAATAAAACCCAAGAGCTTTGCCGAAAACTGTTTGCTCCCTCTCAAGCGTTGTCATATTGTGTCTTTGGATGTCAATATTATCTGAAAGTAACTCCATCATTGCATCTTATACCTGGTTTTTAGCTAATTGTCTGAAGGTTTTGGAAGCTTTTCCAAATATAACCCAAGAGCTTTCCCGAAAACTGCTTGCTTCCTCTCATACGTTGTCATATTGGGTGTTTGGATGTTAATAACATCTGCATGTAACGCCATCATTGCATCTTAAATCTGGTTCGTAGCTCATTGTCTTTTTGGGGTTTGGAAGGTTATTAAAATATAACCCAATAGCTTCGCCAAAAACGGTTTGCTCTCTCTCAAGCGTTGTTATATTGTGTCTTTGGATGTCAATATTATCTGAAAGTAACTCCATCATTGCATCTTATACCTGGTTTGTAGCTAATTGTCTGCAGGTTTTGGAAGCTTTTCCAAATATAACCCAAGAGCTTTGCTGAAAACTGCTTGCTTCCTCTCATTCGTTGTCATATTGGGTGTTTGGATGTCAATATCATCTTAAATCTGGTTTGTAGCTTATTGTCTTTGGGGTTTGGAAGGATATAACCCAATAGCTTTGCCAAAAACTGCTTGCTTCTTTTTAGGCTTTGTCATATTGCATCCTTGGATATCAATCTCCTCTGCATCAACCGTCATCATTGCAGTTTATAACTGGTTTTCAGCTCATTGTCTTTGGGTTTTTAGAAGTTTATACTAGTACAGCCCAAGAGCTTTGCCAAAAACTGATTGCTCCCTCTATCCAGGCGTTCCTGTATCCTGTATCTTTGGATGTCAATATCATCCGCATCTTCCGACCTTTCAGCTGCATTTCCGTTCTTCTGAGATCTTCTCATTCGAGTCAGACAGCCTGCCAATCCCTTCGCCGCCCGCCCACGCCCGTTTTGCAATTCCCCCCGAGTCTTCCTGTCCGTCAGTCGCCGCAGCAGGTGGGGATCTCTCGCGGGGCCAACCGGGCGGAACAAACCCCCGCGCCCAACTTCCCACTCGTGAGTCAGTCGCTCTCGGAGCTTCGCGTCGTTCGCTTTCTCTCTTCGTTCGTACACATCTGACTGTAAATTTGTCAACAATTTTCTAGTTTTCATCTCAACAAAGTCCCGTTCCGCCTGAAACGAAGTGTCGTTTTCAACCGCAGTGTCGCGTTTTCGAAGAAAACGCCCATATCGGTCTTTCAGAAGTGATTCTTGTACCGTACAGAAGGTATTGTGTTGACATAACGCAGATATTAGAACCTGCAACCATCCAATGACTAAATTCTGCAATAATTTTTGAGAAAGGAAACTTTCAAATTCCTTTATTCAAAAGTGATTGCAGTACCACATGAAATTCACGGTGTTGACGTGCAGAAACCGGTACACATCTCTAGACGATGACATATCTCAACTTGACTTTACTATTTTGACATTCCACCTCCATCTAATTATAAATTGAAGCAAAATCTCTTATTAATCTCAAATCTGATTACTAAATATCGAACCCTTAGCTGATAATTTTTCTTGTTTTCAACTAAACAAAGTCCCAGTGTAAAACATAGAAGGTATTGTGTCGACATAACGCTGATATTCGAACCTATTACCATCCAACCGCTTAATTTTGCATAAATGCAACAAGCGTTTCAACGTATAACCTCTGGAGAAAGGATACTAGTAAATTCCTCCATTAAGTTATGATTATAGTACCAAACAAAAGGTACTGTTTTGATATACACAGACCGGTATACAACTATACACGATGACATATCGCAAACTGAGTTAACTAATTTCACATTCTTCCTCTATCTTATTATACATTGAAGCAAAATATCCTATTAATCTCGAATCTGATTACTATATCGACCCCTCCGGATCACAGCTTGTATTACTTTGCTGGCTGGTTTCTATTAACGATCGATTTCAACACATCCCTCCATTCAGAAATGATTCTAGTACCGTACAGAAGGTATTGTGTTGACGTTACCCAGATATTCGAACCTGTAATCATCCAATGACTAAATTTTGCATAAATGCAACGAGCGTTTCAACGTATGACAATTAAGAGAAAAGAAACTCGTAAATTCCTCCATTTAGAGGTGATCCCAGTACCACGTAGACGGTACTATGTTGACATACACAGGCCGGTACTCATCTCTTCATGTAGTAGTGATTTTCGTGGCATTTGGGAGGTATCCTACCCTCATATTAGTGCTTTCCTGTGAATCACCTCATTAATGGCTTTAAGCCAATCAGATTAAAACCCTTAAATTCGAAAAATCCAATCTTAAAATCTGACTATAATCATTGATTTTTTTATTTTATTTTATTTTTATCGTGGATGACAAGGATATTGATCGTCAGACGACGTCGACCAGAAAGGGGAAAATTCGTATGGATTTACCTCGTGATGTCGTCAAGAACAATAGATCAAACAATCCCCGTTACAAAGCAATTACGCTATGGAAACGGCGGCATGAGGGTGAGAGTGAACGGAACGTGAGTTTTTGATTCTCGGGTAACTTTTCTATCAAACTCGTGGTTGTTAGGATTGTACATATGTATCAAAAGTCCAAGTCGTGCAGCATGACTTTATTAGTGAATTTTCAAGTACAGTACAGAGTACAGCAGGTTCAGTTGTTCTTTGTCAAAATGATCTTTGAGGGTGCCGAAAAACACCCCTAATCATTTCGTGTATTTGGAGACGGGTCTCGAGCTGATGCTTTTTCATACTCTGGGTTTGCATTTCAACTATATTGTAAGAGCCCTGAAGTTACCAGGACACCGATATCCGCGTTTGATGGTGGAGGAGACCGTGCGTGTTGGATGTATGCTGCTTTGCATGGTTTAGCTGAAAATGCTGGTTCCCACTTTAGCATCAACCTGAATGATGTGGATGCTTGGCAAAACTCAAGTGGGTGACTTGATCCCCGAAGTTTGCTATAGATGGTGTGACTAGACTGTAATGACAGCACAGCAGTCGAACTCTCGTATCTACAGGCAGCTTGACTACCGGGTGAAAACCTGGATACCTTTTTAAAGACCGTCAACAGTACTCTGTGTGCATCTTTAGGTGGATGTTGAGGTTAAGAGGTTCGATGGTGCTTAATTGCTCACCATGTGACTCCCTCGATCAGTCTCGTACGTGCTGTGCGATGTGCAATATGGGCCTCCCAGAGGATGTCGTTCATTTTCTCGCATTTTTCCCTGTCCTCAAGGAGTTCAGGATCCGTCACTTTGGCCGAGGGAGTCTATGCTTCAAAGAGATACTGTTGTTTTTTTTTAAATTTCAAGTAGGCAGGTGAGGAAATGTTTAAGATCCTAAGGAGAAAATCGGATCTTGTAAGATACCCAGAAGGGACCGATCTTCGGGTTTTGTAGGATTCAAACCCAATAAAACCTCACCTTCCTTTCCCACGTTGGGACTCGGCCTGAAACTATTTAACACATGACTTTAGGCCAGGTCCTTGGGATGTTTCTAGTTCTCTCGGTCCATTGATAGCCTCCTCTGTCTCTCCCGTTCTTGGGTGATCTTTCTCTGCAGGATGCCTTCGACATAGACATCTACAGAGGTCCATAGCTCCTCTCTTTCAAGTATTTTGGCAATTATATTCCGCTGTGTCTTGTCCTCAGATGGCATTTCCAGATCATCCTGCAGCCATCTCCTTTCTGTTTTCCATTGCTTACGCACCGGTACGCAAACTGGTACCTTGAAAGTGATTGGGCACCACTTGCAAAGTATGGAAGTGTAGCCTCTAAGTACAGAAGAATGTTGATCGAGGAATTGAATTAGACAGGTCTTTGGTTTATGTAGGATTCATACCCATTAAAACCTCACCTTCCTGGCCTGGAACTGTGTAACACATTACTTCAGGCCAAGCCCTTGGGATGTATTTAGTCCTCTCTGTACAGTGATAGCCTTCTCTGTTTCTCCCGTTCTTGGGTGATCTTTCTCTGCAGGATGCCTTCGGATGCTCCTCTCTTGCAAGCATTTTGGCAACCATATTCTCCGGTGTCATGTCCTCAAATGGCATTTCCAGATCATCCTGCAGCCAACTTTTTTGTGTTTCCCACTGCTTACGTACGTGTACGCAAACTTACTTTGTGCGGGGAAAAAACCGTGATCCATACTGTACTTATTAAATTAAGGAGATTGGGCATCACTTGCCAGGTATGAAACTGTGGCCTCCAAGTACAGAAGAATGTTGATCGAGGAATTCAATCGGTGAATCATAATTATTTTGTAGACTGAATTATATACGGAACTGATATAAAAAAACGCTGCAAATTCTTTCACTGGGGTTTATTATTCAATTGGCTAGCGTTCATGATTTGAATTTCTACTAAGCTTTGGAGTGTCCGTGTTTCACAAGTGATAGAGCGATTATTGAATTTCAGGAGATATGCATAGAGCACGTAAATCTGTTCTCATCCAAAATACCTATTTGGATTGATCAGTTGATCATATTTGTGTACCTCCTGAAATTCAATAATCGCCCTATCCTGTGAAACACGCACACTTAGTAGAAATTCAAATCATGAACGCTAGCCAATTGAATAATAAACCCCAGTGAAAGATTTGCCGCGTTTTTTTAATGGTTATCAGAATGCTGCAAGTCGTGTATCGGCTACAAAGCCTTTAGGAGTTCACTCCAGTATCCACATTACTACATATCATACCTGATATCAACACAAAAACAATAATGTTGGCACCATAAATCGGGCCATAGATCGGGAATGGTTTGAGCTACGGACCTAGGGAGGGGCTCATTCGATTCCTCGTGGAGTGTTCTTAGAAAAAAGTACAAATTTAGGCCGCTTCGACTTTTTTTGAGGTTTTTAGGGGTTTTACAAAACTTCGACAACCCTTAACACACTTTAAATTAAGTGAGAGAAAAATTGTTATTGCTGATTCGGATTCTACACCCTTTGAAACGTAAACCATGAAATTTTCAGGGGGGTTAGAACTTTTTTTTTGTTTTTTTTTTTTTTTTTTTTTTTTTTTTTTCAAGAGCGATTACAATGGTTTATTATTGAATAATAAACCAAAAAATTAATGTAAACCTCCGGCAAAGAGTGTTGTACGCGTGGGTTTAACGATTCATATGATCTCTCTTTCCTCTTAATTACTTGGCAAACATGTTTTTTCATTCATTCACTCATTATAGGGGGAAGGGTCAGAGAAATATACTAACATGAATAACAATTGTGCAGCGGGTACGTGTATTCACGTATTAATTGGTGTCGATGAAAACCGTCTTTATTTTCTGACGAACGACTATAAAATTAAATAATAAATCAAAAGAGCCAACCAGCTGTTTCATTCATTGTGCGAAAAATTCCCGGACCCCCACGTAGCCGCGGAGACTGAAAGAGGCGTTGGGATCCTCAAGGGCAAATCGTCGGCGGACGTAACTGGGTCGTCGCGCAACCTCGACGCTTCCTGACCATCTGTCGACAATCGGCGAATCGCGTCGACGAAATGGACGACCAAACCCGACAGTCTGGTCTATTTTCGGTCCAAATTTGCATATTTTTGAACTTATCACCTCTTAAAAACGAAGAAAACTACAAATTTCGAAGCACCAAATGTGAGGCACCTCATTCCCACTTCTTATATCCGTCAAAGGTTTGAGGTGGAGATTTTGAAATGGTTTTATTCAATTCAGCGACAAAAACACCGAATAGATGGAAATTCAGCTACAAAAACCAGCTACAGTTGAGCAATATTGTTGAAAATTACGGCTTTTGACGGTTTTTCTCGATTTCCTTCTAGAATGCGTCGACAAAATTGCTACAAAACTCTAAAAATTTGGTCTTAATTCGAGTATTTTTGAACTTGTCCCCTTTTAAAAACGAAGAAAACTTCAAAATTCGAGGCACTTCAAGTGAGGCACCTTATCCCCACTTTTCAAATCCGTCAACGGTTTGAGGTAGAGATTTTGAAATGGTTTTATTATATTCGACAAGATAAAATACCTAGAAACCAGCTACAATTGAAAAATATTGTTGACAATTATGGCATTTGAACACTTTAGACCGGGGAAATGCCGACAAAAGTCTACAAATTTAATCGAAAAAGGTTATTTTTGAACTTTTTCCCTCGTAAAATTGTAGAAAACATGTAGGTACCTATCAATAACAAGATTTTTCTCACCGTTTCTAGTTATCAATGATGATGATGAGTGATTGATGGGTGATTTTCGCAATGCATAACATTTTGCATTAAAATTGTGATTTTAAATTTTAGAAATCGGAGAAAAGAATTTTAGAAAACGGGTTATTCCAACTTGTGGTGGCCACCTGTGTGGTGGTTCTAATGGATTTTTCCATTCTGGCTCGAATGAACCATTCCCAGGTCAATATAGTTATTCGTTTCCAACATCATGTAATTTTTTTTCCAATTTTGGCCTGTTGTACCAAAATTTTACCGAATTTGACTCAAAAATCCTACATCGATCCGAGATCTGTTCATCTTAATCAATAAACTCGAAATCCCACCCCACTTGGGAGTCCCTCTTTTAAACTAAATTCTCGTTGTTGCAGTTGACTGTCGTCGTTATTGCCGTTTTAATAATCGCCCACCTCGATGACCTTGAAGAGGTGAACGACGAACCGCATTCTTTTTTACTTCACCGCGTTTTTCGAGGCTAAACGATGAATAATTGCCGAGAGACGTTAGACGTATTTTGCACCAAACCTCAAAAACTCGTTTAGTCGGTTGTCGTGTCTTTAAAACATCCCAAGATCAGCTGCCTCGAGAATCGATGATTCAAAGATCGGCTTTCGTCAAAAATTGAACGCTCGTTATGAGTTTTAAACAGTTCAGCTCGAGCTTCTAATTCCCAGTTTCAATCAACAAAATCTTGACAGTTTCTAGGTCGTCGAAGCAACGCTTTTTCGGGGGAAGGATGGCTATTAGAATTGATCCAGGAGGCTGTGGGAAAACATAAATACAAGAGAAAAATAACTGTATACAAATCTTTACCGCAATTCTAAAACCGAATCCGTTTAAAAAAAACATATGTGTATATCTGGCTGTCTGTGTGATGCCTTAGACCTCATTATGATGCGGGGTTTGGTGTAGGAAAAGTGCCACGGATCTTCTCGAGTTGAGCATCTCGGAAGGAGTGCTCCGTGGTATCACCACCCTCGTCATCCGGGGCTCTTACTTAATGCTACTGTATATGTTACGCTTTGTGACAAATTATCAAGTTAACAAAGGGATTTCTGGTATTGAAGTTATCCTTCCTGTTCTTTTGTCCAACAATGACCATAATGTACTTACTTTCATTATTTTATTAATGTATTTATTTAATGTTTTTAAAGTAAGTGAATGGATTTAACCTTGAAAAAATCCAAGTCAAAATCATAGAGCATAACTGCGATCATCATCTGTTCATATAACACAAACCTTTCTTGCGATTTAACGTCTATTTGTGGCTCTAAGGCCGTTTTTAAAGTTGATTCTACGCAAATAGGTAAAGGAACAAGAAATCGCGGATTCATGGAGGTAGGAGCTACAGCGTCCTTGGGTCCCGTCCCGCGGAGTTTGCTATGTTAATTTCCATCCTTTTCTGTTCTCCTGATAAACCTGAGCGGAGTCGCCTTATTTGGTCAACTGGTTGGGGTCAAGAACAACTCGACCCTACAGGTGAAAAGTTATGTTTAGGGACGGTTCTAAGGAGAGTAACGATTTCCCTGCGAATTTTCATACAAAATGGAGCTATTGCTATGGCAATAAAAATTCTATTTGATGTTCTCTGAAATGATTCCTTGGATTTCAACGTTTTTTTAATATTTGGGTTCAAGTGATTTTCGAAGGCGAACCCACCTCCCGGCTTGAATAATAATGATTAGTGGAAAAATAATCTACAAATCTATCTACTTGTGGTTTGTTGGTTGACCCACGTGTTAATGATCGTTCTGACGGTTTGGTATACCGACTGCTGGCTCAGGGAATTCCTACAAATGGAGTTTGGGAGCCGCTTCTTGCAAGCTCGTCTGCCTTTTCGTTACCAGATATTCCTTTATGCCCCGGTACCCACTCCAGGCGAACCCGGTTATGTTTGGCTATGTTGTTGAGGGTTTGCATGCAGCACTCGTGATGAGATGGTGCGTTAAAGCCTTAATCGACGCTTGACTGTCTGGGAGGATGCGGACGGATTTGCCATCCATCTAGTATGTAAATGTACACCTTCCTGTAATGACAAAAACTTGTTTTCTGATTGTAGAATACCGCATGGATAGGGTCCTGCTCCAGGACAGAAACCAAGCAGGTCAAATATATGGGGGAAAAACCAGACTAGATTGGTCATTGCTCCATCTCCATGTATGTGTATACCCATATGGGTGTGGGCTTGTGTTTGTGTCATTCGCGTGGATGATTAAAATAATGCGTCCCCTGAGCCGTTTTACAATAAACAATTGGATCTTTGTTAAGATGAGGTTGATGACCACTGTCTTAAATGATCAAAGACATTTTATAATTCAGTTCAGTTTTCGTTATCAGTTATACCTTCAGTACGAGGAAATTTCTTGAAGATTCTCTGTAATGATCGCCCGGTGTTAGTTCTGTATTGAAACCGCATCTTTCTCCAGTGAGGGAGGAGCATTTCCGTTTTGTAATACAGCGGAAAACGGAGCTTTCGAACCGTAGTTCCTACGCCGGCAAATACCCCAGTCGGCACCTCTTCGGAACCCATTCCGCACCTGATATCTCCGTACCGGATAATTATTCCGCTAAACGTGGCTAAATCGCAGTAACGTAGTTAATTTAATTTAGTATTATTTATTATTAGTACGCACTGTTACGTGGAATTGTACGATGAACGAGCCAGATTTGAAAATTAGTTGATAACTGCTGTCTGCTTTGCTGAGACAGACAGAGATAGAGCGAGGGTGGGAGAGAGAGAGAGAGAGAGAGAGAGAGAGAGAGAGAGAGAGAGAGAGCTATTTAAGATATTGTAGTACATTGAATGATGAGTCTAGGTTCAAAAACCTTTCGTAAACGGAGCAAATTATTATTATTTGTAATCGTGAAAAAAAGAAAGGAATAGTAATAGGCTCATGGCTAAGTAGTATCGTCAGCAACACTGCACCAAGCTACGTGGCACTAACAATGCCAATTCTTCTTTATATAGGTGAAATTTCTTTCAAAGCGTTCATTCATTTATATAGTTCAGTAAAACCAGTTGACAGTTGGTCGAATCGGAACGAAATTCACGCCAGGTGGTTGAGGCCGTCAAATATGTCAAAACTGACGGACGAGGGGCCTTTTTTTGGGAAGTACAACGAAAGAAACCTCTGCTGGTTACACCTTGTGGTCCCTGGGGTACATCTTGACCCCATTTCTCCGAACGCGACCCCGATCGCCTCTTTTAAGGAAGTCGGCCGTTGATTTGAAATGTTGCTCAATCCGCACACGCCCACAGATGAAGAGAGAAAAAAAAACGTATATCAGCGAGTGACTTAAGAGCTTCGGCACCTCGTATTGACTCCACAAGGACAGTAGGGGTCATCCATATATAGTCAAGAGCGGGCCCATTACCTGAGCGACTCAACTCTCGATTTCTTTTTCTTTCTGTTTTCATTTTCATTCATCCGAGCTGTTTGTAGCCGTCATTGAGCTCCGATTCAGAAGAACTCGCTCGCTAACGTCCTTCGAACGCGACCAAAAAGCGAAATATCAATGGAAACCGCGTTGCGGAATCAATTGAAGGTGTTTTCTACGAGAACAAAATAAGTCCCAAGTTTGAAAAATCCGAATTGAGGCGCCATTTGGTAATTGAACGTGTGCGACATCTAGTGAGATGTTTATTTCGGCGAAAAACACACGTATGAAGAACTGAAGGATGCATCACAACGTCCGCGTTTCGAAACGCAAGAAAATATTCCTCTTTATTTCCGCAGGAACTTCGCAGGACAGAACTATACTATGACAAATCACCCAGAACCAAATAAGTCACTTGTCAGAGTAAAGGGGAATTATTTACGAAACACCTATAACAAAAACAACGATATCTCTCATTCTAATCTTGTTGTTGTCGGGAACCCCTCAATTATTTCCGTAATACCATAAACAAACTTCAAGAATTATGAATATGCTTCACCCTAGAACGTAGAATGTGTAGGTATTAAGGGTCCCTAGCGTCTTGCATCATTCATAATATGTGCATTATTGATTTTCCTTGTCTTATTGCTATGAGTGTTTTATTGTAGTGGATTCCACTCCCTATCAATGTTTACCGGTTTCGCAGTACTTTCGTTCCAACCTCATATGGGCGATTCTAAAAAAAAACCGCAAATGGCATGTTATTTTAGAATTCCTTTAAATCTACGGGATCATGTGTTGCATTCTTTTTTTCAAAATATTTCAGAGACCAATGTGCACAGTAGTCATGGACATAAATTCCATATATAAATCCATTTCTTGTTGATTGTCAGAATTCTTTAAGATGTTTGCGAACTCTTCGTTGTAGAGGTCATTGTTACCTATATCAGCAAATAAAATTATTTGATTTGATTGTCAGAATTCAATTACATAAAATAGAGTGTTTTGACAAACTTCATCTGGTTACCAATTACGTCCGCCATCATTCTCAATTTTGTTCTTTCTGTTTTCATTTTCATTCATCCGAGCTGTTCGTAACCATTATTGGGCTCCGATTCAATGCAACTCTCGCTTAACGTCCTTCGACCACGACCCAAAAGCGAAATATCAATGAAAACCGCGTTGTGGAATAAATTATTCCTGCAATACAAAAAACAAACTTCAATAAACATGAAAATGCTTCATCCTAGAACGTGCGAGTGTGTATTGTACCAGGTGAACGGCTGTATGGAACGGGTGTAGCGTTATCGTTCTGGAACAGTTCCCAAACCTTTACCAGAATCCACTACAAGATCATACCTGGTATAGGTCTACTGAATAAGATCACGACTTAAGTCGAATGGGAGCTCGTATTATCGTCTTGTGAAGTATTTGGATTTGATATAAGTGTCATCTTCACCTATTTGCCGTTCTCATAGACCCGAGATGTGGGCGATTATGCAATCTTTCTCTCGGTTCCCCACTGCTCAGACTTGGGGGGCCGAAGGACGTTCGAAAAGGTCGGGAACTTTCACGATTCCGAACCCCGAGGCGGCCATCTGCTTCACATAACACTCCCAAAGTGCATTTCCTGTCTGATTCGAGCGCATTGGGGGGGGGCGAAATTCAGCTTAACAAGCGTATAATGCAAGAACAACTACGTAACGTATGACAACATATTAGGGCACATAACATGTGATAACACATGATCCTTCACAAAGTGAATTTCCTGTCTCGTTCGAGCGCATTGAGGGTGGCATTAAACGAGAATATTCAGCTAAACAGCGTTTAATACGAAAACAACGTAAAGTATGATAACATATAAGGTCACATAACATGTGATAACACATGACCATCCAAAACCGCATTTCCAGTTTCGTTCGAGCGCATTGAGGGAGGCATTAACTGAAAGTATTCAGCAAGAAAAGTGTATGATTCAACAACAACATAATACACGTTAACATATAAGGGCATATAACACATGAGGGCTTTTCTTGAGAAAATAACATTTTAGTTCCTTATAACTCCTTTTTAGATTCTTGTAACATATGGAATTCCTACACTTTTTTTGGACCTTGCTACCTTTTCTGGTGTCAATTTGATCCTCCATTTTGATGCCCAAATGCTGATTGAGGGATGGACTTATTGGGTTTTGATTTTTACTCATTCTTGCTGTCATCAACTGCCAGAACAGCAGTGTCGCCTGCAAATGTTGCTGCGGTATTATAATCCACTTCTGCTAAGTCCCTGGTGTATAGAACATACATGACCGTTGCGAAGTACAAGTTCAAAACGTCTTTCGGGTATCTTTTTCAGTAAAATCGAATGAAGTTGATGAATTATCTCTTCTCCCTAGTTAAAGATGTTGATTACCACGCCGTTCACTTAAATTAAGATTAATCCCCGTTTTTCCGGTCTCGCTTTTAGCCTCGCTCAAATCAACGGGCCACTTTCATTTTGTCACGTCGTTAACGACAGATAAGAGATCAACGGGTGGTCAAGCGGAGGTCTTCACTCATTCGTTGAAATCTCCCGAACGAGGTCATTTCCAACTCGCCCGCGGATCATGTTAGGCTCAATTTTTCGGCGAGATGCCAAGTTTCGCGATTATATCGCCGAGTTTCGAGTTGAAGCGAACAACGATGCAAATTATTACACAATGCAAATTTTCAGCTGGCATATCCGCCAAGGCACCCTATATTTAAAAGACAGAATAAAGATTAGTTTCAAAGATACATTATTGAAAATAATAAATTAAAAAAAAAGGATCGCCGAAAATATTTACTCATAGGCTTGTTATATCTGCCCAGATTTGATTCTGTAATTTGCAGAAAAAAAAGCATCACGTTAATTTTACAAGTTTTGATTCCGAGGCTTGAAATATAATGGAAAATTTCCAATCTTACAATGATATCATCTAAGGGTGGATTTTCTTATTACATTCAATCTAAACTCGAATTTACGTCAAATTGTATTGGGATTGAGGCATTATCTGTGGGAATTGGCTGCTCTAAGGGGGAGAGGTATTACCCAAAGGTTTATGATTCTGTATTACATCACCCTTCGTTGTTAATAATATACCTATAGAGAAAAAACATTTATTGATCATTTAAATTATATAGGGTGGAATGTTGGAATAGTTGGGGTTGTGAAAAGTATAAATTGATATGCCAAAAGCTCGAATTGGTATGCCGAAAGTTGAAATTGAGTCGCCAAAAGTTTAAATTGAGATGCCAAAAATATTAAAATTTATTTGTGCCAAAGGTTCAAATTACTTTGCCAAAATTTTCAATTTGATAATATGCCAAAAATTCAAATTGATTTTGCCAAACTAATCCGATTTTATATTTTTTCCTAACTCTGTGTGTGTGTGCGTGTATGTGTGTGTGTGATATTTCATTCTTCTGGTAGCCAAATTGCTGCTCCGTCCTCCACTCCAAGTCCTCGTATGTGTTTCCTCGGGCCCATTAGCCTCATGGAAACTGCTCGATGAACTGAGAATTGAGTTTTCACTCGTGCCCACATCATCACCTGGGAGTAGGATTTCGACCACTTGTTGGAGAGGCGTAAGGAATCATTGTTAATAATTGATTTGCGCATAGCAGACGTTGATTAGTTCCATAGTAGACGCCATTTTTTTCAATTTTGAACTAGGTAATGGTTGGTTGCGGGTTTTGGGGACTGTTTCTTCACAAAAATGAAGTTTCTCGTCTCAAAACGTGTTCTATCCATTGAAAAATGAGCGATGAAAATCGAGTTTTCAATCAAAAAGTACTAAACAGTTGAGGTGTGTTCCAAGCAAAGCGTACTCTACCCATTTATCAATCATTCAGTACTAAATCCAAGTCATATCCGACTTTCTCTTCACTATTTTCATCCAAAACGGAACTCCATCCAACTCACTAGGCATCTTAGAGCTCCGAAGTTTGCAGCCGAAACCCACTTATCCAAAAATGTTTCAGCCAAAAAGTAGGTTCCTACTCAATCCATTTGTATCAGTCAAAACATACTTTATCCATGGTTTACAAATTTAAAATTTGACGTGAATAATCACGTTTTCCACCGACTATCTAACTGTTTTGCCACACAATAAAGGAGAAAAAAACTGTCAATTCAAAAAAAAATTGTCCTATGAGATAAAATTAATGTGCTACAGATTTTTGCGTTTCCTGCAAAATTCACTCAAGTGGATTTAGTACTTTTTGCGACGCAACCTCCTTAATTGTGATTATAAAAGGTTGTACGCTTGGGACATATACCATTATTTTAATAAGCAATTGATAACGATCAAAAACATCAATTTTTTCAGTCGAAAATTTTGATACATATTTTGATATTTCAATGTTTTAACCGTCTAGATTTAAGGCTCACTTTTCAATAACTTGCCTTACTGTTCACCTTCGTTGCAAGGGCGTCGGTATTCACCTATTGACCTCAATAATTCACTTGAATACGCCCTTAGAAGATATGTCATTGTTCTGAATTCATTGTTCCGTGTGGTTCGGCGGCAATGGAGCCCCGGAGCGGTTTTTTAAAGGATTTTCTGTTCGGGTTTGCGACGAGAATTAAATTTGTTTTTTCTTTATTCAGTTCCTCGATTCGTTCGCCAAACCCCCGGCCTTCCTCTGGCGAACGGCGAAACATTTGTGCCTTTATAAGGGTGGAAGGCAAGTGAGGCCTCAGGCAATGCACGCGATCGAAAAAACAAAACACGCATAGCCGTCTTTTAATCGCTTTTTAGGCCGTACCCCTCGAAAAGGCTTCCTCAATACAGAGGACGCCCTCATACAGTTGGTCCAAGGTTGTTCATCCTTTTTTTTTCCCATTTATTTCTTCTTTAAATAACATCGTAAGAAATCAAACATACAGAAATGCTACTCCCCTACACAGGGTGAAACGCGAGTCGTGTCTAACCGCTCTTCTACGCGTTCTACTACCTGTTTCCCATCAAAAGAAGACACACACATTAAACAAGACACACACAAAATGTCTAAAAAATTGTTGCATTTATATTTTTTAGCTGAATACAACTAAAAGAAATGCATCAACTATGAAGTAGGTCATTTACAGAATTGGAGCTCAAATTTATGCCGAAAATTGTACTTCTATTTCACAAAATGCGCAACATATGGAATTCGTGTTTAAACAGTTTTTGTAAATATCATGTTTTTTTACCCGAATCTTTTGGTTTTTACTCCAAATTTGATGTAATCTAAGGTCGATTTCGAAACATTTTTTGATGTAAAGACCCATTTGATAGTAATTCTTGAATTTGCTAGGCCACGTTGAATAGGAACGTTTTCATTCAACGTTACATTTCCGTATAAAATCTCCAACTTTTATCCTAATTGTTGTTGAACGCACTCACCCTTTCGTTGAGGATGCTTGATTTTTCGGCGCAAAAACGACGTTTATATCCCAGTTCTATCGACAGTTGTCAGATGTGTGCGTGCGCGCAAAAGTGTTTAACCCGGGAATTATTCCGTTAAATTAAAATTTTTGGACACACTAAAGTTGTCACATTTCAAAAATTGTACCACAAAAAAATGAAAAATGCTCATAATTCATGTTTTTTTAAACTGAAATCTTTGTTATTCTACTGCGAATCTGATGTAATAAAAGGTCCACATAGAAACATTTTCCGAGACAACGGCATATTTCAAAATGCCCTAACTCTTGAACACCTGCCTAAGAAAATACTTTTTTCATAGTTTTTTTGGGTTTTTTACTACTGAGGCTTCATTTGCTAGGCCACGTTGGTAGGAACATTTTTCTTCAGCGTTACATTTCCATATAAAATCCCAAACTGATATCCTACTTATTTTCTTTTTGTTGATTTATCTAAACCTCATGACTACAGGACTCTGTGAAAAAAAAAAAAAAACCGCCTACCAAATTACGAAATATTGAAATTTGTGCGTGAAACACCAGAACTGATTGAACGCTTCGATACTAAAAATTATATTTAAAAACGTAAACCCGAAAGGACATAACGAAAAATACACATGTCGGGTCACCCTTCGATGGACCGTCGTCTGTACGAATTCGATCGCGGGCGAAATTTGGCGCTCGTGGGCGGAACTAAAATCAGCAAGTACCACGTGACTCGGAGCATCACCACCAGGGAGCAGCACCTGCAGACTAAAGGAAGAAGTGTCATCAGGAAACATCAACAGGTGTTTTTTTCTTTTAATTCACATTTCCTTATTTCTTGGTAAAAAATTGTATTATTATGAAATGTCAAATCGAATGAGGGAGGGAGGTTTGT
Organism: Creontiades dilutus; assembly: GCA_031894815.1. Taxonomy (NCBI): domain Eukaryota; kingdom Metazoa; phylum Arthropoda; class Insecta; order Hemiptera; family Miridae; genus Creontiades; species Creontiades dilutus. Next base: position 741,869 of record JAVIWC010004963.1, read on the forward strand.
AAACTCATAAGGTCGTAAACCCATCCAAACAGCAGTTTCCAAACTTCAAACCCTCTTCCTACGTTTTAATACCTTCTGCATGCCTTGAAGTCACTAAATTTATAGGGTAAAACCCGCATAAACTTTGAAAATGTAATGAAAATTGGTGTAAACAATTTGATACTCGCTTAAAACATATCTTGGGCTACCTTTCTATTTCTATGTTTGCTTAATAGCTATAGACAAGGAATACAAATTGACCAACCAGCTCCGAAACACTGAAGGCGAATGAAAAAATTTGATTTTCCTGCATTTATTTCGATTTTTAAGTTTTTCGAAGGGAATTCTGTTTTTTCAAAGAGGGAATTAAACGATCTAGGCTAGGGATTGTGATTTTCAACTATTTTCCCATACAAACGTATCCCTTCTGTTTGAATTTTCTGCTTATTCGGTACAATGTCCCATTCGGTCTCATTATGTCTTTCGATTTCCAAATACCTTCCCCTTGGGACTTAAACTCATATTTCTAGCTGTGAGATGAAGTTTCCTATTTTTGGGTTACTACCAAATTGGTTATTAATAACCAAAAATAAGGAATACAAATTGACCAACCAGCTCCGAAACACTGAAGGCGAATGAAAAAATTCGAATTTCCTTCATTTATTTCAATTTTTAAAAGTTTTTTTTTAAAGGAATGCAGTTTTTTCAAGGAGGGAATTAAACGATCTAGGCCAGGGATTGTGATTTTCAACTATTTCCCATAAATGCCCATCCCTTCTGTACGAATTTTTTGCTTATTCCGTCATTATGTCTTTCGATTTCCAAATATCTTCCCCTTTTGACTTAAACTCATATTTCTAGCTGTGAGATAAAGTTTTCTATTTTTGGGTAATAACCAAAAATAAGGAATAAAAATTGACCAATCAGCTCCGAAACACTGAAGGCGAATGAAAAATTTGATTTTCCAACAGTTTTTTCGACTTTTTAAAATTTTTTTGAGGGAAAGCAGTTTTTTCAAGGAGGGAATTACACAAACTAAGCCAGGAATTGTGATTTTCAACTATTTTCTCATACAGACCTTCTGTATGGATTTCCTGCTTATTCGGTCCAATGTCCCCTCTCATTATGTCTTTCTATTTCCAAACACCCCTTGGGTCTTAAACTCTCATTTCAACCATTTTTCCCTTCGAAAGTTGTCATGGTACCTTATAATTATTAATTGGTGAAATATCCAGGAAAGATCGGAAATGAGAACACTGGCGACTACATCTTGTTAAACAATCCTGTTTATTGATAGCACAGGTTTGCCACCATACAACTATATTCATAATATATGTGTAAATGTACGAAAACTTCATCAAATCAAGCGACCAACCCCACAACAACAACCTGTTGTATCAAATCTTGTACTTCTTATAATTCTCATGTCAATTTTATAAATATCAGGCTATAGTTTAATAAAACCATTGAAAAAGGCTGGTTCAAGTTGGGTTTCACTTAGTACTTAGTAGCTACCACTCCTAGTTCTCTATGTTCATGTTTTATATCATCATCATGTTTTATTTGTATCTAATTCCAATTCAGTTTGTATTCATACAATTCGAGTAAAATTCAAGTATTGTTAGCATGTGAAAGTTTCCAATTCGCGTATTCCCTCTCTCTAGAGTGGTTTGTGTGACGTATCTCCCTCATTTCCGGCCATTCAAACGTCCTCCCCACGTTTCGCGTTTAATAAATTCTGTACGACTTGACGTCACTGACTCGGACGTGCCTTCGCATGGAAGTCAGTTCCATATAAAGTCACGAGCCTTCGAACTATCTCGTTTGCGACACAGCGCGTGGGCTTTTCCTCGTTCGGCGTAGGACGCGATATGGCGAGGGCCCGAGGGGCATTTTTTGAAACAAGTGGGCGGTGAACCAGTTGGTACAAATTTCCAACATTTTTTCCTTCAACATCTGGTGCGAGGCTTCACACCACTTTTTTAAAGCAAACGTAAGTAAAACGATGTCGTTTCAAGACAGCACCGTAGAGAAGGAGGAGGACATTGCAGGCATGGCCCCGGTCCTGGCGTTTGTAAGGGGTCCCGGAATTTTGGCCCCGAGGCCCGGAATTTCCCCCATTGCAGCTTCAAACTGATTTGATGGGACACAAAATCAATCAATAAAACAGTTTTTCCGGCTTTCCACCTCAATATCTCCCTTTTTCTCCGTGAAAGTCAACATTTTCAAGGTTTGTGACAAGGCTAGACTCCAGGTGGGATCAAAGAAGATAAAAATCGTTGTAATCGGGTGAGAATCATAGCATGAGCAGCTTCAAACTGATTTGATGGGACACAAAATCAATCAATAAAACAGTTTTTCCAGCTTTCCACCTCAATATCTCCCTTTTTCTCCGTGAAAGTCAACATTTTCAAGGTTTGTGACAAGGCTAGACTTCAAGTGGGATCAAAGAAGATAAGAATCATGGTAATCGGATGAGAATCATAGACCGAGCAGCTTCATACTGATTTGATGGGACACAAAATCAATCAATTAAACAGTTTGTTCGGCTTTCCACCTCAATATCTCCCTTTTTCTCCGTGAAAGTCAACATTTTCAAGGTTTGTGACAAGGCTTGACTCCAGGTTGGATCAAAAAAGATAAGAATCATTGTAATCGGGTGATAATCATAGCCTGAGCAGCTTCAAACTGATTTGATGGGACACAAAATCAATCAATAAAACAGTTTTTTCGGCTTTCCACCTCAATATCTCCCTTTTTCTCCGTGAAAGTCAACATTTTCAAGGTTTGTGACAAGGCTAGACTCCAGGTGGGATCAAAGAAGATAAGAATCATGGTAATTGGGTGAGAATCATAGCCTGAGTAGCTTCAAACTGATTTGATGGGACACAAAATCAATCAATAAAACAGTTTGTTCGGCTTTCCTCCTCAATATCTCCTTTTTCTCTGTGAAACTCAACATTTTCAAGGTTTGTGGCAATACTAGACTAAAATTGGGATCGGACAAGATAATTGGGTGAAAATTATAGCCTGAGTAGCTTCAAATTGGTTTGTTAGCAACAAAAAACTGTAGAACTTAATCATTCTCAATTATCTTGAATGATCATAGTTGTTCTTAGACTTTTTTTTGCCCAGGGCCCTGATTCTCTCACCACGGCCCTCCTTATAAAACTTTATAAGGTTTATATCGAGCTAGTATACGCTCTGACCCATTTCCATCGAATTAAAATGTGAAAAAACAGAGAACGTTTATGAGTTATGATATTTTTTCTTCACCGTCTGATGCGAGGCTTCACTCCACCTTTCACATTCAATACGACCAGTACTGATCCAATATGACCTTCTCTTGGTCAAAATGAGAGATCAAATGACACCTGTTGTCACCTTCAACTTGGCTCCTATTAGATTTAAGCTAAGGAGTGTAAAGGTGATAGTACCCCAGATAGCAGGATTGTCAACAAAAAATCCTTATTTTAGCGAATTTTTATGGAAAATGAAGCTATTGCAATGACTCTAAAAATGTTAGATTAAATATTTTCGGACAATTTCTTAATTGAAATTACTTTTGACACTTTCTGTAATGGTTCCTGGATTTTAACGCTTATTTATAAGAGACTAAAGGCCTCATATCCCATCAACCTTGAATTTATTCTTTAAAGACCACAATGTTTGGTGCTCAGTGACTTTCACTCACACTATATCGAGCACAGCTGTGACTTTTTTGTATACAGATGTAGTTTTGACAGTCTCTGTGTTCTGAACATAAGTTCATTCTAAGGGAACAATTGTACAGTTGTATCCGGGCTGTTGAAGTGGTCGCATCAAGAAATCTATTCCCAGAGCTTTGTCTGTTCCGTTTCTGCTTCTTCCCTTGTCTTACACCAAGTGCGTTCCACGTCTGTCTGCTGCAAACCGACATGTCGGTTGTGTGTCCGAGAAATCCTCGATAGAAGGCAATTTTTCAACAATTCTTGTCCGATTTTGGTGGTTTTTTAAAATTTTCATTTTTTTATTGGCATTACATTTTTGCATACAGCCACTAAGTGTGCAAGATGATTACATACGCTTGCTAAGTTATTATATTGCTAACATCAATAAATTTAACCAGTTCCTTATATATCACAATATTTCTTGATGCCAGGATTGAATTATAATTTGGATGGGTATCTGTTTTTCTGAAGATATAATCAAAGAACACTTAGGCACCACTTTTTGGTGGTTATTTCTGGAAATAGTTGGTTTAAGCGGGCGTTTCCTATTGGGAATCTTGATACGTCAGTAATGATATCAATTTTAAATAGACCAGTATTGCTTCCGAGTCTACCAAGGTAGCGGAAACATTGTTTTCACTTTCGGAATGTGAAAATTTTTTTGTCTCCAAAATCAAAAATTCCACTCGCATTTTAGACCTTTCTGAACCATTTTGGTTCCGTGTCTGTCTGTCTGTGTGCCAGCAAATCGATGTTACGGGCAAAACCATACGAAGTTATTGTCCGATTTCGATGAAATTTTCAGGGATTGTACGGTTTGATGTGTAGATGGTCCCCTGTGAGTTTCATGAACCCCGGATCAATAATAGTCTCTGCGCATGCGCAAACGAAATCCTTGTTACGCGCATAACTCCGGGAGTTATTGACCAATTTCGATGAAATTTTCAGGGATTGTTCGGTTTGATGTGTAGATGATCACGCATGCGATCAAACGTATGCAAAAATCCTTGTTACGCGCAAAACTCCGGGAGTTCTTGACCGATTTCGATGAAATTTTCAGGGATAGTTCGGTTTGATGTGTAGATGGTCCTCGTGAGTAATAAAGAGAAAATGAAGTTTTAGCCTCGAGCTTGATTGAACGAAGTTCTTTAGTCAATAATAATTTTCAGTGATCTATACAGTCATGTTATGGATACGAGGAAGCTATGTGTCACACCCACTTGGCAGACGTTTTTACTTTGCCTTGACCCTTTTCAGTTGAGTATGCAAAATTGAAAATCATAGCAATGCAAGGTCTCCAGTAGATGGGCGGAGTTTCGGATGCCGGAAGAGTATTTGTGTGGGAGTGTAGCGCAGGTGTGACAACCCGCCAACCGTGAAGAGTTTTGAAACGTTAAGGCTGCCAACCTAAACAATAAAACAACACAACGGTGACGCATCTTCTGTCACGGTTCGTCTGACAAGCAGTAGGTTGTGGGCCCGCCTGCCCCCACCACCGTCTGAAACTAAATAATCGTAGAGCTGATGAACTTAATTGTCAATAACATACAAAACAATAAAACCTAATCACGTTTTAACAAACCTAGAAAGAACGAAAACTATGACAGTGATAATTATGGTATTTCTTAGTTCGTCATTTAAGGGCTTAGAAATGTACAGGTCGTTCGGTTATGTTTCTTGATTCTTGCGAAAGACCGAGTTTGGAAGCAGTTGCACAAAAAGCAAATGCAAATATCTCAAATTTGCTTCGTAATATTCATAAATGAATTGTGATCGGTGTTAGATATTACAATTCAATCATACGTACTGTGTTGATTATATTTTATAGCTAATCGTTTTGCGTTTGTTCTCAGATATCGGACATCGTTGTCGGTGAGGAGCCAAACGTAAGTGCCAAAGATGTTCTCCTCCGGTGGGCCAGAAAATCCACTCACAGGTAAACAAAGTCTTATTACTTGTTGATTTGAGCGATTTTTTTTTGTTTTTATTAAAATATTCAATGTGTTACGAAATTTGTAAATTGAACATCACTGCTAGGACCACCATATTTCACCAAACTTAGCGGGCACCTTCCTTTTGCGCCGACTGTCTGCTTCATACTCGTTTTTACATTTTTCTTTTGCTGATCGTTCCAGATCGTGAAATTTTGTCCTTAATTCCTCCAGGAAGCCACAAAAAGATTCATAATATGTAATAACTTTCCCAAGCTCCAAGTTTCATACTGCAATTTTACATTTATTTTGTTAAATCTTTCTAGAATTGATCCCCATAGGACCGCCATAAATGTTGTTTCAAGGGTACTCAGATTTCCCTTTCGAGTCCTGCCTTCATTTCTTGTTGAAATCTCATCCAAACTTTTTAAAATGCTCTCTCTGCTTTCGTTGAAAGCTCGGCAGGCGTCGAGACGAGCAGACCAGACAGATTTTGCAACAATAAAGAACAGTTCCTCTTCAAAATAGCCCATCTATGGGGTGGACTAAAAAAGTGATACAGGCATTATTCTGCTGCACACGAACCTACAAGGTTTAACGAATGAGCAGCACAAGGTACATACTCCGCTAGAGGACTGACTTGTTTGATTCGTACCTCAAGTTGAAGGTTGTCTGCCGTCATAACCACTGGGAACTCACCAGCAGACAAGTGTAAAAGTAGTGGCATGTCTGAACTATTTTATTATCATGATAGCTCAGAAGTGAAGCCCGGTCTGCCGCTAAGTTCCCGTAGGTTATACGGCGACAGATAACCTTCAAAGCTCTTCTGTATTCATTTCCAATTCAGAAGAACCAGGTTTCATGATCATTGAAATCATTCAGATTTCTTCAAATTGTTTTTTCTTAACACGGCCGCCTTTTGGTTTATTATTCAATAATAAACCATTGTAATCGCTCTTGAAAAAAAAAAAAAAAAATCCAACCCCCCTGAAAATGTCATGGCTTACGTTTCAAAGGGTGTAGAATCCGAATCTGCAATAAAAATTGTTCCGTCTGTCCGCCGTACGCACGATTTCTCCCAAACGGCTGAAGCAAAAAAGCTGAAATTTTCAGGAAAAATCCATGTTGGTCCGGCGACGCCCCAATTCTTGAGCCAGCTCTCTCACTTAATTCAAAGTGCCCTTCAAGGGTTGCCAAAAGTTTTGTAAAATCCCTAAAAACCTCAAAAAAGTCAAGGCGGCCTAAATTTGTACTCTTTTAGAAGAACACTCAACGAGGAATCGAATGAGCCCCTCCCCAGGTCCGTAGGTCAAAATCCCCATCTATGGCCCGATTTATGGTGCCAACATTCGCGTTGATATCAGTAACCTAGTGACGTAGTGATGTAGTAATGTGGATACTGGAGTGAACTCCTAAAAGGCTTTGTAGCCGATACACGGGTTGAAGCATTCTAATAACCATAAAAGAAAAAAAAAAAAAAAAAAAAAAAAAAAAAAAAAAACACGCTGCAAATTCTTTCACTGGGGTTTATTATTCAATTGGCTTGCGTTCATGATTTGAATTTATACTATGCTTTGGAGTCTGCGTGTTTCACAGGTGATAGTGCGATTATTGAATTTCAGGAGATATGAATAGAGCACGTAAATCTGCTCTCAACCAAAATACCTATTTGGATTGAGCAGTTGATCATATTTGTGTGCCTCCTGAAATTCAATAATCGCTGTATCACCTGTGAAACACGCACACTCCAAAGCTTAGTATAAATTCAAACCATGAACGCCAGCCAATCGAATAATAAACCCCAGTGAATGAATTTGCAGCGTTTTTGTATTCCATTTGATTTGACATGGCAGACAAAAATGTATTCGCTCCAGAGGGTAGGATACTTTGGTTTTATCCAAGCGACAGAAATAATGAAATCAGCCATGTTTTTGACCCTGGGCTCTTAGATTAAATGGTCTAAGCTTGGGAACGTACAGTCATGTGGCTTCTGAGTGGAAGGAGATACGATTTTATTAGTCGGGAAGGTGTATGAATGGATATGGGGAAACAGATTAAGGTGATACAACGAAAATAGGGAAAAATGAAATGTTATAGCTATTTCAGAAATGAACCTATTAATGAGGTAACTTCTTTAGGGATATCCTCATCCAGAGCGTGTATAAGAGCCCCCCTCCCCCAAAATTTAGAAAATATAAATGAATATTGTATTTTTCGGTCCTAAATAATGTTAATAAAAAGGAACCTTTGTATCAATCGTCTGTTTTTTTACACCCTTCCAAGTTATTAACTGAATATTATGCAGTTATTTAGGCCTAAAATATGCTTTCCCCTGGGAAAAGAACCACTTCTCTATCAGTTTTTTTAGTGCTAGAATAGTTAAACGTGTGATTTTAGACATCTGATTTGAAAAATTTCCCTCCCCCCCCCCCAGACCCCACTGGATTCCCCCCCCCCCCTCCCGAAAATATTACATAATATGTATAATATAATACATTATAATACACCTCTGCCTCATTCAAACAATTACCAGCTCTATCGCTGGATCATTGGATATAATTTAGTGAAATAAATTGCTTACGGTTATATTTCGTGAATTGAACTTCATGTCTTATTGATTATCATATTTTTTATTTGATTTTTCATTATTTTATTGAAATTTTTTTTTTTTTTTTTTTTTTTTCAATTTATTCTTTTAGGTATCCGGACGTTCACATCAAAGATTTCACGAGCTCGTGGAGGGACGGCCTCGCTTTCAATGCCATCGTTCATCGAAACAGGTAAAACTCATTTTCAAATATTTCATAAATATTTCAGAGAATCTCTTTCGCAGTTTCGATAAAGGCAGAAGCTCTGAAAGTTCTAAATATACAACGTAATATTTCCCACATAAATATTATTTGGGGTTTGTTAAGCTTTAAAATCAATAAACCGGCTCAGTAACCACTTTCAAATCTGTATTAGGTCTTTTTCAAGGAACAATTCTAATATCTACTCGTATCTGCTGGGATGGAAAAACAATGGAAACGAGTCTTCAAGAAATTGAGACATTTTCATGAAGGGTGTTTGCTTATAAAGCACAATGTCTCACCGACTCGCAAAACTTGGTCACAGAGACAAGGAATAATGATAATGGAAGCTCAAATTTTAACCAAGAAATATTTTTATTTTAAAGTTCACGATTTTTTTGTTTATGTTTGTGTTTGTGCATCTAGGGCGTGTTGAATGCAATTGAAGCTGGGAGAGGGGAGATATAACTACGTATTTTTTCTTGCTGAATCGAATGAGCGCATTTCTTAAACTCTCCGAATGATTCAAATCAAAGAAAGAAGCAAGGGGAGGGGTAGGAGGTTGATGTTGGTTATCTGGGTGGGAATCTGGAAAGAAAAAAAGTTGTGTCTCAAAAAAAATAGTATTTTGAACAGCTTTTGTGAATTCTGAACAACAAAAAACCGGTAAAAAGGAGTTGGAAAAAAATAATATTTTGAACAGCTGTTGTGAATTGCACAACAAAAAACCTGTAAAAAGGAGTTGGAAATATTTTTTTAAGAATGAAAAGGTTGTAGTTCAGAACACATCCTTTTTCATTTCTGAATTGAATTTTAAATGTTTTCAAATAATTTCCCCCTCAACCATTTTGATAATGAAGCAGTAAATTTAAAAAAGCAGGGGGATGGGGGTAATTATTTTTCATTGATTTTTAATTTTTTTTTCACCATCTTTGATTATAATCATTTGGAGAGTTTTAGAAATGCGTTCATTCCATCCAGCGAGAAAAATTACGTAGTTATAACCTTTTCCTCTCAATTTAAACCAACAGTATAGGGATTAGTCCATGCCAAAACGCTGATTTCGTTAAACATTTCGCTTTTCCATGTTCAAACACCACTTTCTCTGTCAAAAATTGCTATAAAACAAAAATTTAATAGATCGATAGAAAGCTGATGAAATGCAGATGTTTTTACCGTAGAGCTCATCCATTTTCCAGTAGGTCAATGAACATTGAAAATTGTTTAAAAAGCAGAAGCTTGACAAAAATTGAAGTTCAGGTTAAATAAAACCCACGTGCGACGTGATTTAAGAGAATATTTAATAGAATGGAAATTAAAGAAAATGTAACGCCCCTTTCAACGGTATAATTTTAATTTATTCTGTCAAGTGCTGGAGTTATGGCCATTTCAGTGCAGTAAGGTCGAAAATATGAAAACACAATTTGATATAGAACAGGCAGAAAAGGTGGGGACAAAGAAGTTGCTAAGAGGTAAAAGTTGTTCCAAATCAGATGCTGAATCGATTCCTGACGTTTCATCTTTCTTATAACGAACACCCATAATATATAAACGTTAAAATCCAAGAATAATTTCAGAATGTTTTGAAACGGATTTCAATGACGTTATTTATTTATTTTTATTTTTTTGAAAATTTATTTTTTTAAATGTTTACAGTTATTGCAATAGCCTCATTTCGAATGAAACTTCGGTCAACAAGGATATGACTATGATGTAGTTATTGTCAATCAACGGAAAATTTATTGTCTTTTGTTTGATTTCAAGGCCCGATCTTCTCAATTGGAGGGAAATCCGTCAGAAAACCGTTCGAGACCGTTTGGAGACGGCCTTCCACTCGGCTGAAAAAGTCGGCGTCACGAGACTTCTCGACCCTGAAGGTAATCACGCGTTATTATGGGCGAATCCTTTATTTTTAAATAGAAATCACGCAGATTTAAAGTTTTCGGAGATTGGAGTTGAACAGTTGAGTTGGCAGTAACCAATTACAATAAGTAATTAATTACATTTTCAATTACATTGGCAAAAACAATTGGGATTTCAACCTAAAACTATAGAAATTCAGCTGAATACGTGAACAAGTTTACAATTTATAACCACTGTAATTTCAATCACTTTTTCCAATTACGGTAATCGGTCACAATTTGAGTTTCCCTTCTGGTATAACGTGTCGGGTGTGGTTGTTAAGAACGTTTTGGCTGCAAATTCGTTAGATGGTAGTAATTTTTGGGGACTGTTCCAGTTGGTTTACTGTAGGAGATTGGTGGTTTACTGGTTTTGGCTTTTCCGGTGTGTAGGCGGTATTATGGGACTTTTCTTTTCAATTTTCGATATAAACTGTTTTATTTCTTCCCATGTTTCGGGTTGATTGTGGAAGCGGAAAAATTGATCAGTTTTAGATTTCGCGTTGTGTACTATTATTGTGTTCATTTCTTCATCTGTAAATGTACACTGTTAAAGTGAACCCAAGGAAGATATAAACGGTTGTGCAGTTAACTGATGGAGGCTGTATTTCAAATGAATGCGTACATGCTCAATGAGCGAGTATGGAAATACATAATTCAATTCGTATTCGTCGATACAGTGAACCAATCAAATAAATAAAGGTGTTGTTGAATAAAACCTTAGGGCGCTTCTGCCAAAGTTGAGGTTTCGCGGGTAGCCAACATTATCACAAAATATGCTGCTTTGCCGCTACTTAGTTAGGAAAATGAAGTCACTTTGATACCTATGATATGAAGTCAGTCAAGTTAACAAGGGTGTAAGAGCAAGCTAAAAACGAAGGAGAGAACTGACTCCGGATTCTGTTAACCAAAATAAGGGAAAATTTTGTTTGGAGGGGAAGTGAAGAAAATCTAGAGTGGGGAATCGTGGGGAGCAGAGAGAAGGGGATAGTAGAAACCAATCAGGGACGGGGTTACAACTACCCCGGGAAACCCCAGGGTGCTAAGGGGGAGACTACGGGTGACTGACCGTTTGCCAGAAAAAGGGTGGCTTGGAAAAACCTACGGCACAAAGCAGCTTGGGGAGTTTGGAGTCCATTAAAGGCTTTAAATATTTTCACATTGGAACGGAATTAACGGACAATGAGAACCAACAGCGTCGAGTATGGTCACCGTTACCTGCGGGCTTTGAATACTAGTCAAGTGTGGTTTTCAAGAGGTAATGAATGACCCTAACACCGAAAAACTCTTCATGATCCAAAACTATTTCAGATACATCTGAACATACCCAGTATGCGATTCGTGTTATTTAACCGTTCCGCGAATAGCCTGAAAGATTCATTTTCCCGTTGTAACCGATGAATACGTTTCATTGTGAGAGTCGCTATCGCCAATGACCTTAGTAACTCCGTTTTGACTTGGTTGAGTAGTCTACCGTAAGTCATTGGTGTGGTTACGCCTTCTAACGTATACCTTAAATCAGGGGTGCTCAAACTTAAACTGCTGGCCTTAAACCTCAATATTTTTAGACTACTTACGATCGACTCTGAGAGGCTGCAAGTATGTGTGATGCAGGGTTGTCGTACATACACGATACACCCAACCTAGGTAGGGTGTATCGTAGCATATATAGATATTAGCTTTCCGCACAATTTACATTATTCATTTTAGTCAAGGTTTGGGTTAGTTTTACTTAAGTTCTTCTCTACAATATCAATGAAAAAACGCTGCAAATTCTTTCACTGGGGTTTATTATTCAATTGGCTTGCGTTCATGATTTGAATTTATACTAAGCTTTGGAGTGTGCGTGTTTCACAGGTGATAGAGCGATTGAATTTGAGGCACACAAATATGATCAACTGATCAATCCAAATAGGTATTTTGGTCGAGAACCGATTTACGTGCTCTATGCATATCTCCTGAAAGATTATTTGGGAAAAAATTATATTGTTATTTGGGTTTGAAGATGAAAGTGTATGATACTGGGGAGGTGTATGCAACTGGTTCCACCACCCTAAATTAGAGGAAGGGTCACAAATCGGGTCACACATTTTTGCAACACAATTATAAAGGCTTATTTTTGAAAATATTAAACCCAAATTTCGAGTAATATCCAACGAGGATCACAACTCCGGTGTTGTCTCCGCTACCTACCAAATATTACAAAACTAGCTGCTCCATGCTGTGGGTAGTGAACCTACTGAATGTGTTCACATTACTTCTATGTGTGGCGGGGGTATACCTACTTCGAGTATTCGTGCAATGCTGACCTACATCGCCATTACAACTTCGATTTCATTTCGTGTAGAACGTCTCTCCGAAAGGTAATATCAAATTTATCTTAAATTGAGTTGATATTTTGATCTGTCGGATTCATATTTGATGTAGAGTTAGAAGTTCGCACTAAGATGGGTTTACTATGTTAGTAAACACCTCACATCTCCCCGTTGTTGGGATTTCGAGTGACCGATGAGGTCGGTTGTCGCCCCTTTTAACAAGAAAAACTTGTTCGGTCGTTCGATCGGCTCGATGTAATCGGGCACACAAATATGATCAACTGATCAATCCAAATGGGTATTTTGGTTTAGAACCGATTTACGACCTGTATGCATATCTCCTGAAATTCAATAATCTCTCTATCACCTGTGAAACACGCACACTCCAAAGCTTAGTATAAATTGAAATCATGACATGAACGCAAGCCAATTGAATAATAAACCCCTGTGAAAGAATTTGCTGCGGTTTTTTTTTCCAATGGTTATCAGAATGCTTCAACCCGTGTATCGGCTAGAAAGCCTTTTAGGAGTTCACTCCAGTATCCACATTACTAGATCACTACGTCACTAGGTTAATGATATCAATAAAAAACAATAATAAACCAAAATAACGCGAATGTTGGCACCTTAAATCGGGCCATAGATCGAGAATGGTTTGACCAACGGACCTGGGAAAGGGCTCATTCGATTCCTCGTGGAGTGTTCTTCAAAAAGAGTACAAATTTAGGGCGCCTTGACTTTTTTTGAGGTTTTAAGGGATTTTACAAAACTTTGACAACCCTTAAAGGGCACTTTAAATTGAGTGAGAGAGCTGGCTCAAGAATTGGGGCGTCGCCGGACCAACATGGATTTTTCCTGAAAATTTCAGCTTTTTTGCTTCAGATAAAAAAAAAAAAAAAATAATAAATAAATTAATTAAATTTTGGGTTCGTTAAATGTCTTCGTTCTGTTTTACTTACTTTTCTCGTGCGGTCTCCTCGGAATATTTCATAATAAATTATCGTTGTCCTTTACATCGTGTTCAATTTCTTTCTTATAATTTATTACCACAATCATTCTATTTAGTTTCAAAAGACAAATAACGTCTTGTCCTGTCAATCGAGATGTACAAATCCAATTTTTCTTTTTTCAGATGTCGACACTCACGAAATCGACGAAAAGTCGATCATCACGTACGTCTCGTCGTTGTTCGACGCTTTCCCCGAACCGCCCCCAACTCACCCGCTCTACGACAACGTAAGTTTGAATCCTATTCAAATTCCAATGTGTAATAAAATATGAAGTCATCAGGATTAGTATCGTGGTATCAGAATGAGGGTTTGTAGTTGAATTGAACTCTTCTCTGATCTTTTGGTTTAAATGAAAACCTTCTTCAGGCCTACAATTGCAAAAAGTGCTGGCTTAGCACAGACACAAACAAAACATCAAAAATCTAAGGAAAAAGTTGAAGACATTGCAGCATGATCTCATATCCGAATTTTCCAACATTATAGTTTTACATTTATGTTGAATAAAGTAGAAATTTGAGTGCGAAAAACTTCCACCATCAGTGATACTGTTATTTAAAAAAAAGCTTAAAATATTCTTTTATTCAAACAAAGATTTTTTCGTTGCACATTTTAATGAAATTCATGTATAAATTCCATTGTTGATGATATACCTAGTTCATTGTCCATAAAATTTGTGGTTAAATTTGATTAAAAATTCTGGTTGAAAATATAAATTTAGCCATTTTTTGTTGATTCTTTAGGATTAAGGTTTTTAAACTGAATTGAACTCTTCCGCGCTGAGCTTTCGGTTTGCTAAAAAACGTTCGGTTTGTTTAGCCTCAACAAAGACACCTACGACTAATACACCACAGAAACCTAAGAATAAAGTTCTAGTTACACGTAAAATCGTATGATCGAATTCATCAAAATTATCGTAATCTAATTAGGTTAAATTGAGTTGAAATATAAGCACTTTTGCGTGCAAAAAAATAGCACCATCAATGATAAAGATAAAAAACTTTTTCTCAATTATATTCTTCTATTCAAAGATTTTAGACTTTCTGATTCTCTAGCGGTTTTTATCTATTTTTTCGCACATTTTAATGAATTTTAAGTACAAATTTCAGCAAAATTGAGCTTCAATTAAAAAATGATCTATTGTTCATAAAATTTGTTGCTGTAATTTACTGGCTAAAACGATAAATTTAACCATTTTTCGTTATTTTTGCGATATTTTTCATACAATTTTTCAAATTGTACGAATTTAATGTGCTCAAAAAGTGTTTTTCCAAAGAATTAATCTTTTCGCTTGATTTGTTGGAGCCAGAACGAAGTTTTTATCTCAATACTATCGAAAAATGTCGTCTGGAAAACACACACACACACACTTATAATTGTTCACACACAGTATAACTTCTATTCTATGAAAACTACACACACTGTAACTTATATTCTATAAAAATATCCTAAAATTGTATTAATCGATTCGATCATTCATTCAATTTACTGATGCGTCGTTTTGTCCCAACAGGAAGCTCAAAGTCTGACGAATGAATACAGGGAGGTGGCCTCCAGCCTTCACATGTGGATCAGAGAAAAAACTTCCATCTACTCAGAGAGAACTTTGCCAGGTAAATTATTCGTGGAACATGTCATTCCTACATAGCCTGCCTTCCTCGAATGGAGGTTCCTAATGTTTTGATTGAGGTTGGGGATGAATGCCCTCATTCAGGCAGAGGTAGAGCTGTTAGAGGGCAGGTATAAATTCTCTGCCCGAGGGTGACCCCCCCCCCCCCCCCCCTGCCAAAGCTTCTTGACCCCCAATGTAAGTTGGTAACCCCCCGAATTGTAAAAAGTACTGGTAAGCCCCCCTTATTTTATCCAAAATTAAAAGAATAGGTACGGAAAAATTTCAAACCCAGTCAACAGCATTGTCTGTTTAGACAAAACGTCTATATTTTTTGAGGTTCTTTACCTAGGATATTGTTTATTTTTGAATGTCGTCACGCTAAACACTGTTTCAATCGACTTTACCCCCTCCAAAAATGTTTTTGGAACCCTCCCCGAGAATTTCAATGTCGCAGTCTGCTTCGTAGACCCCCCCTGTGGGCACCCCTGCCTTCAACCCGCTGGTTGTCGCTTCTTTAATTTCTAAATTATTAAACGAGTGTATTTAAGAAAAGAATATTGGTGGTAATTTTGAGCCGAATTTTTCCAGGGACTCTCAACGATCTCGTGAGGATGGTCCAGGACTGCAGCAAATTCCGAACGGTTGAGGTTCCACAGAAGCAGGTTAGCCGGCAAGAGCTGACCCGACTGTACATCGACCTTCAGGTACGTTTTTTCGATCATTAATCATAATCTTTTGCTCCAATCAATTTGCGTTCAAATCAACATTTGAAAAACATTTTGGGTTAACATGTAAATGAGACGAATAAAGCGATAATAAACCAAAACTAATCTGATTGTGTACTTAGATTGTCATTGTTTAATCCATTATTTCCTGCTGATGAGCCCAGAAATAGTCCAGCTGGTTTCTAGTCCCCAATGATGAGTTTTGTCTTCTTTATTTTACAGAAATCTTGTTTCATTTGTTTTGCAGAAACTGTACGAGTCGACGGGTGAAGTAGAGATCGAGCCAGAGCTGCATATTGACGTTTTGGAGAGAAGTTGGAACAAATTGATGACCCTCCACGCTGAGAGAGAGCAACAGCTTCAAGACGAAATCAAAAAGTGAGTGGCCATGGAATACGTTGTTATAATTGGGGTATAGCGTCAGTTTATGTGTAGGTACGTGGCGAGGGAAGGTTGGCACATGACACATTAGAGTGAAGAACATGAGGAAAAGAAGAAATCACGTAATACTTGCCACATGACCGTTGTCAGCATGCAGAATCCATGAAAAGCAGCAGCATTTGCTTTTGCAGAACTTGTGACATGATCGAGATTTGTCATAATTCAATGGATTCGAGATATTGTCAGTATAATTGGTAATGGAAGACACTCCCTATTCTATTATTGAATGCCTAATAGCTGATAATCAATCAATGAATGGCTAGAATGAGGCAGTAACCAGTCTAAATTGAAAGGGACATATCGGTTCCTAGTGGAAAGAGTATAACTGAGGAGCTTACTTTCAAAAAGGCACATATCCAAATCTGGGAGAAAACGTTTTTTTCTCAATTTTCTATATCTGAATATGAGTTGAATCAGATCCCCCTATCATTTCCGAACAAAACAGAACACATCCACGTCAATTCCGGGGCTAAAGTTATGTGTTTGCATCAAAAGGTAACAAATCCATCCCCTTAATTTTTTCAGTGCCTTGCAATCGAAATGGCACATATCCTCCGAATTTCGTCAGGCAATAAGTCGTGGGTTTTCAAAAAGGCGCATAGCCAAGAAGAAGCATTGCGCCTTCGTCTTGACGTTGAATATTTACACGAGACTCGATAGATGGCAGGCATGACAAATGGAAATATGGAGTCAGGTAAAGTTTTCAATAAAACCTGAAGAATGGAGAATGAATTCTTTCTTTTTCAAAAAGGCACAAATCCATTAGTTTTGATCAAAAGGGCACATTTCCAAAGTGAAAATGGATATACAGCCTCGCGTTTTGGAGAAAATTGATTCATATTCTGAGGCATCTTTATCTGTGCCTTCTCACACATTACTCCGATGAGAAACTGCAGAAAAACATCTCCACTAATCTGCAAATCGTTTTTTTTTCACTTCCTGAACATTTTGTCGGAATGGATATGTGCCTGTTTGAAAGTAAGCTCCTCAACTGTGATATGCCATCAGTATGTTGGGAGGGAAGGTTGGTGATTGACACATTAGAGTGAAGAACATGAGGAAAGAAGAAATCATGTAGTACTTGCCATATGACCGTTGTCAGCACGCAGAATCCATGAAAAGCAGCAGCATTCGATTTTGCAGAACTTGTGACATGATCGACATTTGTCATAATTCGATGGATTCGAAATATTTGCCAATATAATTGGTAGTGAAAGACACCAAGGATTGGCTAGAATGATACAATAACCAGTCTACATTAAAATGAACACATCATTTAGTAGTGGAAAGAGTATAATTGTGATATACCGTCAATATGTGTGTGTATTTTCGGTCAATATGTGTGTAGTATTTTCGCCCCCCACTCGAAACACTCCCTTTCCCCTCGTTCTTATGTTCTGATTATTCTTTGTTTATTTCTTTTCCCCAGGTTCGAACGACTCGACCGTTTGGCCGACAGGTTGACGAAGGACTGCAAAAGAGTCGACAGTCGACTGGACGACGTTGAATCCCGAGTTAAAGAAGAAGCGAAACGACTGGACAGGTAAATGAGAGCGATTTACGAGAAAACTTTCTTCTAAATTCGCAGATGTTCTTCCGTTTTCTTCGAAAAAAAAAGAATGTAACTCTCTTTGCTGTTCATCCCAGGAAGATGAAATTTGATAGGGAGATCCTCTGGGAACACACTCCCTCTAAAATGCGGAGTCTAGCTCTATTGGGATAACAACAATTACGCTGTCATATCTCATCCTGCATCAGGCCAATGATTTTCGAGGCCTCACCAACAGTGACGTTTGCAAGACCCTTTTGCGGTAGGTTAGTGCTGCTCCATCTGTGGCAAGGCGTGTCCCTTTTCCTGAAGGAGGAACACCAAAGAAATCTGGGCCCTGATCTGATGGAGATGGATCTTGGATTGGGGTTTGTTTAGATTTGGCAATGGGCTTTGGTGTGGTGATGATGATTTTGATTTGCCTAATAGGGGCCCAGCCAGAGGGCAATCCCTCCCATAGAGAACTTAGAAGGATAGAAACATTAATGACCTAAAGATGTACACCAAATAAGGGAGTAGATAACGTGGTTTTGTCTGAAGTTGAAACTGACTCATGAATTCAAGATTTATCCCTTACATCGTGAGTGTACTTCTTTAGATTTCACTTGCATATTTTGTGTTTTCAGGCTCCATCCAATGGACGCCAAGAGGAACGCCGACTCGATTGAAAGTGAAATGCGAAACATCGAAGAATCGATACAATCGATGAACCAGGATCTTTTGACGCTCAAAGCCGTCGGACACCAGTTGTGGCCATCACTGGATAAGAAGGTGAGTTGTTTAATATCAATTTCAACTGACGTGGGGAGCCGCCTTGGTGGATGGGGCCTGCGGCTGGTTAGGTCAATCTATGAACATTGTGGTATTCCACCACTTCCCCTCATTTTTTTTATTTTTTTATAATTACTTTATTTCCATGAAAAACATGAATAATGCACATAAACACAACTAGTAGAACCAAACTGAACAATAACTACATATTTAAAATAAGTTTACGGAAATATACTTCCTCTGTATGGCGAACCGTGCACAGAGGGAAGGAGTCATTTTAGAAATTAACATACATATCTTGAGTAATAAATATGAACGAAATAAATAACCAAATAGAAAATAATAATACTATACACTCTAATATATTGTTATTCTGTAAATACATCATGTATACTGTACCTCCAAAATGAAAGAAGAAAGAAAGACTGAGAACTTAATGGCTCATTCAACCCCGCCTGGGCTTACAAAGAGAGACAGTAGAATTATGAGGGAAAATAAAAACCTTAATAAATTTCATTATTTACTAAAAATGTAGAAATATCGCTTTTGAAATTTTTATTATTTTTGCTAAGTTTAATATTAAACGGCAGTTCGTTGAAATATTTAATGCCTATAAAATAATATTGGTTCTGAGTGGTCGAAAACCTGCACTGCGGTGTGGGAACTAGCATGCTATCCTTAGACCGAGTGGGGACGTCATGTGTTATGGTGTTAAATTTATCTTCTTTATTTAGCTGAATTATTCGAGTTTTGATGTAAATCTGTCGGAGATTACATATTTTCAAATTTTTAAACAAAGGCAGGGTATGTGCCCTATACGGTTTACCTTCCATTATTCTAATTATTGTTTTTATTGACACTACTTCAGGAGTACGAGATGTGAGACAGTTTCTGATCTTTTAAGGATATTGAAAACATTTCGATTGTCAGAATTTCTATCCATTCTTGTTATCAATGCGTTTTTTTGTCATTTTCAGGTCAACAAACTTCACCAGAAATGGGTTAGTTTGAGATCGATGTTGCACCAAAAGTTGATCGCTCGCCTGGCGTCGATCTCTTTCCCGGTTGTCGAAGAGAGGACAGTCACCCGTCAAACGAGGACAGTCCTGGAAACGAGACTGGTGGACACCAACCATCATTTCAGAAGTCTGCAGCAGGCCATTGATTGGTGCAACAATAAACTCGTAAGTATCTGTATAATCTATACATATTGTAAATGTCTGAAAGGACAACTGTCAAAACAGGACAGTCTTAGAAACGAGAATGGTGGACGCCAATCACCACTTCAGAAGCCTGCAGCATAGATTGGGGTAAGCCAGTTTGAGGGGAGAGATCAGTTTGATATCGATGTTGCACCAAAAGCTGATCATTCATCTGGGATTTATCTCTTTCCCAGTTGTTGAAGAGAGGGCAATTGTGCCAATTAAACCACAATAATCGAAAATATCGATAACCAGGTGGGGAAGAACCCACCAAAAAGTGCCACTTAGCTGGTAGAGTATGAGAATCAACAAAACAGTTTAGATCGAAATCGTATAATGTCGAGTTTGACCTGCCCTGATCGCAAAATAAAAGATTCAATCAATCACTGATCAGGTGGGTTCAGAGAGGCCATAAGCTGATTGGATGATAGTTATCAATAGGTATCGATGAAGAATCACTACTAAATCGCAAATCTTACCAGTTTGTTCTTTTGTACTTTGCAGAAACAGCTACAAGAAAACGATTACGGCAGCGACCTGAACGGCGTCAAAATTGAGCTGTCCCACCATCAGAGGGAGCACAAGGAAATTGACAGGTTCCAGCAAACCGTCGAACAATGCGCTCAAGCCAAGGTAATTTCAAAGAAATGTTCAAGTTCATCAATCGCTTTCGATATCCCAATTAAAGTCGAATTGCATCAAATCAGTAGCTATCTTACTCATGTAAGAGTGAATCAGTTTTTAATGAGGCTGCAAATGCACTTGGTGAACCAGTTTTTAGTGAACTTCGTAACTTTAATCTGGGATGGTTAACATACAAGCCATACTGCATACAATCCCTTAATGTGTCAGCACATGTTGATGAGCAAAAACTATGCTCTTCACCAATGGAAAAATCCTCGTGGTCTTGGGGGTCTCAGATGTTTTTGCTTAATTTTATCACAGCCTACTTCTGTTAGTAGTAACAAAACATATCAAACACGCTAAGGGTTAAAGCACAGGATCTACTCACCACTATCTAATAAGGAAGTACAATATTTTCTTCCCGAAAGTTGTTTACAGTTCCTTTAACCAGGTTACTGGTTGTTCTGAAGGAACACTGAAAAGTCACTCTGTGACTAACTCATTCATGTTCATAAGTGCATAAGTTTTTAATGAGGCCACAAATGCAATTGATGGACTGTATTTGAGCTATGTAAGTTTAATGTCAGATTTTCAGAATCTGATATTTTCAATATAGCAATCAAATCATATCGTGCATCAAATCAAATCGAAACAATCTTTATTGACAAAGGCATTCCGCCTATTCGATGCATGGGTATGCATCCCACCTTTTTCAAATAAACATTTCACTCCTTAAAGGAACCTATTGAGTATGATACAAAATAACGTAAACTAAATATAATTTAAATAAAAGAAACATCGTAGACCTGCGGTTTGTAAAAATTTATTTCGGACCACTGGGTAATCTCTTAGGTCAATTCTATTCCAGTCTCTTCTATCAGCCTAATCTTGAAAAGGCGCTTTTTCAAACAATTCATAAAATATGCGCAGAGAATTTCCTTTTCGGCCGTACTCTTTCCCGACAACAAATTATTCACAAAATGTCCTTCACTGATGTGTCTAAATCCAAAATAAATGCGTCTTGAGTGAGACAATTCTGGACACTCGCAGAAAATATGGAATAATGTTTCTGAACAAGCATCAGATGCAGGTACTACCAAATTGGGATGGATATCGATATTTTTGTATCGATACTGGCCCCTCCAATAATATCGAGTATCGATACTTCAATTCCGATATTTCGAAATATCGGCACATTTTTTCTCGCTAGCTTAAAAAAATTGGTTTCAATATTTTTCTTTGGTTGATTTTCTTAATTTTATTTGATATTGGAATCTGGAATGTATAAGAATAGTGGCTTTAATACTAGATGGAAACTAGGAAGAGAATAAGAAGAATTAAGAAGGCAGCAGTAGGAGGCTACACTAGGCTATAGTACGTACTGTTACTGTTACCTGACCTCTCGCAGGTTCAAAAAATCAAAACAAAGATTATCTTCTGTTCTGTTTGAGTAGATACGATTAGGTTTTTTGCAGTTCAATTTTGAAAAATTGATGTTGGAAACGATACTCGATATTTATGAATACCGATACTTTGCTTGACCGATATATGGAGTATCGATACCGACCTATCGATACTTGTTCAACGGTACCCATCCCTACGTCTCACTGCTCATGGTCAACTGACAGTGGAAGAATAGGTGGGGCCCTACTCCCCTTCTTGTTCGCCAGAAAGGAAAAATGGCCAATTGTTTTCACTTTTAGGCCACTATGTCACTAAGAGGCCTAGGGGGTAACTGACAGGGCTAAGAGAAAATGATTCGGAGGCTAGCTTGTGTAAGTTGAAGTCGGGATGTCGAATCTACGGTCGGAAACAATTCGATTTTGCACTTTGAAAACGCACTACCTGATCGACGGGCAGAGCGTCCAAGGTCATCGAATAATAGCGGTGCGAACTCCCCCCCCCCCCCCTTCAAGGACCCGTCTCTTGACTCATACCATCTTAATTTACCAATGAACCAAAATATAAATATAATTAATTTGATTTATTCACAATGTATAAAGTCTTTACCTAGAAGGAGGAAGGCGTTGGTAATGTTCAAATGTAAAATACCATATTTTTTTTTTTTCATTAAATTTAACAAACTAATGTTGATAAATAAATGTACGAAATGGAATTAAACAAACTTTAAAAGAAAATTGTAGATGCCTTTTTTTGCTACAAATGTTTTTTTGTTACCATCAAAAGATAGATACATTATTTTGTGCTCTATTGATATGATGCCCAAGTTGCTTAGTCGTTGTTTCCTGTAGTTCACTTTGTAGTTTTTTATATCCTTTGTTTGATTTGACGATGCTACACACACGGGTATTGTAAGTTCTCAAAGCTGTGGTTGGTTATATTGGGAATGTCATGGAGGCCGTTTTGGCAAATATAAACCAAAAGTTCGAATGGAGAGACTGCCTCGTCGAAATTCGCGAAGTAATACGTTTTCTATATCCCTTGTCCTTTCTTAGAGGCCTATTGCATTCCTTATTTATATTATTTTCCTTTTAGTAAATATTTTGAATTTACAAACTTGGTCATAATATTTAAAAGAACTGGGTAAGCTGTCCTTTTTTGCCTATTTGGCACTCCCCCGGGTAGTTAGATCCTTACTGACAAGACGTGATCCAAATGAGGCAGATATCCATTGGTTGTGTTCGTTCATTGTGACGCGGATATAAACCCCAAAAAATATTTCGCTGAGTAGTGCCATCCATTATTGTATTTTCTCCTCGTTCCTGTAGGCACAACTTTTACATACTTTTCCACGGAACATGTACATCCACATAGGAAGAAACTTTAAAACACTCACAAAACTGTCTTTTCAAGTTTTGACGTCGATACTACGACAAAAATCGAAATTTGAAGTGTTGTTTCAAATTTATCTCTAAACTGAAAGTTACGTCCCTGTGATGTCGAATCTGCGGTCGGAAACACAATTCGATTTTGCACTTTGAAAACGCACTACCTGATCGACGGGTTGAGCGTCCGAGGTCATCGAACCTAATAACGGGGCGAACTCCAACCCCGACTCGTCACAACGCGCCAACCCCTCTTCAAGGTCAAACACCCCCTTCTCACAGCTGATTCTTTTGCTTCCCCACTGACCCACTGCCCAACTTCATTTGTATCAAGCGCGACCAGGTATTCAAGCGAAGTTTTATCACCTACCGCAGTTGTTGAAACTTTCGTGGATCGGGATGGTCGTCGACAAGATGCTCAAATTTTATTAGATTCTGGAGGGCAACTCAATTTTGTTTCACAAGAATTCGCTAATATTTCATTATTACCCAAACAGAATTCTTACACCACAATTATTAGTGTGAATAATGCCGAAACCAATACTGCGGAATTTGGTAGCACCACCTTAATTTCTATATACGATGATTTATTTTCGCTCAAACTGAATTGGTTTATTATTCAATAATAAACCATTGTAATAGCTCTTGAAAAAAAAAAAAAAAAATTCTAACCCCCCCTGAAAATTTTATGGTTTACGTTTTAAAGGGTGTAGAATCCGAATCTGCAATAAAATTTTTTCCGGCCGTACGCACGTTTTTTCCCAAACGGCTGGAGCAAAAAATCTGAAATTTTCAGGAAAAATCCATATTGGTCCGACAACTCCCCAATTCTTTAGCCAGCTCTCTCACTTAATTTAAAGTGCCCCTTATCGGTTGTCAAAGTTTTGTAAAATCCCTCAAAAATCAAAAAAAAAAAAAAAATCAAGGCGGCCCCATATGGACTTCATATGGACTTTTTTTGAAGAACCTTCCATGAGGAATCGAATGAGCCCCTCCTCAGGTCTGTAGCTCAAACCATTCCCGATGTATGGCATGATCTTATGCTGCCAACATCCGTCTTCGCATTGCTAAGTAAACAAATTAGAAGGTCACTCGATGTGGGACCCATAGCGCAGGGGTTTCGTGCGGGACTCACAACCCCAGGTCCTCGGTTTCGTTCCCCGCGTTCGGCAGGAAAATTTTTGCCCCATATGAATATGGTATACACACTTGGACACAAGAGAAACGTTTTGCCCCGCAGACACACCTAGGCCCAAGACAAAACAAAACGCTGTATGTACGTGCCACAAGTGCCATAAAATCATAAAACCATAAAAAAACCAAATTCAAAAACGCTGCACAATCCAGGAGGCACACAAAGTGCCGAGCCTTTGAAAACCCTTCCTTCTTCTTCTTCTTTTCAGATCCGATAAGGTACCGCCAAAATTTGTTTAGCTTTGAAAATCCAATCTAGATCACCAAGAAGTCTTATTATTTGGGTTTGAATATGAAAGTGTATGATACCGGAGAGGTGTAAGCAACTGGTTCCACCACCCTGAATTATAGCAAATCGGGTCACACATTTTTGGAACACAATTTATAAAGGCTTATTTTTGAAAATATTAAACCCAAATTTCGAGTAATATCCAACTACGATCACAACTCCGGTGTTGTCTCCGCTACCTACCAAATATTACAAAACTAGCTGCTCCATGCTGTGGGTAGTGAACCTACTGAATGTGTTCACATTACTTCTATGTGTGGCGGGGGTATACCTACTCCGAGTATTCGTGCAATGCTGACCTACATCGCCATTACAACTTCGATTTCATTTCGTGTAGAACGTCTCTCCGAAAGGTAATATCAAATTAATCTTAAATTGAGTTGATATTTTGATCTGTCGGATTCATATTTGATGTAGAGATAGAAGTTGGCACTAAGATGGGTTTACTACGTTAGTAAACACCTCACATCTCCCCGTTGTGTGGATTTCGAGTGACCGATGAGGTCGGTTGTCGCCCCTTTTAACAAGAAAAACTTGTTCGGTCGTTCGATGTAATCGGCACACAAATATGATCAACTGATCAATCCAAATAGGTATTTTAGTTGAGAACCGATTTACGTGCTCTATGCATATGTATCTCCTATCAATAATCGCTCTATCACCTGTGAAACACGCTTAGTAGAAGTTCACTCCAAAGAAACCCCAGTGAAAGAATTTGCTTTTTTTTTTATAATCCCAACAATTCAAAGTATCCTGTTCCCTTCAAGTCGCTTGAAGTCCCACTTCAGGCACAACAGCAGCTTGGCGACCCAAATTTCTATGATTCATTGCCAGTTCATGGATTACTAGGCGCGCAAGTATTTTTCCACCTATTTTCAACACAAAACTTTACGTTGTTTAACTTGAACAACCTGTATTTTTGTAACTCCCTGTTAGGATGGGTGGTTTCGGGTACTATTTCTCCAGACTTTCGTGTTGCCCAACCTAAACGCTACCTAATGGCAATATTCAAGTCAGATGAACCTGGTGCTTTTGCTTTATCAGAGCCTGCTTTCAAGATTCGCGAAACGGAATCGGCCTCATATCCCTTCTAGACGTATTTTCAAAAAAACGCTGCAAATTCTTTCATGGGGTTTATTATTCGATTGGCTTGCGTTATGATTTGAATTTCTACTCCAAAATTGAATTTCTAAAAATTCATGTTTCACAATTTAGAGCGATTGTTGAATTTTCATGTAAATCAGAATATACACTATTTGGATTGATCAGTTGATCATAAACTCTAACGCTATGCGAGTGCTGAAGGACTTGATAAATTATAGATGTTTTAATTGTGGGAGGGTATTGATCGCTGCAAATTCTTTGACCGATTATTCAATTTTTTTTAACAAGAAAAATGTTGATCGGGATAGACCGATTTTAAATTTGACACACAAATATGATCAAATCCAAATAGGTATTTTGGTTGAGAACAGATTTACGTGCGCTATGCATATCTCCTGAAATTCAATAATCGCTCTATCACCTGTGAAACACGCACACTCCAAAGCTTAGTAGAAATTCAAATCATGAACGCAAGCCAATTGAATAATAAACCCCATTGAAAGAATTTGCGGCGTTTTATTTATTTCTTATGGTTATCAGAATGCATCAACCCGTGTATCGGCTACAAAGCCTTTTAGGAGTTCACTCCAGTATCCACATTACTACATCACTACATCACTACGACACTAGGTTACTGATATCAAAACAAAAACAATAATAAACCAAAATAACGCGAATGTTGGCACCATAAATCGGGCCATAGATCGGGAATGGTTTGACCTACGGACCTGGGGAGGGGCTCATTCGATTCCTCTTGGAGTGTTCTTCAAAAAGAACAAATTTTTTTTTTTGAGTTTTTAGGGATTTTACAAAACTTTGACAACCCTTAAAAAAGGGCAACTTAAATTTGAGATAGCTGGCTCAAGAAAGCGTTGTCGGACCAATATTGATTTTTCCTGAAAATTTCAGAGTTTTTGCTCCAGCCGTTTGGGAGAAATCGTGCGTGCGGCGGACGGACGGAAGTTTTTATTGCAGATTTGGATTCTACACCCTTTGAAACGTAAACCATGAAATTTTCAGGGGGGTTATTTTTTTTTTTTTTCCCTGTAATGTATGCACTTAGAAGTACATTTATTTTGGTCAAAATTTCAGAACCAGTTCCAAGGAGAAGAGCAATCATTGTACATCCAACACCTCAACACCCTTCACAAAGTCTACTCCGAACTCTTGACCACGTCCAACAAACGTTTGTCGGACCTCGAGAGCCTCCTGGACTTCCTGCAGAGTCTGCAAAATCAGATGACTTGGCTCAAAGAGAAGGAGAACGTGGAGGTGGCCCGCGATTGGTCTGATCCGAACATCAATCTCCAGAACGTTGAGCAATATCACGACGTGAGTAAAGATAATTTCAAATTGATCATTTCAAGCGTGGTATAGCTGCAAATTATTACACAAAGCTTTATTATTTCGATCTTACAATTCTAACATCTACGATTGTGATTTCCGATGTTACTGTATTGATTACTTATTTTACTGGCCAACCAACCTTAGAATCAGGGTAAAATGTTATTGGCAAACTAACCTTTAAAATGCTAAGCAATCTTTACCTTAGTAAAGTAGATCTTAGTTTTAAGAATTTATGCATATAAGTGCTATTTAGTTTCTGAGATAGAGATTTAAGTCATTAATTAAGCTAGTTAAACTTTCCTAAAAAATCTTCGTGGGGCACTGACCTTCCCAATTGTGATGTAGCTAAGCAACATTTACCTTAGCGAAAGTAGATCTTAATTTCATCTTTTTATACGTATGACATACGTATAAAATCATACATTGTATGATGTATCTAGTTCGCGTGATAGTGATTTCTGATGTTCCACTAATTAAGAACCTGCCTTAACAATCTTATTGGCAAACTAACCATAAGAATCGTGATATAGCTAAGCAATCTTCACCCAAGCTAAAGTAGATCATAATTTTATGTTTTTACCTGTACTTTCAGCGACTCAATTTCAACTTCTGGCGTACCACTTCGAGCTTTTGGCATATCAATTTATACTTTTCACAAATCCCAACTAACCCAACATTCCACCTCATATAATGATCAATAAATGTTTTTTCTACCCGTTTTATTAATTTTAAAAAAAAGTTAATTTGATTGTGATTTCCAATATTACAGTCATTAAGAACCTACCTGACCAATCTTATTGTCCAATAATTGAAAATCGCGATATAGCTAAACAATCTTCATCTTAGCTAAAGTAGATCTTGATTCTCTCTTTATATACCTGTATGTGATATCTAGTTTATTATGATTACCGTTACAGTCATTAGTTAAGAACCATCGTATTGGCGCGAAAGTAGATCATAATTATGTCTTTTTTATTGGTATCTGGTTAATATAGGTATATGTGATATCTAGTTCATGTGATTGTGAAGGCCTATTATTATCAGCCTTAAAGAATCGTGATATAGCTATACACTCTTCACCTTAGCTCTAGTAGATGTAGTAGCTTTTATATATATGTCTATGTGATTTCCAATATTAAGAAACTGCCTTTCCAATAATTGCAAGGCTAATTATCAGTCTTAAGAATTAATGTGATAGTGATTTCCAGTGTTAGTCATTAATTGAGAACCTACGTGAAAAATCTGGTTGGCGAACAAACCTTACGAATCGTGGTATAGCCACCTTAGCTGAAGTAGATCTTAATTTTACTGTCATTATTGAAGAATTTTCCTAATAATTTGATTAGTAAACTGGCCTCAAGAATCATGATGTACCTAAGCAATCTTTAGGTACCTTAGCTAATGTAGATCTCAATTTCATCTTTTTATACGTAAATTGTCATTTATATTGTATGTGATTGTGATTTCCGTTGTTGCAGTCGTTGATGTCTGAACTCGAGAAGAGGGAAGTCTCAGTTCGCAGCGTCATTGAAAGAGGCAACGCTTTGTCCCTCCAGGGTCACCCAGCTTCTAAGACCATCTCCAGGTAAATTTTTAATTCCAATTTAAAATTTCAGCTGAAATTTGATTGAAAAAATGAACCTTAATTATAAGTTTCAAATCCTATTTTCATCAAGTAAAGTGGTACATCGAACGAACTACGTTTTCCCTAATTTTAAGGGAAAAAATGGACAGAAAAATGCGATTTGCCGTAAACTCAGTTTACATAAACGAAAATGCTGATGTACAGTTGTCATGTATAGCATTTCCAAGTCAAATTCCACCTTTTCCTAGTCAAATTCAACCTGTTCCAAGTCATATTTTTTGTCAATTTATCACAAGTACCTCGTTTTTTTAAGTACAAAAAATTGAAGATAGACTTTCTACAAATAAGATTTTTAATTGTAGACTTTTAAAATATTTGGTAATTATGTAAAGAAGTGATAAAAGTTTTTCTTTTGAAGAAATAATGTTTTTTTTTTTTTTTTTTTAGTTGATTTTTTTCTTAATGAAACACGATTTTGTTTGATGTATGGGTTTGGAGTATTGTTTTAAGCCCAGTCCCCCGTGACAGACAAGCATTCGGTACTACATTGAGGCCTTGTGCGGATTTTTAGTTATTTCCCTAATAATTGTGAAAAGTTTGAATTCGACTTGGTTGACTTTGACTTTGAAATGCTATAGCAGTGTTATCTCACCACGCAATTAAGCTGCATCCAAGTTTTCTTTGTGAAAGAATTGACTTGAAATGTTGTCCAGGGAGCTTGGAAATCAATTTAGAAAAACGCATGTTATTACACAAAGGTTTATTTATTTATTTATTTTTTCTGAATAAGATAAGAACTTATAAACAGATCGATCATTGATTTATGTATGTCGCAGGCACATTGCGGAGCGGGGTACTTCACGAAGTGCCTAGGCAGATAGCGAAATTCCCGTATTTTCTAATCGATCGAAAAATTTCATGAAGTGCCTAGGATTTTCTCGAAACGCCTAGGCGTTCCCTGAAATTCCTGGAGAAGGTCAGTGGGATTGAGGAAAAGAGAAGAAACGACGAAATATGTAATAATACAAAAGTATATTAGGCATCGTCAAAAAATTGTGTTACTTTATGCCTAAATAAAATTACTTGTTTTAGCATACACTGCTACACACATACAGACTGGACTGACTAACAAGACCGACAAACAAGACAGTTTCACATCATCAGGTGAGGCCGATTAAGAGGGGTTGTCTGATCTGATAAAGGGGCGGATGGAACAGAGCAAAGTGTCCTAAACAAGTTATCAAGAATGAGAGAGAGCAAAGCGTCCACAACAAGTATTCAACTGTTGACATTTCACCATCTGCCGTGACCTGCGGTTGTTTTCAAGAAGTGCCTAGGCGTTTAATTTCACGAAACTCCTCGGCATTTTACGAATTAGGAATTTTCAAAAGAATTTTCTTGAAGCGCCTAGGCAATTCTTCGAAAGAATCGGGTTCCGCAATGTGCCTGCGACATGTATATGTGGTACATTATCGTATGGACACCTCCATACGAGGGAATTAAATTCTAGTCTCTAGTAGTTCTATTCTCAATTCTGTTCAAGAAAGTTAGTGAACTGTTTTTAGCTAATTTTCAATCTTTCCTATATTCATTATTCTACCATTGATGATTTCATTGTAGGTGGAACGAGCTTTTGAAGGAAACCTGGTCGCGCCTTTTGCAATTCTCTCTGGCCTGCGAGGTTCACACTTTGGCGACGAGAAAATACCAAGAATACATGCGGGACCTCAGAGAGGCAGAAGCTTGGCTACAAAGGTAATTCATCTCCTATTCTAGAATTATCTACGACTTTGAAGCCTTAAAGAAATGCACCAAAGAGAATTAAAATTTCACGCTCAATTTGAATGAAACTAGGGGAAAACGTAGGCAAGTTGAAATCAACTTTAGAAAGAAATCAACTTTTTTAAACATTTCATTACTTCTTGAGAAATCTGTTCTCAATTAATCCTTTTAACCGGAATCAATCTTTTTAATTGGAAGGTGTTTATTTACAATAATGGAAGAGTTTACACAGCATTGACTTGGACACCGAAAAGTTCATTATTGTCTAGACTCCAGTTTTTGTTAAGAATACACCTTATTGATTTTGGTTCATTATTCAATAATAAACCATTGTAATCGCTCTTGAAAAAAAATTCTAACCCCCCCTGAAAATTTCATGGTTTACGTTTCAAAGGGTCTTCCGTCCGTCCGCCGTACGCACGATTTCTCCCAAACGGCTGAAGCAAAAAAGCTGAAATTTTCAGGAAAAATCAATATTGGTCCGACAACGTTCCAATTCTTTAGCTCTCTCACTTAATTTAGAGTGCCCTTTAAGGGTTGTCAAAGTTTTGTAAAATCCCTAAAAACCTCCAAAAAAACCAAGGCCTGTTGAGGCCCAATGTTGACTTTCTTTTGAATAGATCTCGAGAAAATTTTTTTTTTTTTAATAAGTAGATAACTAAACTACAAAAATTTATTACGTAATAACACTGCTTGCGGCAAAAGTAAATTGCAACTTATGATAGATCAACTGAAAAGAAAGGATCTGAAACAGTTTCCGCCTTTGAAAGCAAGGATTCCTCAGTTGAATTATGATACGTATGAGGCTGAATGATCAAATATTTTGGGACAATTCGAAATGCGTTTTTATGATTGCAGTAAATTGGTAAACATGGCATGCCCTTTAAGGGTTGTCAAAATTTTGTAAAATCCCTAAAAACCTCATAAAAAGTCAAGGCGGCCTAAATTTGTAATCTTTTTGAAGAACACTCCACGAGGAATCGAATGAGCCCCTCCCCAGGTCCGTAGGTCAAACCATTCCCGATGTATGGCCCGATTTATGGTGCCAACATTTGCGTTATTTTGGTTTTTATTGTTTTTGTTTTGATATCAGTACCCTAGTGACGTAATGATGTAGTAATGTGGATACTGGAGTGAACTCGTAAAAGGCTTTTCAGCCGACACACGGGTTGAAGCATTCTGATAACTCTAAAAAAACGCTGGAAATTCGTTCACTGGGGTTTATTCTTCAATAGGCTTGCGTTAATGATTTGAATTTCTACTAAGCTTTGGAGTGTGCGTGTTTCACAGGTGATAGAGCGATTATTGAATTTCAGGAGGCACACAAATATGATCAACTGATTAATCCAAATAGGTATTTTGGTTGAGAACAGATTTACGTGCTCTATGCATATCTCCTGAAATAACTGATAAGGAACCGATATCGAAAGTATCGATGTTTTCAACCGATGTTGGACGACATATCGATGCCAACACTCAAACATCGACATCGATGTTTTGTCTCGATGTCCCATCCCTAGAAATGACAGTCTCCGCTACCTACCAAATATTACAAAACTAGCTGCTCCATGCTGTGGGTAGTGAACCTACTGAATGTGTTCACATTACTTCTATGTGTGGCGGGGGTATACCTACTTCGAGTATTCGCGCAATGCTGACCTACATCGCCATTACAACTTCGATTTCATTTCTGAACGTCTCTCCGTAGAACGTCTCTCCGAAAGGTAATATCAAATTCATCTTAAATTGAGTTGATATTTTGATCTGTTTGATTCATATTTGATGTAGAGATAGAAGTTGGCACGAAGATGGGTTTACTATGTTAGTAAACACCTAACATCTCCCCGTTTGTAGATTTCCAGTGACCGATGAGATCGGTTGTCGCCCCTTTTAACTAGAAAAACTTGTTCGATCGGCCCGATGTAATTGGCACACAAATATGATCAACTGATCAATCCAAATAGGTATTTTGGTCGAGAACAGATTTACGTGCTCTATGCATATCTCCTGAAATTCAATAATCGCTCTATCACCTGTGAAACACGCACACTCCAAAGCTTAGTAGAAATTCAAATCATGAACGCAAGCCAATTGAATAATAAACCCCAGTGAAAGAATTTGCAGCGTTTTACTTAGGGTAACTTCATATTTTCATTATTACACACTGGAAGTATTCGAATGATCACCTCCTAAAACGAGTTTTCTGATTGTGGCAGTTCGGAGTTTCAGAGGTCAAAATATTCCTAATTCTGTAGAATTAGAATAATCTGCGATAGAAAAGGTGCTCGAAAATAGCACGTTTAAAATTTAAAAATTCTCATTCTTACAATATTTCGTTATCATTGGTTTCAACTTGAACGATTGGATTCTTGAAGGCTGATTCCCTTGTGTCTGTAGGCCAGCCTCTTTCCTAACCCTCTAAATCCAAGGGAAAGCAATGTCTGTTCTCTGTACAGTTCTCTGTACCAACCACCATCACTAAAAAAACAAAATTCTTTACCCAATTTTGCTGTACACTACCCTGACATCTGTAGTGTGGATGTACGTTATTGGAATATGCAGATAAATTATATTAATCTACGATTAATTTGCAATACAAAAGTGCCACCTAAAGCTTTCATTTTAGAGGCTTCGTTCCTAAGTTATTTCACTTTCAAGATTTTTTCGCGTTTTTTGACTAACGCAGTGTGCTGTTCAAAAAAGTATCCAAAAAATTAAGAAAATTTCAGGAACATGGAAATTTTAATGTAGTGGCAACCAATATGGGGGCAGACTTGTTGTGACGTATCCAAGTGACTAAACAATCTGTTTCCATTGCTTGGTGATCTCATTCCTGCTTAGAACCTAATCGCAGATCCGATTCAACAAGTTTTCTTGCTTACTTACTTAGTCGTCCTCTTCATACCCTAAGGTGTCGAGGTTTGGCAAAGAGATTATGGTGTCGACATTTGGGTCTCTGGTGGGCTGTAATTTTTCCTTCTTCCACGGTTAGACCCCTCGCTCGCAGTGACTCTTCCACGTTATCCAACCACGTCCTTCTTCTGCTCCTTGGTAGTCGATCGCCAGTTTTCACTGTGGCAAATTTGATTCTAGACTTAGCCATAGGCCCTTGGCTCCCTTTTGCAGTGTTTCGTGACTGAGGCTCCCACTTGTTAAGGCATTTTCTCCTGCGGCAGTTGTTTCCCCTAGGTTACTCCTGGTGTTAAACGTTATTCTACGGCTCTACTGTAGACGTTGACTTGAAATTACACAATCTATTTTTTTTAATTGTTTTCCCAGAAGCACAATAATTACATTTTGAAAAAAAAATTTAATAAATGAAGTAGCAAAAAAGAAAATATTTTGTAAGTCCAGAAAGCACAATTATTTTATGGAAACTAATCCCCTATATGGGGCACTGCCCGTGTTAGGGAGATGAGTCTCACCTCAAGCTTCAATAATATAACACACGACATTACATCGTTATTGAGTAATACTCGATATTACAAAATGCAGTAATTATTCACAAGTACATAAACATGAAAAATAAACGTTCACTTCACTTATATTTTTTAAATTTCTTACACTAAATATAATTCCCAAAAAAATCATCTAACAAAATTGGCTTTAATTTTTTCTGTAAAGAGCCCTCCCACCCCGCCCCCGAAGGATCTCCTCTCTTTAAAGGCTCGGGGAGGCAGTTAAACACTCTCACACCCCTCGCTTGGAATGAATTGTACCCGAAAGTGGTGCGAAGAGGAAAACCTTCATTCTACTGGAGATGCCTCTAGTGGAGATAGGATGAGTGAGGTTGGAGAAGCTATTTTCCTTTATGATCTGTTTCACACAGTACATATCAACAAGAGAATCGAATTTGCTTAAATAGAGGTCCTGCGTGCTCTAGGAATCCCTTCTTAGCTATAATTCTTATAGCTAACTGAGGGGAAATCCCCATTCCTACGGTTAATCATTATAAACCTAACCTTAATCTTCATTTGCTTAAATAGAGGTTCTGCGTGCTCTAGGAATCCCTCCTCAGCTTAAATAGAATCTTCATTTGCTTAAATAGAGGTCCTGCGTGCTCTAGGAGTCCCTTCTTAGCTATAATTCTTATAGCTAATTGAGGGGAAATCCCCATTCCAACGGTTAATCATTATAAACTAAACCTTTACTGTCCTAACCTTTTGTTTCAGCCGAGACGAGCTCCTCAACACCACGTACTCCGCTTCCGAATTCTCTCTGGACGAAGGCGAACGCCTACTAAAAGGAATGCAGGAATTGAGAGAAGAACTCAACGGACGTGCTGCCCAGTTTGCCGAGCTCGCCGCCAGAGCTCCGTCCGTCCCGCCGATCAAACAACGCCGACAGCCCGTCGCTCGCCCGATTCAAATCACCGCAGTCTGCAACTACAATTCCGACAACGTAAGTGTATATACGTTGTTTTAGATGATGAACTTGACGATGTACGACGATAAAAGTAAAGACAGACTTGCCTTCGACGATGGAAAACGTTGAAATTAGCGAATTTTTAAGGAACGCATTTGAGATTTTGAGACATGTTTTGACGTAAACGTTCGATCCTGGTAAATTTCACTGACAACTTCGGTTCGTTCGCTCTTACGTCAAAAACTCAAGAAATAGCGAATTTTTGGTTTATGATTTTCAAAAATGAACCTTTGTAATCGACCAAGAATGAATCATTTAAAACCTCCCTCAAAGTTTCTTGTTTTACGTTCAAGATGTTCAGAATACGAAAATTAAATTAAAAAAAATAAAATAAAATAAGAAACCGTCCGCCCGCTGCTCAGGCCCAGAACTCAAATCCAGCGAGTCCAAAACCCCTACGGTGCTTATAATAATAATATTGTTGGTAAATTCTATGGTTTTATATATAAATTATAGGTTTTTTTTAATGGAGAAAAGGGTGATTTAGTCAGATTTCAGATAGACTCAACCAATAAGCATATTTTACGGGGGGGTGCTATGATAAAGAGCCAAAAATATGTTGAGAATTATTTTTTCCCTCGATCACCATTGGTTGTAAAAATCTTACAAATGTCAACACAATCAAAATGATAATGATGATTTAAAATAAATAAAGGGAAAAATATCAATCCTCCTAACCTCTAAAGCCGAAATCATCATTTTCATCATTATACAGTTGGTCGCTCATTTCATAGCTGGAATCAGCTCTTTATCCCAGAGCATGTGGTGTTTCTGAGAACGAAAGACATGGTTGCTCTAATAATAGGTAAAAGTTGGTGATAGAATAAATTTATATGGGACCCAGGACTGCTATAATTACGCTTAGGCTGAAAATACGTTGCTATCGGTTGCCCCCTTCAACGTACGGCTTCTGAAGTTGAACAATTCTTACGATTTTTTGATGAATTTTGATAAATACTAAACTGCTTGACAGATGAACTTGACAATTCAATTTTGGCGGTAAATATCCCAATTACCTGTGCTGGATGAGCTCATTATGCGGTGATTCTTTGAGGACGTCTGAACTCTTGCAACTTTGGGAATGTCCAGTGGTCACACAGCTTCGTCAGCTATAAGTTTTGATATCAGCGTCAGTTTCTTACAAATTAACCAGTGAAAGCTAGTGTTCCTGGAATTATATTTAAGACCAAAGTCACCCAGCTGTCTTTGAACTTCTAGAAGTCAATTACAAAGTGTGAAGTTCAGTGGTCAGCTGAAGGCCCCTTGAGGCCGATTTCGTTCCTAATCGATCTAACGTGGTGAAATAATAATGGGCTCTTTTTATGGCATGCTTTAATGGACAGGACGAGATATGGAAGATCGGGATACTGCTGACTACTGCTGAGTATGTCTAACATACGTAGAACAGTGATTTACGGGCAATTTAATTAGTTTTTTGTACTCACAATACCTGTAGCCGTCCTCGTGTAGATTGGTACCTATTACTGGGACCTATTAAGTAATGTATACATAATGTCCATACATTCCGTTTAATAATCATCTACAGTTACCAGTGTAAAAGAGCTGTCTCAATTCTACATTCAGAGCTATATGAATTCTACAACTATCTGAAAGTTACAGTGATCAGCGTAAAAGAGCTATCTGAAAATGACAATCCCACGTTTTTTTTTCAGGTTTTCATCGAAAAGGACGACACTTGGCTCCTACACGACAACTCGGCTTTGACTCACTGGCGAGTCAGCAATTTGAGCAATAGAACGACAGACACCAACGTGCCCAGCGTTGTGTTCCTCATCCCACCGCCTGGTACGTGATTTGTATACCTGTATTCTTAACACGTCGAAATATGTAGAAAAGATGGGAATCCAGTAAGGCAACTGTTGGGAAACAACACTTTTCAATAAAAACAGATTAGACGAAATACAAAAAAAAACACTCAAATCACAGATTCGAATAAACGCCCATCAAGACAAATGAAAAAAGGAGCAGGGGAACTAGTCATAGATGAAATGAATTAAACCCTTCTTTCCAGAAAAACTCCTAAACTATCTGTTAACTTCAACCCTTTAACTGTCGTTTTTTATTTTCAAGACAATTTTTGTTGATTATTTTCAATGATGAACCTTGGTGATTCGTCAAGAAATAAAAGGTTTACCTCCCCTCAAATATTGTTTACTTTTTGAGACGTGTCAATTTAAAATAGCGAAGTAAAGACATAAAATGTAAAAAAAGATGCAAAAATTAAAAATAAAATTTGTGAAAACCCCATCATAAGCCTCCCTTGCACTCTCTCTCTTTCTCCCTCCCTCTCTCTCACCCTCCCTCCCCCTTCCAATTTAACTTTTCTAGGCTGCCGAAACCTTAAAACGAGAAAATGAAAAAATTTAGTTAAAATTCTATAGTTCAAATCGTCCTTTATTGTCCCTATTTTTACACAACTGATGGGTTGATAGAGTAGATGTGTTCATCAAGAAAAACTGAAACCTACCTTTTCTGAAACAGTTTTCGTACAACTACGCAACCACAAGGGACATTCTACGTATTTGGGCCCCCTTCCGCGCACACATCACGTACTCCGTACCACCCATGGGTACTTAATTGAGTTCGCGATCGTGTTGACTCATTGTTCGGACACCCCTGGGTCACTAAGGTTCCGAATGTCCAGGGGTTAACGTAACGAGATTAAGTAAATCAACAGCTTTCAAATGAGTGGTGAACGAGTTATGTACGATCACAAATGTCCGTAGCAACGAATCGGTTGTAAGCGAAAACCATCAGAAATATTTTCGTGACGCCGTCCGCGTTACATTTTCGAGTTTATGTAGCAAAGTAAAGACATAAAATGTCATAAAACATCCGTCCGCCGTCTGAAGCTTTTCTCTGAGGCTTAGGAAGTTTACGAATTTGACCAATTTTTTTCCAATTCAATTTTAAAATTTGCCCGAATTCACTCAATAGGTAAGTTTTAATAAGGGAAACTTTTACACGCGCACATTTTTCATCACTTTTACGCGTTTCACTGAGTAACCGTAAAAATAAAACTCCAAGGGTTCCGTTATACACTTTTTGAAAATTTCCTTCAAATCTTGAAAAGCTTTCATCTTCCCATTGAACGGGCTCTGCCTAACCCAACCTATTTCTCAAATGGTGAGCAAATGGGTGGGTACCTTAACCCGAGTGGTCTCATTTGAATCTAGGAACTAATATCTTTATAAATCAAGCGAAAAAACTACCATCTTTCATCAAAAGTTGTTGAGATTTCAATTTTTTGATAGATTAATCTTTTAATATAATCTCTTGTAGTTGACTGACGCATTGAATACATTTTTATGTGCAGGTAAAGAGCCGTTGGAAGGAGCCGAGAGGCTCAACAGAGCTTTCGAAAGGACAACAACGTTGTGGCAGAGGAAGCAAACGAGACTGCGCCAGAATATGATATTCGCCACAATCCGCGTGGTTAGATCTTGGGATTTGGCTCAAGTAAGTTGGTTTTATAGCGAGCTACCGTTTGTGTGTATAATATAACATCTATTTGAAGGGTATTGGGAAAGAGCGGCTAGTTTTAACTTTTGGTTTGAAAGAGATAGTGGTGTCATCTTGAAAGTCTTGAAGAAACGAAGCGAAGTATTGCTTCGGGGGAAGAATGATAGAGATGAGGGTCATTGTACAGAGGAAATGATATCATTTGTCGTGAAATGACGATCACAGTCCATGCGCTGACTTTTAAAAAGGGTAAGGCTCGTAAAATGTACCTCACTTGTACCTCATGGGACTTTCGCAGTTTTGATCAGATCCCTGAGAATATATACGTCATACTTAAATAGTCTATCGCAAAGTTGGAGAAAAACAAGTCCAAAAGTACAACAAATGTGGTAATATTCAGGTCAAGGAATACTCACCATTTTATTGTGGACCAACACACACCATGTCCACAAAACACGCGGCATTTCTGTCCAGCAAATCGTTGTGACAGGCATATGTTCTTCATCTCTCGAGATCATCTCAATTTCGAAATTCAAAAGATCCTAACGGTCATGTGAGCTAGACAAGGGAGCTACGTGCCACTCCCAACTTACTGTGTTGAAGTAAATAAAAAAATCTTTTACATAAAATTTTACATTTGATTCGAGTACTAAGACAGCAAAATTTTATATAAAGATCAATTTAGTGTGAAATCAACCTCAACCGTCTCTCAGATTTGCATTATCACCAGTTTAGCTCTACGAGGAGTAATTACTCTCCTGGTGATATCGTGAGGGTATTGCTCCCTGATTAGAAGGTACCATATCAGGGGTACCCTAATACGTTGGGTTAGTTATTTGCCTGTTCCATGGAGAAATTATTCTACTGTGTCATGGGGAAATGTAACCGTTGCAGCATGTTATTTGTAATTGATTGGACCTTACCAGTGTTCGTCTGTAACTTGTTTCTAACTAATTATCTGCTTACCTCATGCTTCAAGCAACAATATTTACACTTAGATGTATTATACTGAGGTAGTTACTCATTAGCATGTCTTCTATTTTCATAGCTCTCTCTCTACTTTTGGGTCATGATTCAATAATAAAAATAAAAACATTTCATGGTTTACGTTTCAAAGGGTGTAGAATCCAAATTTGCAATAAACATTTTTCCGTCCATCCGCCGTACGTACGTTTTCTCCTAAACGGCTGCAGCAAAAAATATGAAATTTTCAGTTCTAAGTAATGTACTTTCAGTTCATGTTTGTTACTGATGATGACCTAACCGTCGAAATCGATTTAATAGTGTAACTCTTTACTGTCGTGGAAATGTAGACAACGTTCCATCTTACTCCGTTTTTATTTGAAATGGGTTTCCACAACTTGTGGAGTGACTTAGTCCGTATTACTTGTTAAAATGAGGTACACGGTACAGGTATTTCCTTCCTATAAAAATCTCCTATCTATTTGACGTACATAAAAGTCACATTTCAATTCATTGTCCCTTTTTTTCGCTGTGTCCAGTTCATCGGGATGGGCCCCGATCAGCGCAGCGCCATCAGGCGAGCGTTGAACGAAGATGCTGACAAACTGCTGAGCGAAGGCGACCCGTCCGACCCTCAACTGAGGCGCCTCCGCAGAGAAATGGACGAAGTCAACAGGCTGTTTGACGAATTCGAGAGAAGAGCCAGGCTGGAAGATGAACAAAAGGTGAGTGGAATTTTATTAAAGAATCTACAAGGTTTGAATTTTATTTCGGAAATGGAACCTGTAAACTGTTGGAATCAATCCTGCTTAATCCCTCCACTACATCATTCGAGCTGTTGCTCGATCAGTCCGTTATGTTAAGCCAGCTGTATATTTACTGATCCGCGGTATTTTCTTTGCCCACCTTTCAATATAAACTTAACCTCAGATGGGTTGATAGCGTGATAAACTGTAAAGTGTGCTTCAATTTACCCATATACAGGGTTTTCGGTATGAGAACGACGAAACTTCAGGGATTGGTTGTAACAACCAATTTGCAACAACTTTTACCTCATAGCAATTTTTGATAATTCCTTCTTTTTTGCCAATTCTAAACCAAAGTTTGTTTTCCGTTTTTCGATCTTACTTCACCAAAATGGCCATAACTCTCTTATTTGCTGAATGTGTCGATTTTGCTTCCGAGTCTACCAAGGTAGCGGAAGCATTGTTTTCACTTTCGGAATGTGAAAATTTTTTTGTCTCCAAAATCAAAAATTCCACTCGCATTTTGCGTTTTAGACCTTTCTGAACAATTTTGGTTCCGTGTCTGTCTGTGTGTCTGTCTATCAGGAAATCCTTGTTACGGGCAAAACTACACGACGTTTTGGTCCGATTTTGATGAAATTTTCAGGGATTGTGGGGGTTGGGGTGTAGATGGTCCCCTATAGGTTTCATGACCCCGGATCAATAGTAGCTTCTGCGCATCCGCAAACGTGAAGTCCTTGTTACACGCATAACTCCGGGAGTGTTCTTGACCAATTTCGATGAAATTTTCAGGGATTGTTCGGTTTGATGTGTAGATGGTCCCCTATGAGTTTCATGACCCCCGGATCAATAGTAGCCTCTGCGCATGCGCAAACGTGAAATCCTTGCCACAAGCATAACTCCGTTTATGTTTTATTTTTAGAAATGTCATAATAATTATTTATCACTTCAGTCATCTATCCATTCAGCGTCAATGTCAATTTTTATTATTAGGTATATTTTATGGTTTGTTCAATAGTTGAACATGCCTACCTTTATTTTCTCAAGTTATGCTCCTGCATAACAATAAATTTACCCTAATTCA
The DNA here is from genome assembly GCA_031894815.1 of Creontiades dilutus. Taxonomy (NCBI): domain Eukaryota; kingdom Metazoa; phylum Arthropoda; class Insecta; order Hemiptera; family Miridae; genus Creontiades; species Creontiades dilutus. The sequence goes on from JAVIWC010004963.1 coordinate 783,213, forward strand.
ATATTTACTTCGCCTAATTGAACGAAGTTCTTTAGTCAATAATAATTTTCAATGATCTATACAGTCATGTTATGGATACAAGGAAGCTATGTGCCACACCCCCTTGGTAGACGTTTTTTACCTACGATTAGCCTACCTCATCTGGTATTATTCCCCTATTCTTCAATGGAAATCATAAAATTAGTTTTGAGCCATAAGACGTAGGATATGGTTGATATGATGATTTACGGCTGAAAAATATGGTATCCGATAGTGTGCATTTAATGTCGATATATCGATATATTGGAATAGAAAATATCGCCCAAAAATAAAATATCGATATTTTCTGGACATCCCTATCATCCAGTTGAAAATTGTTAAAATCCACACCTATTCCATGTATTTTCTTTCGATTTCTTCCGCGTGTCATTTAAGCGAGTCCAATTTTGAAAGATTACTTCCTTGTGAATGGATAACTTCTTTATGTCTCTATTCGATGTCGTTTCTTATTCCTCCCTGTGGTCGGTGTTCCCTCGTACGCATTTGATGGCGAATGTTTCTCTTTTTTTCGGATAACCCAGTGAAATTTGTTGAAATTCCCTTGCGACTCCAATTTCATATATTTTCTTTCGATTTCTTCACGCGTGTCCTCCGATCAGACTCAAATTTGGAATACAGCGTGTTCGGTAAGAGAACGACATAACTTCGGGTATCAGCAACTAATTTGCAACAACTTTTACCTCATAGCAATTTTTTTTACTCCTCTCCTCTTTTGTCTATTCTACATCAAAGTTTGTTTTTAGTATTTCAGACCTTAGTGCACTGAAATGGCCATAACTCCCTTAATTTGCTGAATTAGGCGATTTTTTTCGATCACCCAGTTATAAATTGTTAAAATCCCCTTGGTACCCCAATTCCATGTACAGTAGAAGTCCATTAGTCCTGCATCCAACAGTCTGGAATGCCCAACAGTCCGCCATCGCTCTAGACAATTATGAAAACTTTGGTTTCCCCAAAAGTGTGTCCTTTAAAGCGACTAAAAACGCTCGAGAGCTATTCGTAAGTTTTCGAAGTCAATCCAGAAACAATTATCGGGCCAATGTCAGCTGTCACAACAAATTCAGGTTCAGTGCACACCGTAATAATCAATTAACCTTTCAATAGCTGATTGATTTAATTATTAATTAATCGATCACAAAGCGTCTTCGCCATTTTTTGTGCGTTGTTGTTTTGTGTCCCTTCACATCGCAGTAAACGTAACTTTTGAAATTGGTTTTCTTTCTAACTGTAGAGTGACCATGTTTTCAAAACCTATGCCTTGGAGTTCATAAGGAGAGAAACGAAACCACATGACACTGACTATCAATCAGAAATAAGAAATTATCAAACGACATTATTGAAACCATATCATTAGAAATAAATTGGATATCAAACGCCAAAAGTCATAAAAACAAAAATACATCTGTAACTTTTTAAAATCTGAGTGAAATATGTTTTACAGTTGTTAAGCGGAAATACAATACATTATATGAAATGTAAAATGAACTTTATTGTATGTTTTGCATACTGTATTTGAGGTTTATTGTTCTTGTAATTATCGCCCAATAGACCGGAATTTTCGGTTATCTATCGGTAATCGGACTTCTACTCTGTTTTCTTTCGATCTCTTCCGTGTGTCATTTAAAATTTTGAAAGATTACTTCCTTGTGATCGGCTTTTCTTATTAGGATTAATAACTTCTTTATGTCTCTATTCGATGTCGTTTCCTATTCCTCCCTGTGGTCTGTGTTCCTTCGTACGCATTTGATGGCGAATGTTCCTCTTTTTTCGGATAATCCAGTGAAATTTGTTGAAATTCCCTTGCGACTCCAATTTCATGTATATTTTTTTCGATTTCTTTACGCGTGTCCTTTGATCAGGCTCAAATTTGGAATACTGCGTGTTCGGTAAGAGAACGTCGAAACTTAAGAGATCGATTCAGCTACGAATTTACAACAACTTTTAAATCGTAGTGATGTTTTTAATCCGCTCCTTTTCTGCCTATTCTACATCAAAGTTTTTTTCGTATTTTTGATCTTACTTCATCGAAAAGGCAATAACTCCCTTAATTTGTTTGGTGAGTTGATACGAAATGAATGTTTAGCCAAAAAGGTTATGTTATGTTACATGTGTTCCTGAAGAACCCTAAACTGCGGTAAATGTTAGGATTTACAACAAAAAAATCCAAGCGTTTCCCAATATTACTGGTAAAAACCCGTTTTGGGGTGTTTTCTGTATCTCTGACGACGCTCAATTCATCTGAATCGTGGTAATTCTGTCATAACCTAGGCAAACGTATCGCCTCAATGGTTTGCTATTCTGCGCACATCCGTTTTTTAACATTTCCACTCAATTGCATGAAACTGTCGAGTTAAATGTTACGATTTTTGTGTAAGGCAATTAATACTCTAGATATTTGGATTCTTCACGTCAGAGAACCACATGAACTGTCGTCTTTCTACCACCTTCTTGCTCAATGGCTCTCCGATTGGGGCGTAGTATTGATTTTCGAGCAATGGAATTCATAAAGGACCTTCCACAGCCTAAAACTAACATTCCAAAATCGGATGATAACTGTATTAATATAGCGTGTTACTAGGGTCTGCAGACACACAACAGACAGACAGATATTGAAAGTTGTTCAGAATGTTCTAAAACTCAAAATACTAGATGAATTCTGATTTAGCTAAATACAAAACTTTGAAACAAAGCTTCTTCCACGTAAAGATGGACTCATACCCAAAAAACATCAATAGTTGGAGAAACGCTTCGAAAATTCGATCATAATGGTCATTCTGCATAACTGGCATGGTTATTTATCGTATATTAGAGTTTTTTTTCTGTTTTTAGGTTGGGTTGAGTATTGGTTTTCGAGAAATGAAATTGATCAAAGTCTATCTGAAGCCTAAATCGCCCAATCACTGAAAACTTCATTCAAAATTGGATGCTAACTGTATTAATACAGCGTGTTACTAGGGTCTGCAGACACACAACAGACAGACAGATATTGAAAGTTGTTCAGAATGTTCTAAAACTCAAAATACTAGATGAATTCTGATTTAGCCAAATACAAACATTGAAACAAAGTGAAAACAAAGCTTCTTCCACCTAAAGATGAACTCACACCCAAAAAACATCAATAATTGGAGAAACGCTTCGAAAATTCGATCACAATGGTCATTCTGCATTACTGGAATTGTTATTTATCGTATATTAGATTTTTTTCTGTTTTTAGGATGGTTGAATATTGATTTTCGAAAGATGAAATTGTTCAAAGACTAAAGCCTAAATCGCCCATTCACTGAAAACTTCATACAAAATTTGATTATAACTGTATTAATATAGCGTGGTACAAGGGCTGCAGACACACAACAGACAGACAGACATAAAATTTGTTCAAAAATGGTGTAAAAAAACATAAAACGCTAGTGGAAATTTTGATTTAGGCGAAAACAAAACTTTGAAACAAAATGAAAAGCAAGCTTGTGCTACCAGAAGGTAGAATTAATACAAAATAAATAATAATCATAAACTACGAAAGAAGTAATAAAAAATAACAATTAGAGAATATCTTTGAAAATTGTATCATTTGGTAATTTTGCATAACTGCAATTTTGTTCACCATATTTTAGAGGTTTTTTTTTCCTGTTTTTTGGCTGTTGTTCAATGTTTTTTCTTGTGGATATATATCAAATATCTTCTCAATCTTTAGTTGAATGATTCACAACCTTGTTTTGATGTCCAGGTGGCCCTGAGAGAGTTCACGGAACACGCCAACAACTTGCAGTCCCAGCTTGACGAGTTCGAGCGAGTGCTGAATCAAAGGATCGTGTCGTCCATCTCCCGAGACGTCCACTCTTTGGAGCACATGGTGTTGCAGCATAAAGAATTCGAAACGGACCTCAAGGTGAGTTGATGTGGAATGAATGTTAGGCTTAGACTTACAAAAAGTTAGTCCTCTCTTGTGTTATTTACGAAGACAAACGTTCTACTGGTGTTAGAGGCTATCTACTATTCCATCGTGGAACTGCATATGCTGAAAGTGGTAGTCAATGCTTGACAGTTTGAGGTCCTCCATCTTCTACTTTAGGTAGGCTCTTTGAAGCATATGGTCTCAAGGTGAGTTGATGTGGAATGAATGTTAGGCTTACACAGGGTTGCTAAAAGGTAGTCCTCTCGTATGTTATGTACGAGTACATACGCTCATCTGGTGTAGTCGTACATAACATAAGATGATATCTTCTATTTCATCATGGAACTGCATATGCTGAAAGTGGTAGCCAATGCTTGACAGTTCGAGGTCCTCCATCTTCTACTTTAGGCTCTTTGAAGCACATGGTCTCAAGGTGAGTTGATGTGGAATGAATGTTGGGCTAACACAGGCATGCTAAAAGGTAGTACTCTCGTATGTTATGTACGAGTACATACGCTCCTCTGGTGTATTCGCTCATAACATAAGATGCTATCTTCTATTTCATCATGGAACTGCATATGCTGAAAGTGGTAGCCAATGCTTGACAGTTTGAGGTCCTCCATCTTCTACTTCAGGCTCTTCGAAGCACATGGTCTCATGGCGAGTTGATGTGGAATGAATGTTAGGCTTAGACAGGCTTACAAAAAGGTAGTCCTCTCTTGTGTTATGTACGAGTACATACGCTCCTCTGGTGTTAGATGCTATCTACTATTCCATCATATGCGTGGTAATTAACCAATGTTTGTACAAATTCAATCTTTATTATTCAAAAAATTACCAGAATATTTAATTTGCATAAATAATACTGGTTTAAATAATTTATTACCTACCTAATTGTTAAGGCCATGCCTATTATAAAAGATGTACCGTAGTCCAAGATCGCTCTAATCTTTGCTTGATAGAAAATTGAAGCAATTCTTGGCTCCGCTCCCCATTTGAGATGTGTGATGCACTTCATAATATTCAATATTTTTTCATCGCTAACATATAATATTTGGTTGACGTTTTAGTTGGTCTAACCATAGTCCCAAAACGTTAACTTCTGTACGAACATATTTTATTGAGTGTGGATGCAAAAACTCCTACCGAAACAGGTGAACTACCACTTGCTCTGAGAAATAAATGCTAAGCAATCGGTATCTGCTAAGGCTGAGAGCACAAAGTAGCCCAATCATATCAAATTATATCAAATATAAGCGCACTGAGCGTTGAAGTCCTAACAAGTCGACGATGGGACCATAATAAACCTACTCCTCCACTAGTTACAAGTTATGTGGAATATGGGAACAATGATCTAATGACACTATATGAGAGTGAAACACCACCCAGATTCCAACTACAATACCCCAAAGTAATCCTTCCTGTAGTAACACACTACTTTTGCCCTATGGAGAGTGAGATTTCGGGGGTAAATAATGTTCTGAGAGGTCTCATTCAAAACAGATGGTCCCGAAGTGAGGCTATACATACAGACGGATCCAAGATGGGACCGAATGTAGAATGTGCGATTTTTTTCCGAGCGACGGAACACAAAGGACTACAGACTACCCGACCAAACATCAAGCTTTAGTGCAGAAGTCTTAGCAGTGATAAAAGCAGTTGAACACGTCATGTCCCAGGCTTCAAATAACTGCTCAACATGGTTAATCATCACGAACTCGATGAGTATTTTGAAAAAGATTGATAACCCCGATGCACATAGAGGAGACAACCATCTAATAGGCTGGTTGATGACTCTGCTTTTCAGAGGGCAAACAGTAGGCAATCGCGTGGGTCAGGGGTTACAGTGTAATCCAATGCAATGAGAAAGTCGATACTCTTGCGAAAATAGCAGCTGCAGGGAACAATTGGGACGACCGCAAATTCCATGCACCGATTTTTACTATATGATAAGGAGCCGCATCCAAACAGAATGGCAACGAGTATGTACGTCCAGCGACAAAGGAAAATTTTATAAGGCGTTGGATCCCAGGATATCTCGTCAACATTGGTTCCATGGATTCAATATAACAAAACCATTCTGTAGGATCATATCTAGAATGAGGTGATCCAACCACGAAATATGTGACGCTCACCTTCACCGATTTAATTTACAAGAAGAACCTAAGTGCAGTCGATGTGGAGATCCCACAGGTTCAATAATTGTTCAATTATTGAACTTCTCGTCATGGAGTGCCCGATATTTTACAATGAGAGAGACAACTTATGGCAACTACTTAACACCCCATGTCCAACACTCGATAAATTTTACCTATATATTAGCATCTAAAGAAATAGAAATATATAGAGCCCTGTATGAATACATAGACGTATAATGTAAGAGGAATTGTGTAATTTATAAGCGTCTAACTAAAATGTAACAGTATATAATATGGCAAGTAATGGAAAATAATAATAATCATGCACTACTACCCCATCATGGAACCACATATGCTGAAAGTGCTAACCAATGCTTGCAATGTTGGACAAACAGTCTTTGAACTCCCCATTCTCATACTATACACTCAGCCATTCACAAGTCAATGTTTAAGTTGTCAACCTTCCTTTTTCACGTGTATTTTTGTCTCTTTTCCAGACCCTGACTCCGCAAATAGAGAGCCTCCAGTCCAACTACAACGCTCTCCCCAGGAAAACGCAACCCCTACAGGTCAAGGTCGAGAACATCCTCCAGCAATGGAACACCATCTGGAACTACTCCCACCTCTACGTCGAAAGACTCAAATGCATCGAAATCGTCCTCGCTTCTTTGGACGAAGCGAAAAACGTCGTGTCCGAACTGGAAGTCAAACTTGTCAGTTTCGGAGAGATGCCCACAGACTTGGAACCACTCAGAAACGTAAGTGATAAGTTTGAAATGTTGAAGCCAAAAATTATTGATACCTGTGTCTGGGTTGGAACCTGTGTCCTTACTAGGGATGGGATGTCTGTACCCAAATATCGATTATGGCATCAAAACCAATATCCAACCATCAATATCGATACTGTCGATAAATCAGTCCATAAACATCAATGTTTATCGATTTATTGGCTAAATATCGATTTTCCTGTTGATACTTTTTTCGACCATCCAATACCAGAGCAGTTTCGTGTTATCCACTATTAATTTCATGAGCTTTCCATCGGTCTATTAAAATTTCATTTTACAACAATTTTTGACAGAGAAATTGGTGTTTGAACGTGGAAAAACGTGAATTTTTCAAACGGAATCAGGGGGGGGTTGGTTAAACCTGACAGTTTTCTTCTAAAAAAAGATTTTAGCTGTAAATTGTACAAAATGTTTTTTTTTTTTTTTTCACGTTAAAACACCACTTAGTCAAAAATTGCTCTAAAATGAAGATTTAATAGACCAATAAAAAGCTCATGAAATGTAGATGTTTTTACCGTAGAGCTCATCCATTAATAATTATCAATATCTCTAAAGAAGACATTTTTCTTCTTAAAAAGAAGATTCTAGCTGTAAATTGTGCAAAATGTTTTTTCCACGTTAAAACACCACTTTAGTCAAAAATTGCTCTAAAATAAAAATTTAATAGACCATAATCAATGGATGAGCTCCACGGTAAAAACATCTGCATTTCATGAGCTTTTTATCGGTCTATTGAATTTTTATTTTATTTTTCTAGCCTTCACTTGAATTTTTGACAACCTTCTGCTTTTACGACAATTATATTTGTTGGAAAAGCAGAAGATTGTCAAAAATTCAAGTGTAGGCTAGAAAAATCAATGTAGACTTAGAAGAAAATTTTATCGAATAAAAATTACCGCTCTTTTTGACAGTGTAATTTAAAATGTATGTATTTCGTAAATTAAGGAAGTTATGGTCATTTCCATGGTAAGGTCCAAAATACGAAAAAAAATGTTTAGTGTAGAATAGGGGAAAATGGAGTAGTCTAAAGAAAAATTTGTTATGGGGTAAAAGTAGCTGCAAATTAGTTGCGAAATTGATCGCTGAAGTTTCGTCGTTCGTATATATACTCCCCTCCCCCTGGATAATAATAATAATAATAATAATCTATTCATGGTTTTATCTCTCTCTCAAGTACTTGCTCATTATGAGCGATTCAGCCCATAAAACCTCAATTTTATCGTGAATTTAAAAAAAAATTGATTTGACTAGATCCACGACGACCTCATCAGGCTACAAAACGCCATCGCCGCTCGTCAGCCCGTCGTCGATCAGCTCATCGACGACGCCACCAACGCCCGACGAGTCGTCGTCAGATCCCGCGACCGGACGTCCGAGAGGGACCACCACGACCTCGACCGCCTCGACGACGAAGTCAACAACGTCACGAGGCGATGGAACGACCTCTGCGCCAATCTTGTCGAAAGGTGAGCGAATTTTACTTCACTATTCGTTCTATCACATCGAATAAACCTTAATTAACTGACCAGAAACACCATTTTGGCTTATTATTGATACAAATATATTTTGCTGTATCTGGCTTCAGTATTCATTGATGGATATGATGAATTCGTTATTCGTTCACGCCTTTGTTGTTCACTTTTCTTCAATTCATTCAACCTAATTCATGATTAAACTATTTCACCATTAATATACTAGCAATTCCTTAAGCAAAAGAAAGAAACGGTTCAATTCTTTCAGAAGATGGTTTATTTCGACTGGAAAATGCTATAATTCCCGGTGTTTTTTGATTGACGTTTTTCTGTCGTTGCAGGTTAAGGAGTTGCGAATCGGCCTTCACCCTGTTGGAAGGATTCGGCAAAACTTATCAAACCGAAGTCAAGTTCATCGACGAGAGCTACACTCAGCTGAACGAGCTCCCTCCAGTCTCGAACGCTAAACACCACATCGAACCCACCAAAGTAAGTCGACAAATTTTTACAAAAATGTCAATTGGGAAGGCAAAAACGCTGCAAATTCTTTCACTGTGGTTTACTATTCAATTGGCTTGCGTTCATGATTTGAATTTCTACTAAGCTTTGGAGTGTACGTGTTTCACAGGTGATAGAGCGATTATTGAATTTCAGGAGATATGCATAGAGCACGTAAATCTGTTTTCGACCAAAATACCTATTTGGATTGATCAGTTGATCATATTTTGCTCTGCCTCTTGAAATTCACGCATAATCGCTCTATCACCAATTGAACAATAAACCCCATTATTTATTATATTTATTATATATTTTTTATTGTAAAAGTGCACAGGGGCTGCATTAATTTAATCATCCAATGCCACACACACTCACATATGTTATACAGGGTGGACTCGGATAAGTGACGAAAAAATTTGTCTGTTAATCTGCATCAAAAATGTAGTAAAACCCCGCCAACCGAACTTTTCTATCTCAATCCGTTCTCTAGATATAATTTTTTAAAGTTTTTTTTTTCCAGAAAACCACGTTTTTTACATAAAAACCCACGTTTCTCCACTTTAAAACAACTTTTTTCTACTTTTGACCACATTTTTGGATTCAGCGTGAAATTTCCTTTACGACCCCCTAAGGACCGCAATTGCAGTTAAAACATTGAAAATTTCAAAAAAATTGCTACTTTCTGAATTACCTTTATTTTCACTGAACTTCCAAAAAGCGTGTTTGAACTTGTCAAATCTCAGGAAAACTTGCAAATTTAATCAGCTTTCTAATGGCGTAGTCAACTTTGCGATTCCGCGTCGACCTCATGAAGAAATTCCAGTTTGAAGGCGAAAAAACGTGGAAATCCATGAAACAAATAGATTGTGTATTTCAACACTACTGAAAATGTTACCCAAACCTAAATTGAAAATAAAGGGAGACCTCAATGATAACAGATATTAAAAACCACAACAAAAAACAAAAATCTGCCTTTTCAAATCTGGCTTTCTTTTTGGAACACCCTTTATATTAATTTTTTTTTGCATTGTTTTTTTTACATTCAGCCATACATTTTATAATATAAATAAACCAATTATAATATAAGTAATATAATTCAACACGTCTTAATTAAAAAATGAAATGGATAAATTCACAACATTCTCATTTTACAATAGGTACTACAAAATATATCAAGTTTTACTAAATTAAACATTAGTAAGGATATTTTAAATTACTTAAACATGTTCTCCACCTATACAGTTATGTTGTTTGTGATTAAAAATGAATATATTTCTTCCCATATTGCTAACTTGTCATATTTTAATAGTGTAGGGTAACTATATGGATTTGTTGCGAGATTTTGAATTCTACGTAGCATATGTTCTCTATCATGACGGTATTCCGAACATACCATAGCCACATGTTCCATGTCACCGTAAGGATCCCCACATTCACACATGAGGCTCTCTCTCTCTCTTATTAATCTTGAATAGATAGGCTGGACAGATTGAATGGTTTGCTCTGAGTCTTCAGAAAATTCGAATGCATTTTTTTTCTTTATTAATGTTAGTATACCAGGGCTTAGATTTAATAATTGGGTTTATGTTTTTTAAAAATAGACCCTTGGAGCTTTTATCAAATGATAACTACCATTATTTTATTTTATCCGTCTTTGACGATGCTTAAAACTCCTCCTTTGGTAATTTATGACCAACCATAACTCCCATTAGGGCCGCTTGTTTGGCCCCCATATCCACCCGTTCATTGTATAATAATCCCACGTGTGATCTGACCCAAATGGTTACATTCCCAATAGCCAATAATGGACATTTAATCTCGACTATGAATTATCACCTCCTCGTATTGACCATTTTCTGTACTTTCGTCTCACCTGCAGGTTCTATTTACTTCCATCGTAGAGCGAACGCAACCTCTAGAACAGGTCAACATCGACGGCGGCCGATTCATCAGGGAAGCCAAGGTGAGTTGAACTCGACGAGAAAACATTAAAACCGGAAATTAAAAACGAAATAACACCCATGAATGCGATGAAAAACTTGAAAACAAATTTTCCTTCAAGGGAGTGACTGTGGTAATAAGTTTGCCGAAAATGTCAAATTTCAGATATCCCCATTCCAATCTCTTCATCTACCAAATTTTATACCGAAAAATAAACGCGAAGCACGTGGATTTTTGGCGCAGTTTTCTCAGCCACGAAATTCGGAGTTTTTGAATCCAACGGGCACGAAATTTGATTTAGTCGTAAAAGGCAGTTGGGTCGACAATTAAGTCAAGTTCCATCAATTTAATTAAAACTCTAATTAAAACACTGCAACTACAATTTCAGTTTTGTATGTCGCGTAAAATGAAAAGAAAAACTAAGAGCAACTTTTTTACTGAATCAGTGATTCGAATAACGTAATTTTCCGTGTAATTTCACTTTTGACGCAATGAATTCAACATTTGCAACAAAATTCTCTCTTAGAAATCCGATTTAAAAAGAAAAAAATAAGGTTTCAACCTCTGAATTGTTCTTCACATTTTCTAAGAACTTGCATTTTGAATTTTGCCTCTGACATTTATATATTTTTATTAAAGTGATGTCACACAAAATCACACAGTTTATATGTGAGACATGCAATGAACACATGTGATATTTTCTCTTCCCAACTGCCGATTTCTGTTCGAATCACCGTACGTTTTCTTCAACATTTCGACTCGTGTGATTGCGCCCCTCCCCTCCTCATTATTCTTCAATTCAATCGATATTATCGGTAATTGATTGGTTTCAATCAATACCGGAATTCCCTTTATATTTGTGGCTATGAAATCTCACTTTTAAAGTCGATTCCTATCCTGTTCTTTAAATTTCAAATGACGCGCCACAAGTTTCACTCCCGATATTCAAATATAAGGTATATATAAAAAAGTAATTTCACATGAAATCACATAGTTCAGTATGTGATGTACGATCAATCCTTGTAAATACTTCATGTAGATTATATAATTTTTTATCTGATATAATCGATTACCCAGTTTCAAATTAACGATGGTCCAATCATAAATAAAATGGGATTTTCCACTTTAAAAAGCCATTAAAACGTAATTTTGAAAAATGTTTTGGCAGCAAAGGGATTTGTTTTTGTTATCTCTCAATTCTAGTTGCGAATTGATCGTAAAATGATAAAGGCGCCTTTCATTTCACACTGAATTTTTGTTTTTTGAACGTTATATGTGTAATTTGAAATTGGGTATCGATTCTAATGATTGACGTATTGTTAGTACCTTATTAAAACGTACAATAATACAATTTAAATAAAAATAATTCAGAACTAACATTAATAAAACTAACTTTTTTACTAGTTGAGAAGGGAAAAAAGTCGAATTTTTAGAGGTTAATTTTTACTAATGACTGTATAGAAAACCCAAAAAATAACCCAACAAAAATTTAATCAAACGGGCGAATTTTATTACTGGTTTATAGCCGAATTGTAGTATTGATGAAGGTGGTGAGTGGTTGTTGATTCGTTTGATATGTGTGGAAAAAACGCCCCGTTTTGGTTTGAAATTTTCAACCTCATTTGAAAAAAGCAGCAAATGTCTCTAATTTCCTACATTTTGGCTTTTTGGGGCTCAAAATGCAGTATTTTGGGGACCCTCCCCAACAAATTTTAATAAAAATTGAGAAAAAACCTCGAAATTTCTTGGAAAATTGCATTTTCAGTGGACTTCAGTGATCCGAAATAGTTCGAAAATGATTAATTTTCTTCTGCATTCACGTTTCCAACGCCTTCAGTTTAGTTTTTTAGTCCACAATAGGACTTAATTGTCCTTTTTTAGCTTTAAACTTCGTATCTATTTATTTTTAAAGAAACTCTTAAAAATGGCAAAACGTCAAAAAGATGTTTTGTACCACATTGATATTTCATAAAAATAAAATATTTCCACAATAGACCAAAAACATAAAAAACCAACCAAAATAGATTCAAATATTCAAAAAAGAGGGTTTCTAGCCGATTTTAAATTAAAAAAAAATAGGACGTTACTAACAAAAATTTAAATAAATAAAGAAAAAAAAAATAAAAAACGAAGGAATTTCTCAATTACAAACATTTTTAGATCTTAATTGAAAAAAATAGGCCCTCCTTCCGACACTAAATATTCAAAAAATTATAGATTAACACAAAAAATTCAAGTTAATAAAAAAAAGAAGAAATTTTCAAATCACGCCATTTTTCATCTCAGTTGAAAAAATTATGCGTGCTAGGCGCTTGAGGGATTTATAAAATTCAAAAGAAGTATACATTTTCAAACTAAAACATAAATGGTCAAAAAACCAAGGAATTTTCTTAATACAGAACACTTTTTACCTGAATTGAAAGAAATGGCGTTCTAGACGATTTTAAATTTCACAAAATGATAGATTTACAAATAAAAATTTGGATGATCAAAAGAACAAAGAAAGTTCTTAATGCATAAATTTTTGAAAAAAATTAAAAAGAAAATTAAAAAAATAGGCGTTGTTACTTTTTAAACATCCCCACCAAGTGCCACCACGACATACTAATCTGACCAACAACCTTCGCCCGTAGAATTGCATTTTTGAGAACTAACAGGAACCTACGTAGTAATATCGCATTTTGTATCTCCTAATATAACTCAAAAAAATCAACAAATACGGGGATTTAGTTTCGATTTAATTTTATTCTAGTTTTTGGTTCATGATCGAAGGTAATTGGGAATTAAAGGTGTGGTGAGGATAGCTGAGGTTACGGGGGTGACAGTTTTTTTCCCTTGACATTCCCGTCCCGTTCCACATAAAATTGATTTTCTACCAGATTCCGTTGGAGAAAAACATCATTTTCAGGGTCACGTCGGTTTAATCGAAAAATCGAATCAAATAAACAAATTCTTGTGTATTTTCAGCTCAGTGACAAGGTATGGTCTTTTATTGTACGTTTTTCTATATGTTATTTTCGATGTATGTATTTTGATCAACAAAAAAAGGTGATTTGCTTTCCTATTTTGACTGATTTTGTCCTGATTTTCATAATTATATTTTGATTTTCGATTCGAGTTTCATTAACTTTGGTGTAGGATTTCGGGAAAAAAGTGTAACACGCACACACCCTTGCTTGTCCCCCAAAAATTTGGATTTAAAAACATGAAATGTTCACTCTTTTTCACTCTTGTTCGCTCTTTTTTTTTAATCCTGATTTCAATATTCCTATTTTTATTTTTGTGAGTTACATTAGCCTCGGTCTAGTAATTTTGAAAAATCTCAGAATCTCAGAATTAAAAAAATAGGAAAGCAAATTGTTAAAACCTTTTTGTTCGACGAGCGTTCTTCGAATTTTTACGGGGAAATCGAAACCCCAAACCTTCCTTCCCCCCACCCTTGGAACAGATATACTCGGTAGCTCTGCGGAAGTACACGGAGAGAGTCGCCATGTTGAATCCATCTTTCGACGCCGCCGAGAGAGTGCAGCACTATCCCAAGATCGAGGAGGCCTTGGACACGCTCAACACGAAATATTTGACTTTGGTGTCAGTGATGCAGGACCGCCTGAGGCAGATATCCGCTCTCACCGGGGACAAAGACTTGCAGGTTGGTTTATATTGCATATTTAATACGTTTGGTTATTTTTGACATATTTTACGTCGGTGCTATATTAGTATGCGCCCCACATCCCTCCGGCGCCCCACAACCCTTGGTTTCTATGGCAGTATGCGGCTCACAGTGCTACGCAGAATATATATGTCCAGAAAAAGGTACTCGTACATAGGAAGCTTTGTGGAAGGTACTTACAAGAAGTCCTCATTGAAAGGTACTTTGCCAAGGCTCTATCACAGTTCAGGGTCAGTATACTTCTTTCACGCCTTCAGGAAAGTGACGAACAGGTCTGCAGCATTCTACCCTGATTACGCTTACCAGCAAACCGGGATTCGTCAATTTGAATAGGGTGGTCGCAAGTGCCTATCATTTGCGGACGTTTGTGGACGATTGAGGAACAAACTTCAGGACACATATTGGACCAGTCCGTGATGGTCTTAGTTGATTTTCCGGTCAAATCAGCGGTGGTGGTAAGCGATAGGTCAAGAACAAACATAAACACAGAGCATTTCCGTGTAGGTAGGTACCTAGTTCGTTTGAGAAGTTTCGGTCGACTGAAGGACAAAATGGGATAGGTTGATCATAACTTATAGAATCAGCCCCCTACTGATAACAATAGCAAACAATGATTTTTTGGCGGTTGGAGGTGTCTCACCTGGGAAGCCGTGAAGGAGACGGAATCAGGTTGATCAGGAATGATAGGTTGATCATCGACTTTGTTCTAGCGATAAGCCGCTTGTCTTGCGACAGTTGTCTAAGATGAAACACAACTTCGCGATTATGTACGAAACAAACACCGCTGAGGGGCACATAGCGAGTAGGTAGAGAAACACGACAGTGGGGCGCATACTACTATAGCACCTTTTACGTCAACAGATCTACCAAAACTAGTATAAACTAGATTAATTATAATAGGGAACGCAGCCAGGTTTCAACTCTGAATCACAGCGAACTATATTTCTGTTATTTAAGTCAAAACACGTAATAATAACTGAAAACAACACTCGTTATCGTGTGTCAACAATGTAGACGTAGCATCAAACGGGCTTCTTATAGTTACCCTCGATTTGATCTTCTGCAATCTTCAAGTTGTTAACAGGAACTCCAACCAAACTTGTGAACAGTTTATATTTGACCCATCCTCAACAAATCCGCTCTCATTTCCGATGTTGTCTAAAACTGGGAATGTTTAGATATTTTGGACAGTACAGTCTCAGATACAATCATGGCTAATGTCGATATGTTAGGTCCAAGCATGGTTAGCTTAGTTTTTTGGCTAGTAACCACGAGCTGTAGTTGTCGTTGAAGACGATAGTTGCTCCTTCAGTCGACAAAACTTCAAGATACTTCGAAAATTGCCTCTTTCGTAGCTTCGCCAAGTGCCAGGTATTCAGCCTCCACACTTGACAAGGCAATTGTACATTGCTTCTGAGCTAACCACGTCACAGCAGCTCCATCATGAATTACCCAGAGTAGGGGTGCTGGTCCAGGATTCAGTTTCCGTAGTCTGCTTTGTGCAATCCAAACACGAATTCACCAGTTTTTTGAAGCGTTATTCCATAATTCAGCGTTCCTTTCAGATACAGCCAGGTATTCAGCCTCCACACTGGACAAGGCAATTGTACGTTGCTTCTGAGCTTACCATGTCGTAGCAGCTCCATGATGAACGACAAAATAACCAGAGTAGGAGAGCTTGCCCAGGATTCAGTTGCCCTAGTCTGTTTTGGCGAATCCAAACAACTATTCACGATTTAGTTTTTTTGAAACGTTACTCCATAATTCAGCGTTCCGTTCAGATATAGTAACACTATTTTGGCTGCTGTCAAGTGCTCTTCAGTGCAGAAGTTGTTTAACTAACGTAAGGTTGATACGGGGAGATAGTGGAAATCCATTTTAAATAAAAAGACGAAATAAACGAAAAAGTATATTTCCACGAACAATACACAAACATTTGCAGACCGGTTTCGGTTCTTACATCATCATCAGTACACTACAGAATTATTTATTTCATTTTTTTTAAATTCTAGTTGTTAAACTGGCTAGGAAATTCACAGCATATGCAAATTCCTGTATGCATCATTCCAGACAACACCCAACTCTCGATACGAAAGAGATAAAAATTTTGTTCTTCCCCCAAAAAAAGCATCAAGCATTCTAAACAAAATTACTGATTAATTTGTTGGAAAACACTTTGTGAGCGCATTGAATTGGTCAAATTTCAATAAATAGTTCCAAAAAATCACGAAAAATTACCAAAAAACGAGTAACATGATATTGTTTAGCAGAATTATACTCGATACAAATTTTATCTTCAATGATTGTATCTTCTTATAAAAATTGAAGCTCAAATTTATGCTGCGAATTGCACTTACATTTTATACAACTGTACCTGAATGGATAAAAAGTGCAAAATTCTACATTTAGTATTTAGTGCCTGTATTTTCGCAATGGAATGGATAGTTGGATTTTTTTTTCGCACACAAAAGTGCTCAAATTTTAATTTAATTTAACATAAATGTGATACGTACTGCACGACTGGAACTTTTTATTTCAAATTCGGATTCTGCGCTCTATTCCATGAAAATTTGGCTACTCATTTGATTGTTTTAGTTTGACAGATCAATTTTAAATTATTTTCAACCCTGATTCACGTAGAAATAGATTCACTTTCACACCCAAATCACCGTTGAAAAACAATGACAATTGATTTGCCACATTTTGGGTGTGTTGAAATTTTCGTTAGCACGATTTTAATGGTCTTCTTAACTTTGCGCGCTCGCTGAACGATTTGAGTGCTGACGATGAAATCAAACGATTTAAAATTAACAATTTAAAAGAAAAATTTGAGACGTGTCAAAATTTGTGTGGGCGTCCAACTAGGGGTACTGGGCGTAGGTGAATTTCGACCCCTTATTTCCCCCGAACATCTGGTAATTGCTCGTTTGTCGGCGCTGTGCCTTATTTTCTTTCTCTGCCCACAACTTCAGGTCTAATTGCAAAACCTTGGTGGATGACGGACGATTGAAATCCAGGGCGAGGACTAGTTACTGACGACAACCTCAAATGAAACACGCTAGGTGAATTTCGTCGTCATTATTTCAAAATAGTTATATACCCCGCCGTTGCCCCGGAGTTGTGGCGATAAGGATAGACGAGAGCTTTCTCAAACCACATCACAATATGAGCTTTCTTATATCGCATTCAAATTCAGCTCCTGGTACCTCGACCTTATTGTCAAACCGTTTTAATCAAAATCGGATGAAAACTATATGAATGATGGTAACTTTCTTCTAAGTCACGTTTCTTTAGGAGTTTGTATGCCCAAAAATCAACACATTAATTTGTCATCGCGTGTGCAAAAGTAAAATATATCAAGGATTCCAATCATTACATCCTGAGGTGTCCTGATTTTAGATTAAAACGTCCTGGTTCTGGATTCTACCCTTCCAGGATGTCCTTCGCCTGCATCTTAATGCAGATACCTGCTGGGTAGTACTTGTTTTTAATTAACACGACCTGTGGTATGTCCTTTGATTGAAATAATTGCCCTGGTTCTGAATCAAGATGTCCTGGTATTGGATCAAATCGGCCTGTGGGATGTCATGTACTGTTTGTGTATCTAAACGCCCTCTTGGTAGGTGTCCCGGTTTTTGATCAAAATGTCCTTTAGGGCACCCTGACTTTCATATAAAGGTATGTCCTGATTTTGAATCAACACTTCCCTGTAATGCCCAGGTTATGGAAAAAAACTTCTAATATCCAGGATTGGATCGAATCATATTGGATTCCCTGGTGTGGATGAAGAGGCCAGGGCTGATATCCTGCTTTTGGATCAATACCCCTCTTGTAAGCCCTGGTATTGGACCAAAACGTCAAGTTTGACCTGATTTTTCATCGAAACCTAGGATGTCCTACGCCTGTATCTTAATGTGGATACCTGCTGGGTAGTGCTTGTTTTCAAATAACACGACCTGTGGTATTTCCTTTTATTGAAATTATTGCCCTGGTTCTGAATCAAGATGTCCTTGAATTGGATCAAATCGGCCTGTGGGATGCCATGTCCTGTTTTTGTATCTAAACGCCCTCCTGGTAGAGGTGTTCCGGTGTCCCAGTTTTGATCAAGATGTCCTTTAGGGCACCCTAACTTTCATCTAAAGGTTCTGTTGTATGTCCTGGTTTTAGACCGTAATGACTTGAAATGTCCTGGTTTTGGATCAACACTTCCCTGTAATGCCCAGGTTATGGGGAAAAAACTTCTAATATCCAGGATTGGATCGAATCATGTGGGATTGTGGATGATTGGGGTTGTGGATGATAAGGCCTGGGCTGATGTCTTATTTTTGGATCAATACCCCCTCTTTTAAGCCCTGGTATTGGACCAAAACGTCATGTTTGACCTGGTTTTTGATCGTAACCTTCTAGGATATCCTGTTTGGCAATCAAAATGTGCTGTTGTTGGATTAAAACGTCCTGGTTTTGGATCAAGTCAAGTGGGATGTACACAGCCTGTCCGGTATTTGTAGCAAATGTGTCGAGTGTCCTGATTTTATTAAACCGTCCTAAGATGTCCTAGTTTTAAACCTCAACGGCCTGCGATATCCAGGTTTTTTTTTCCAAATCGTTCTATAGAACGAAGATCAACATTTCCTAGATACTTTCCTGTATTTGGATTAAAAGTCCTGCTTTTTGGATCAAAACGTACTGGCATGAGCTGGTTCTGGATCAAAACATCCTGGGATGTCTCAATTTTGGATCAAACGTCCTGGGATACCCTAGTTATTGATCCGAATGTTCTTTTAGATGTACAGAGTTTAGATCAAAACATAACCTCAAATAAATTTCAACACGATAGTAGATGCTACGCATGCTTGAGCGTGATATTCTTGTTATAATCCCCTATTTCCACGCTTGTTAACGCATTTTTCTATAATTTTCGCTAGTTTAGTTTCTTTTGGTTTATTATTCAATAATTGAAAAAAAATTCTAACCCCCCCTGAAAATTTCATGGTTTACGTTTCAAAGGGCGTAGAATCCGAATCTGCAATAACAAATTTTCCGTCCGTCCGCCGTACGCCATACGCACGATTTCTCCCAAACGGCTGAAGCAAAAAAGCTGAAATTTTCAGGAAAAATCCATGTTGGTCCGGCGACGCCCCAATTCTTGAGCCAGCTCTCTCACTTAATTTAAAGTGCCCTTTAAGGGCTGTCAAAGTTTTGTAAAATCCCTAAAAGCCTCAAAAAAAGTCAAGGCGACCTAAATTTGTACTCTTTTTGAAGAACACGCCACGAGGAATCGAATGAGCCCCTCCCCAGGTCCGGGGGAGTTATTCAATTGGCTTGCGTTCATGATTTGAATTTATACTAAGCCTTGGAGTGTGCGTGTTTCACAGGTGATAGAGCGATTATTGAATTTCAGGAGATATGCATAGAGCACGTAAATCTGTTCTCAACCAAAATACCTATTTGGATTGTTCAGTTGATCATGTTCGTGTGCCTCCTGAAATTCAATAATCACTCTAACACCTGTGAAACACGCACACTAAAAAGCTTAGTAGAAATTCAAATCATGAACGCAAGCCAATTGCAAACCCCAGTGGAAGAATTTTGCAGCGTTTTTTGTTCAATTTTCCGAAAGTAAAAACAAGAAAATCTTCCTATTTCGGAAGCAATTTTACTGAAAAATAGTATTTTGGCGGAAATTGGGGTCAGTCTACAAAACCAGGTCGCCGTGCAAGGCTTATTTCGTCGTCTAGAGTAGGTATTTACTTCATTCCTTAAAGTCGGATACGCAGTTTTTGTTGTTCTTAGATCGTCCGAAACCCTTCAATTATCGTCAACGCCGTAAATGACCCGAAACCCTTTTAATTCGTCGCGTGGGACATCAACTGGACGGATAAAATTGGGTTACCTCGCCCACGCACAGCTTGAAATCGCCGTGTTTTCCGATCACTTCTTCGCGGAGTTTCGTAGCGACGTTTTGTATCCGTTCCGCGTGGTTGCCGATCCGAAGTACGCGTTTGATGGTGAATTTTACCATCAAGTCATCAGTTTTCTAGTTTTTACTATTGATTCCGTGTGTTATTTTAAACGAGTCCGATATTGATCGATTACTTCCTTGTGATTGACTTTTCTGCACGTCAAAATGAGACGTTTCGAACTAACAACGATGTACTCGTCAGTACCCCTTAACATTGGTACGTTTAGACTAAAGAACCACAAACATACAAAGCCCTGGTGTTAAATATATATATTTAAAGTTATAATTAGACAGAAAAACCTATCATTAAAAAATAAAGAAAAAAAGTGTACTTTACTTGGTGTTGCCTGAATTTTACCAACGAAAGTCCAATCACAAGTCTTATTCAATTTTCTTGTGGCTGCAATTTCATTTTTTTTTTCTTCTATTTGTTCCGCGCGTTATGTCAAACGAGTCAGATTTTTATTGGTCACTTCCTTGTAATCGGCTTTTCTTCACGTCGAAATGAGACGTTTCGAACTAACAACGATGTACTCGTCAGTTCCCCTACGGTCACATATGCAGGGTGCAACGCTACTCGTGTCCGACAGCTCTTCTACGCGTTCTACAACCTAATTCCCACCAAAAGGTCCTCCTAGAGTTTTTTCTTTAGAGGCTTTTAAAATGTTTCGTGTTTTCGTCCTTACTTCACTATGCTTGCCATAACTTCCTTAATTTGCACAAAAAATTCAAATTTACTGTTAGTAAAAGCGGTAAATTTTCTGTCTTTTGAATGCTTTGTCATTTTTTAAAAGCAGAATTAAAGAACAAGGAAAAAAAGAGTAAAAAAATAATAAATTTTGTCAAATTGTTTAAAATTATCTATTTTTCAAACGCTTTCTAATTAAAAGTGAAGATAAGGTTTGAGTGCCAAAATTCGTGTTTTGGTTTATAATTCAATAATAAACCATTGAATAGAGATTTAAGGTATCAATATCACATTGTTATTGACCCATGTGTTATTGTATTCTACGAGTCGATCGTATGCACTTGACACATCACGATGGGCCTGCTATACATACCTACCCACCCTCTTGAAGGGGTTAATATGTGTGGAAACACGACCTGCCTCAACATTATTATACAGTGAAACCCACTTTTAAGGTATCAATATCACATTGTTATCGAGCCATTTGCCATTTTATTCTACTGGTCGATCTTATTCACATGGCATACCACGACAGACTCGCAATGCATGTCAACATACCATCTTGTAGGGGTTAATATGTGTGGAAACACGACCTACCTCAACATTATTTTACCATGAAACCCACTTTTAAGGTATTAATACCACATTGTTACTGAGCCATGTGCCATTGTATTCTATGAGTCAATCGTATGCACTTGACACATCACGACGGGCGGCAATACATTTCTACGCACACTGTTGAAGGGGTAAATATTCGCGGAAACACAACCTACCTCAACATTATTTAACCAAAAAACACCCTGAACGTATCAATATCACATTGTTATTGAGCCACGTGCCATTTTATTGTGTTTAGTCGATCGTATGTGTATACACATGACATACCACCGCAGACCCGGAATATTTGTCTACATACCCTCTTGAAGGGGTTAACATGTTTGAAAACACGACCTACCTCAACATTATTGTACCACGAAACCATTAAACGTATCAATACCCTTCTTGAAGGGTTGAAATACGTGGAAACACGACTCACCTTAACATTGCTGTACCATAACATTGTTAATGATATTGTAATATCACATAGTTATTCTACAATGTGCCATTGTATTCTACAACGACCAGTAAACAATTTTTTTTTTGTGTCTACAGGAGTACGTAGCGATGCTGAAACCTCTCGAACTCAGAACGTTCCGAACAGTTTTCAGTGTCTCGGAAACGGCCAAACAAATTTCTAACAGGTGAGCCCTTTTCTGCACATCACTTTAACTCTAGCTGTTTATATGTTCATTTAATATTTGGTTGGGAACACTGTTCTACAAGGCGTTACTGACTTCATCCGTGCCGTATTGGTTTGACATTAACCGAAAGTGTTTGGTGGTTACCTCTTGTATATAGCGTGAATAAACCACGATCCGGCAGCCCGACCGCCTACCGAATCGATTTTTTAATCGGATAATCATACAGCAACCCAAGTGGTCTCCTTTGATTCTGGTAATTTCTATATGAATCAAAGAAAAAAACGCTGCAAATTCTTTCACTGGGGTTTATTATTCAATTGGCTTGCGTTCATGATTTGAATTTCCACAAGCAAAGAGTGTGCATTGTTTCACTGGTGATAGAGCGATTATTGAATTTCAGGAGATATGCATAGAGCACGTAAATCTGTTCTCAACCAAAATACCTATTTGGATTGATCAGTTGATCATATTTGTGTGCCTCCTGAAATTCAATAATCGCTCTATCACCTGTGAAACACGCACACTTAAAGCTTAGTAGAAATTCAAATCATGAACGCAAGCCAATTGAATAATACACCCCAGTGAAATAATTTAGCGTTTTCAGTGCATATCAGAATGCTTCAACCCGTGTATCGGCTACAAAGCCTTTTAGGAGTTCACTCCAGTATCCACATTACATCACTACGTCACTAGGTTACTGATATCAACACAAAAACAATAATAAACCAAAATAACTCGAATGTTGGCACCATAAATCGGCCATAGATCGGGAATGGTTTGACCCACGGACCTGGGAGGGGCTCATTCGATTCCTCGTGGAGTGTTCTTCAATGCTATCGTATTCTATCGTTGAGTAAAGTTTACACATACACAAAAAAAAAAAAACTTTCCCTGGACTTTTCTCATTCTCTCCACCAGAAAATGGATTCTGAAAAGGTTAAAATACTATCACATTCGTTTTGCATGAACAATTGTCGATTTATAAATAGATTCAGTCAAAATTAACTACAAAAACATAGAACAACTTGAATCAGTTCAGTTTTTATCATATCATACCACGTTTCAAATAACATTATAAACCTGACTAGGAGCAAAAAGCTTGATTTAAACAATTTTCAAAGGAACTAGGTACTCACATGAAGAAAGTTACAAAATACTTGAAAGCTAACAGCTCAGGGTAGGAGCGACCCTGAGGTTTTCTGAAGACCTCTGGGTCTGGCAACGCTGCTCAAATCCAAGCCTCCAGGTAGTGGCCTGACGGCTCGCATCGGGTGCGGTAGTTACGTCTTATGCAATTCAAATGTGATCTAATGGTTAATTCGTTCATGCCATCACCAGAATCGTGATGTACATGAAAAAAGGGACACAACGAGTATAAATTTGAACTGGAAAAACATACCTAGACGTTATGTAAAAATACCCAATGGCGGTTTTCGTCAAACTCAAACAAAAATGGGTTTTTTCCCATGTGGGGTATCGTGTTCCATGTAATTTTGGACGCTGAAGCGAGTGGGTCCCAAACCTGTGCGATTGACCCAGAGCGAGGAAATCCATTTTCATGGGGTAAAATGGTGCAAAATGACATTATTTCCATACTTTTTCGAGCCCCATCCCATCTGACAGGGTTGGATCAAAGAAACATGAGTTTAGGTGTAATAAAGTTCGACACAAGAATAATTAACCCAAATTTAATCAAATTTGCAGCGTTGTTTTGGAATTTATTATACTTTTGCGATACGGCCACACACTTGTTTGATAAGGTGTTCCTGAACCGATTGATATGAAATTTAGACTTGTTTTCCTCAGAACGACGAGAACATTTTGAATCTCACAAAAAATTACATTTTTCAACGAAAACAACTAAAACGTCTTGCGTTAAGAGGGGAAGATTGAAAGGGGCTTTATTGCTGCTAATGAGGGATGCGTATAACGATAATTGCATAATAACCAAAGTAGGTACTTCGTCAATAGCGTGGTGTCTTTCCCGTGAAAGTAATTTTTTTCTGCCAAAGTTGAGGAATATGGAGAAAATTCTTTAAAAAATTCGAAGTAGGCGTGAGATCACAGTTCGGGCAGTATTTTACTTGATGGAAAATATTTAAAGGACACTTAATAAACTTTGATTAAGCCCAAATTGACTAATCAAATAAAGATCATCTCGTTTGTTGACGACTCCACTCTAAATTTTTCTTCGAAAACCGCACATTCCCCTGCCCGCCTTTATCTCGAGAATTTCGTCTGTTTGCTCTCAGATAAAAAAAACTATCGCGAACGGCTATCGAAGAGCTTCGAGAGATGGCTAAAAAAAGAAGGAAATCATTGGATAATTGAAGACGAATCCGTGACGAAATGTTTTATTGTTCTTAAACTGGAGAAATTGGATTTCACTGTTCAGTGTTACGTGGGGATTTCGCGAGATGTCGGACGATTTGTGTGACTGCGCCAAAAACATCGATTCGTGAATGAACGTGCGTGTTCCGCCGGTTTTTGTTGGGAAGTTCGTGTTTTTGTGTGTTGTTGTTTTTTTATATAGGACAGTTTTGTGACCAACCTAGAAAATATATGTTGATGTAACTTGAGTTACTTTTATATTTCAGTTAAAATTCGGAAATGCAGTGGTTTTTTGGGTTGTTGGTTTACAATCCTTAAAATTCAATTTACACTCGCAAAATTCTTTCGGTTTTTATCCGAGTTGTTTATTTGGATTTGTTGTTTCTCAACGCATTGGCCGCAAAAACGAAATTTAGTGGTTTTTTTGGGTTGTTGGCTTACAATCCTTAAAATTCAATTTACACTCGCAATCTAAAAGAATAAAACGCTTCTTTTTTTGTTTATTTAGAAGGAAGGAAGTTCGTGGTTTTCGTATGGTGTTAACTTAGTTACTCTTAACCTTCGGTTTGAACTCGTGAAGTAGCTGTTTTGCGTATGGATTGTTAATTGTGCAATTGAAATAGTGCGATTATAGGAAAAAACTGCCGTGAAAATAAACGGGAAAATAATTTTGTTTTCGATATCGGTTCTACGATGAAAGGGATTCGGCGGGTTATCAATTTTTTTCGGCGCGTCCGAAGGAAACAAGAACAGCTTGACGACCAGACGATGGTAAAAGGGTCTATGGAGTGCGTGCATTTCGACTCGGGGACGCTGGCGATGTACAGACAAAGGTAAAAAGCCAATCTCCTGAAAGTTGTTGGGAAAGTAATTAATTCAAACCTCCCATCGCTAATATTGCGTACGAGGTTAAGCTGTTTGTTCAAGAAGCTGTTTGCTCTTTCGGCAGATGAATATTGTAGCGAATTTTTATGGGGAATGAAGTTATTGTTGCTGAAAATCATAAAATAAAAGTTGGAGTAAGGGAATAGTGTGAAGGATTGTGTGTTTGATCGCATTGCATCATTTCCTTCATGAAGTTTGACATTCCCAAGGTTTGTGACGCAACTAGACTAAAATTGGGATCGAACAAGTTAGGGATAACGAAATTCTGGTGAGAATTAAAACTTGAGCAGCTTCAACAAGGGGGGAAAAATCAATCCAAGAAACACTACCCGCGTAGTTAACGCTGACGCCGCCTCCGACAGCTCTCAAACGTGGACATCAGTTTCCCAAAATGCTGGCAATTCAAAGCATAGAAAATATGACAGGGCAACCGAGGATACGGAGGCTCGTTTACGCCCTTAGTGATATCCTGCGAGGGCTCCATTCATTTTTTATTTATTCATTTATTTAATACGGAAGCCCAATACAACTAAAGAATTAAATTGCACATATATACAGGGATATACACAAGAAATAAATTTCATAGACCCGATATCTCATGACTCATTTAATATACCAATGAACCAAAATATAAAGATAATTAATTTGATTTATTCACAATGTATAAACTCTTTTACTAAAAGGAGCATGGTTTGGTAAGTAATGCTCAATGTAAAATACCATATAATTTTTATTAAATTTAACAAAACGAGTAATAGATGATAAATAAATTTTTGTGAAATGGAAGCCCCAAAACTTTCGAAAATTTTCGGGCTTTTTTTGCTGCAAATGTTTTAATGATACCATCAAAAGCTAGTGCTGAAGCTATTTTGTGCTCTATTGATATGATGGTCAAGTTGCTCGGTAAGAAATTTGGCAAAGACCAAAAATATCGAATGGAGTAATGCCTCGTCAACTGCCCTGCAAACGGCCGCTCAAGGCTAGTTCTCGCCTCGCGAAGTATGCTTTTTCTATATCCTTTGTCCTTTCTTGTAGGCCTATTGCATTCCTTATTTATATCATTTTTCCTTTAAGTAAATATTTTGAAATTTACTACAAACGGTCATAATATTTAAAAGAACTTGGTAAGCTGTCACTTTTTTGCCTATTTGGCTCCCCTCTAACTTTGCCCCCCCC
The DNA here is from genome assembly GCA_031894815.1 of Creontiades dilutus. NCBI lineage: Eukaryota > Metazoa > Arthropoda > Insecta > Hemiptera > Miridae > Creontiades > Creontiades dilutus. The sequence goes on from JAVIWC010004963.1 coordinate 809,934, forward strand.
CCCCCCCCCCTAGTTACGTCCCTGCATATATACATATAATACGCTTTGATACAATAAGTTGTAATTATCATGTTTTCTCAACCACAAAAAAACTACTGCAATGGGTCCAAAAATTTAAAAAATACGAATTTTCATCAATTTTCTTCACCAAAATCCGTTTAATTGATTCTGAAATAATTCTTGGATCTTAACCCTTTTTAAAATAATTTTTCTAATTTATGAACAAAGTTTAAAATCCAAAATATTGGTTTTAGTGGTTGAGTATGTGGATGAAATACGAGACCATATTTTTTTCGGTTTGAACTTTTTTATTAATGAAAAACATTTTATGGATTCCCTTAAACGTCAGCTCATTTTATCTATCAAAAATGCATAGTAGTTTTGAATAGTTTTGCATGATAGTTTTGGAAATAGGCTTATTCAATCGTGTTGCTCAATTTTTGCTTCCGAGTCTACCAAGGTAGTGGAAGCATTGTTTTCACTTTCGGAATGTGAACATTTTTTTGTCTCCAAATCAAAAATTCCACTCGCATTTTGCGTTTTAGACCTTTCTGAACAATTTTGGTTCCGTGTCTGTCTGTGTGTTGTCTGTCTGTCAGCAAATCCTTGTTACAGGCAAAACTACACGAAGTTATAGTCTGATTTTGATGAAATTTTCAGGGATTGTGCGGGTTGGGTGAAATCCTTGTGTAGATGGTCCCTATGAGTTTCATGACCCCCGGATCAATAGTAGCCTCTGCGCATGCGCAAACGTGAAATCCTTGTTACATGCATAACTCCGGGAGTTCATGACTCTTTCGATGAAATTTTCAGGGATTGTTCGGACTGATTTAAATATGGTCCTCGTGAGTAATAAAGAGAAAATAAAGTTTTAGCCTCGAGCTTGGATCGAACCATATTGAACCATCATTGAACGATGCATATATTTTATTCAATGTTAAGTCAATAATAATTTTCAATAATCTATACAGTCATGTTATGGGTACGAGGAAGCTATGTGCCACACCCACTTGGCAGACGTTTTTGATCATATTGGGGTTTTTCTCTGTTCCAGGTGGTACGAAAACGGTGGCAGCATGGGGAATCAAATAAACGGGCGAGGGGGTCGTGAGGACACGGGAATTGGCACGGCCGAAGTTGCCAATGAAACCGGTTTAGTGGACCCCGTGACAGGACGAGAGTTGAGCGTCGCTGACGCCATCAGACTCCGAATTTTGGACGTCAGATCCGGCACGTTAAACACCAAAGATGGACCCGTGCCTTTGGCCCAAGCCGCGCGGATGGGGTTGTTAGAGAAGAGGTTATCGGATAAGCTACTCGGGCCGGTGCCAGGAGGTGGCAATTTACTCGAAGCCATTCAAAGGGAACTGTACGCTGCAGAAACACCATCCGTAAGTGACTATGGGCTCCACGACTCCATGAATTTAAATTTAGTGACGCCGGACGGTATGTTTTTAGATAGAGAATCCGGTTCGTATTTGTCTCTTCAAGACGCGGCGCGGTCCAAACTAATCAATCCCGACATCCACGAAATATATACCTCCGACGAGAAAATCACTTTGAAAGAAGCTTTACACCGTAACATTCCCGTTGTGCTCAACGAAGTGCAGAAACCGTTAACTCTGAAAGACGCTATAGACCTGAACATGTACGCCAATGGATCTATAACCTGTCCAATTGGCACCTTCAGCGTAGAAGAGGCCATGAACAATCACATTCTGGACAATCAGTATCCAACCATCGGCAATCCCAAAACCAACGAATTGGTCACTTTAGACGTAGCTTTACGCACCGGTCTGATCATCGGCGATAAATATTTCGGTGAAACTGAAAAAACTTTGGAACTCGCCGCATCAGATGGTGATTTTCGTACTGTCACAATTCTATCGGTTTTCGATATTGGCCTCGTTAGAGTTAAAGAAGAATTCAAAAGTTTGAACTGGTTCGTGGAGAACGGGTTATTTCACAAAGGTAGTTTCAAATTAGACGACGAATCTTTCGTCATGGAAGAGTTGGACGATCGAAATTTACTGCGTCAAGAAGTGAAAGACATTTTCTCGAAGAAAATCGGCGTGAAATCCTCCGGTAAAGAACTGAACGTTTACGAGGCAGTCAGCATGGGGTTGTTGGACCCCAAAGTTGGGTTGCTAATCAACAAAAAAGAGCGTAGAATCGGTTTTGAAGAGGCGTTGAAGAAAAAATTGATTACGCGAGAGGGTTTGGCCGTTTTGAAATCCATTTTGGCCATTACGCTTACAACTCAGACCAAAACGATTAAAAAATGGGTGACCGAATTGAAAGGAGTTGATGAAATGGAAGTTGAAAGTCGAAAGTTTATATCTGAAGAAGTGAAAGTTGTTGAAAAGAAGAAATCGTCGATTAAACAAGGTGTGGTGAACATATTGGACGCTATGGCGAAAAAAGCCGTCAGTTGAAGTTGCGGATAAAGGTTGGTTATTGAGGGAGGCGATTCAAAAAGGTGTTTTCAATCCGAAAAAGGGTGTTTTTGTCAGATCAGGCAAAGAAACGAGTTTCAAAGATTGTTTGGAGAATGAGATGATTTTGTTGGATTCTGGAAAGGTTATCGATAAACGAAAAAGTAGGGAGTTGTCTTTCGTTAAGGCGATTGAGAAGGGAGTTATGGACGAGTATGGGAGAATTAACGGGGCATCGATGGAGGATTCGATTAAAACGGGGACGATCATTTTAGATGACGCATCACCCGATCCGATACAAGTGTCGCCCGGAGTGATTTTCGATCCAAGTTCTTCCTTGGTGATACTAACAGAATCTGGAGAAAGCGTTAGATTCACCGAAGCCCTTAAACAGGGGAAATTGGATTCGTCCAAAGTTCGTATCAATGGTTTGACGATTGAAGAGGCTGTGGCAAATGGGCTCATCGCCGAGGATTGGTCGGAATTCACCTCCCCCGAAGGTTCGATGTCCGTGAACGAAGCCATTAAGAAGGGATTGATTGCCGTTGATGGAAAACCATTAACTTCATCAGGTCGCGATTATTCCGCGTTAAAGACAGCATTAACTATGGCCGTGGCTGCACCCTTAGCACCCTTAGCTCTTGGAAAAATGTTGATGGACGCTGTTAAAAAAGAAAAACCCCTACCCGTAGATAAAACTTTAACACCGAAAGAACTAGCTCTTCGAGGAGCTTACGATCCAAAAACAGGTAAATTTACCGCTTCAGGGCGCCCGGCTAGTTTCGCCGAAATTTGCGACAAAATTTTCGACCCAAACACCATGGTGAAAGATCTATCAACGGGACAATACATTCCACTTAGCAAAGCCAAAGAGACGTTGATCGACAAAGATGGTAACATGATAGATAAAAGTACGGGGCGTGTTGTGCCGTTTTTTCAAGCCGTTAAAATGGGTTGGATTGGGTCGAGTAAATCCGCCAAAACTAAACCCCGTTATACGATCCTTGAAGCGATTGAGGAAGAAATTTTGGAACCTGCCTCAGCCCAGGTGACGTTCGAAGGAGAAACGATGGACTTGGGGCAGGCGGTTTTGGACGGGGTTTTGGACCCGTCAGAAATTGCCATAAAAGACAGAAAGGATCACATTCCGTTAGAGCAAGCTGTGGAAATTGGATTAGTAGATTTAAATACGAATCGATTCGGAACGAGTAACCTCACTGATGGTTATAAAAAAGGTTTAATTAGAGAACGCCGTCCATCAATAGCTTTGAAAGCAGTGATTGAACGAAATAGTGGTCTGAAAGACCCATTAACGAAAAAGGCGGTTACATTCACAGAGAGTGTTGAAAGAAAAATTGTAGATCCAGAAATTTCTCTGGTACTGATTGACAAAGACTGGCAAACGCTTGAAAGTGCGTTGGCATCGAATAGCATTCCAGAGGATATTGCGGCGAATCCAAAAATTGCTGTGGAAGAAGGGAAAATTAAGACTGAAATGGATTCGAAAGGATTGATAGATTTGGTAGTGGGGAGATATTACAGGCCAAAAACTGGGAAAATTTTGGATCCACGGTCGGGCGATTATGTGACCGTCAAATCTGGATTGTTCAGCGGATTGGTGGACCCGGACAAGACGAAATTCCGGGACCCGAAGAACGATCAGATTTTGAGTTTGGACGAGGCGCAGAAGGAACTGCTCGACGTGGATAAGGGGATTTTGAAGTATCCGTATAAGATGACACTGGATGTTGCTCATAGGAAGGGGTATTTGCTGCCTGCATACCCACCTATGACGCTACCAGAGGCTGTTCTGCAGGGACTGTCCAAAGAAAAGGGATTGGAGTTACGAGGTAAAGTCGTAGGGGTGCAGAAAGGCCTGGAGACTGGGTTGATTTTGGACAACCCGTGCTTAGTGTATGAAAACGAACTTGTTACGCCTAGTGAGGCGATTGAAGAAGGCGTCATGGACCCAACCAGCGGAGAATTTAGAGGATTACCTTTAGAAAAAGCGCTTTTAGCCGGATTTTTGGTACCCAAAAAAACATTCAGCGTCAAAGAGGCGATTGAAGCTGGCGTGTATTCCCCTAAAAGTGGACTCTTCACCGGAGGCATTACAGCTGCCACGGCCATCAGGCTGGGACTTTTGGACCCAGAAACGACCATAGTTCGTACGGAATCTGGACCGGAAACTTTCAAAGAAGTTGCGGACACATCAACAGGACGGATATCCACTCCAAAAGGGGAATTGGATTTCGAACAGGCGTTCAAAAAGGGGGTATTGTCTGACGTGCCCAAACCGTTGGGGTTGGTGCAAGCTTTGGACGAAATCTACGTGAACGGACGGTTTTTGGATCCGAAAACAGGACGGTATTTGACGCTTGGAGAAGCTCTGGCTGAGGACCTGATTGACGGGGAGTCCACATTCGTTAAAACTGCAGATGGAGTCGTGCCTTTGAGGGAAGCTATAGAAAAAGGCCTTGTAGATTCAAATTCCGCTGAAATTGATGGTGAAAGTTTGAAAGACGCTGTTGACAAAATAATCGATAAAACCAAAAAAGACACCAGCGTGCCACTACAATTTTTGGTCAAAAGCGGACTGTATAGCCCTGATTCTGGTAAATTGTATATTTCAGGGAAAGAAACCAGTATTAATCGGGCGATTCGTGAAGGGAAAGTTGATCCTGAAAGAGCGTTGTGCGTTGGTCCAAAAGGGGATTTCTTGAGTTTGAAAGAGGCCGTGTCGGCGAACATCGTGGACCCTAGAGTTGGAAGGTATGTGGACGATTCAAAATTGGCGCTGCCTTTGGACGTGGCAATGGATTTGGATTTGGTTCAAGATTTGGACAAAATCGGACTGTACGAAGGTGTGCAAGGAGGTGTTTTGGGTAAGGAGAAAGTCAATCAGGAGATGAGTCGCGTCAAAAAACCTGAAGGCGGGTTTGTGAATTTACGAGAAGCAAAAAGATTAGGGTTAGTGCCAGATGATTTGGATAAAGCGGTGCAGGATGGGGTGATTGTCCCATCCAAAACGCCGTTAGATTTGGAAGTTGCTGTCAATTCAAAATTGAAAGTTCCTCAAGGTTTCATGAATCCAATCACGAACGATATTGTTTCCATCGGAAAAGGTGTACAAACTGGTGTTGTCAACCCGAAAACCACTTTAATGAAAAACAAAACTTTGGACACTGCAATAGATGAACAATTGGTGGTTCCAGAAGGAGTCAAAACAGCCGAAGGTATTGTCAGCTTTGAAGAAGCTTTTCAAAAAGGGATTTTGGTCACAGTGCCAGAAACATTGCAGCAGAGGGCGGCCAGGTTGAAAATCCCTGTAAAAGCCAAATGTGCTTTGAAAGACGCTATAAAATCAGGATTTCTGGATCCAAAGCAGAGCACGGTCAAGAATCAAGGGCCGTTGGTGAAAATGATTGAGTCTGGAAAGGTGGATGTTGAATCTGAAGGTGTTATGGACAGCGTTGAAGGCAGCTTCACAGCTGCCGATTTCACCGTGGTGCAAGGCGTAGCAGTGTCGTTTGCTGACGCTATTAAAAACGGACGTCTAGACGTCGAAACTGGAACGTTTAAATCCGGTGATAAAAAAGTGACGATACGAGAAGCTGTAAATAGCGGGTTATTGGACCCAAATACGTTGGTAATCAAAGATACGGCAAGAAGGAGATTCGTTAAGTTTCCTGAAGCGTTTAAAAGAGGTATCGTGGATGAAAGGGGTAACGTTTTGGACCGGGCGAATTCGAAATTGTACAATTTGAAGAGCGGATTGGAGCATCAGATCGTCTACATAGAAAAACTGTCATTCATCGATTCGTTGGATTACGGGTCGTACAACCCGACGAACGGCCTGTTTACCGATCCATTTTCACCCGATACGGGGATCACTCGTAGGAGGTTAGACCTATCGGCCGCTATCGGATCGGGTTTGGTGAACCCCGATTCGGCCTACGTTAAAAATTCTTCCGGGGAAATTAAAACGGTGAGAGACGCCATTTCGGCGGGCGTGTTAGATGCTGCGCAGGGGCGGTACAAGGATGAATCCGAAGATATGGACCTCATCAAGGCGAAAGACCGCGGTCATATCATCCGGGCAGAAAATAGGGTAAGTACTCACTGCTTGCATCTTTTTAGATTTCTACAAATTATTTCAACCCTCTCCCCACCACTTTTTGATTGTCTTGCAAGACCTGAGGGGAGCCACTAGCTCTTAACAGTCACAAATATGAACACAAATTCGATTCAAATTTGAAACTCATGTACCACGTCTGGTGTCAAACTGGGGTCAATAGCAATGAAGCAATTTTTTAAAGTTACCTCTCCCTCTAATAATAATAATAATAATAACAATAATAATAGAAGTTTATTAAGTCTGATATGGATCTGTGGTAAAGCTAGTGAACAACTGTCATGGGAGGCCAGAATCTTAAGGACTCTCCTGCCTCCCAGTTGAGAGAGGTAAAATTTATTCAATAAAAATACAAAAAAACAACATGGGAATAGAGTAATCTAACAATTCAATATTAACAGAAAATAAAGAAAAATAAATTTACACAATAATAGAGCTCGCCTTTAGGCATTTCCAGTGTTGGCGAGCTAGAGTTGTAGAACTAAGACCAATAATTTCTAACTTGCTCCTTTAAACATAATCATAAATTTCTTTCATTTTTATAACAAAAACAGTCTCATCTACTCATTCCCCTTACATGCTCGTCAATAGCTCTTCTACATTTTTTGGACCCAAATTACTTAGCCAAGTATAAATTGTTTAAAAACAGAACGTGGGATGTTATTAACATTCGTTAAATGAGCCGGAAGTGAATTGAAAATTAAATAAATTAAATATTGGGGGCTCCTAGAAGGGTCAACGAAATTTTTGGATTAACAACATTTTGTAGAAGTTGGAAGCGCATTGAATGTTGATGACCAAGGAAACCGTTTTGTGAAACATCTCGTTTCCTGAATTTCTACTTTCATTTCCACGCTTATTGCTCAAATTACAAAACTACCTGACGCTGTAACGGTCTCTACAGATTTTCAATAATTTACAAAATTCTGTAACAATTGAAAGTTTTCATTTTTGTGCTACAATTCATTTTCCACGTAAGAGCTACCTCCCCGATGGTCTGTGAATTCTTCCCCATTTTTTATATAATTTGCATTGTGGCTTGACTATTTTCTATTGGACTCAAATTTTAAAATCTCGAAAAAACACATTTGACGTGCTGTATTGTTCGCACTTTTGTATTTCTCGTTGTTCGGAGGAATTTGAATTTTTTTGTCTTGTCATTTCTTGGGATACCATTTTTTTCCTGTTATGGTGGTATGCTTCGCTTTTTTATTTTTAAATTGAGAACTTTTTTGTGACAAAATTGGTCGCGGGACTTTTGCTTTCAAAAAAAAACTTGAAAATGAGGTTGCCCGGTTGAAATTTTAACTGGTGACTTTGTTGTGTGGTTAAAACTCACAATGTGGTTGAAATGTGGATAAATATGATTATATTAGGGCGTCCGCTCTTGAAATGACAAAAAAGGGCTGCAAGTTACCACGCAAAAGTTTATTACTAGGGGATTTAGCGAAATTTTATGGAAAATGAAAGCGTCTGGAAGCAATCTGAAATAATGCCTGGGCTTAAACACTTAACGCCTGAAAATCCAGAAATGATTTCAAAATCTTTAAAAACGGACGTCGGTGAAAAAATTGTCAAAATGAAGATATTTTTATGAAAATCTGCAAAAATTAGCCAAAAACTATAATTTCTTATTATTTGATTAACGAATTATTGTCTTGTTGGTGGTGTAGCCCTGAAAATGCTCTATAAATTAAGCGAAACGTTGTCCTATTAGCGTTGAAATCTGGAAATCATTTCGGAGTGTTTCAAAACGACGGAAATATTTTCATAACAGGTTCATTTCTTATGAAAATTTGCTAATAAAAAACTATAATTCCTTATTATTTTATTAACGAATTATTGTCTTGTTGGCGTAGCCCTGAAGAAGCCTTATAGATTAAGCGAAACGTTATCCTAAAAGACTTTTCATCAATCGACTGAACCTGAAAAAAGTGTTGTTTTCCATTTTTTCTCTTGATCATAAATTCTAAGTATCTCGGAAATTTGTATTTTAAAATTTGCAGAGCAATTTCATCATTTTCTGTGAAAATCGTTAAGAAGTCGTTGAACCGCATTGTAGCATTTCACGTTGCACGTTGAACACGACAAAACTGTAAGATGTCCAAATTTCTGCGCGTGTTCATCAATTTTTGAAGAACTTCATCCTTACGTACTGTCAAACGTGCATAGTTCATTGTATTTGAGTCGTGTTTCGAATAAATTAAAAATAGTTAGCGCGGAAATGGATAATCCAATAAATTTGACCTAAAAACCCCCGAAAAAGCTAATATTCCGTTTTTTTCTACCGCTACGTACATCAAGAAACCTGTGCCTGATTTATTGTCCCAGGTCACGTACGATACTGATTATTTCACCTCATTCAAGAACAATTTTCACTTTTCTTCACGCTTTCGGATTTTGTCTTTCGGATATTCCACTATTTTTTCACCCGTTACCTCATTTTCGTTTTTTTCGAACTTTCGCCACAAGCAATCATGCTTTCTCTTCATCATCAATCAAATATTTTCGTCCATCAATCTTCGCAATCATCAATCATTCATCCACCTCCGGACAACTTTTCACTATTCCACGAGTCACTCATTTTTATTTCTCAAAATGCCATCATGTTTTTGTTTGTGGTATCATTGTTTTTTATTTTTTCACCTGTATCCGCCTTTGTTTGGTTTTTTATATCGTTTGTTTTTTCTCTTTTTGTTTGTTTCAGCTTTGTTGGTTTCTGCTTTCGTGCTCGAATTTTGAAAATCAAAAATCCAAAAAAATCAAAAACTTCCAACCCCACCCCATTACCTCTCCTGTTTCTACCCTTCTTCCATATTTCACTCCAAATTCCCTCTTTTTTCAAAAATTAAAATCAATCAATAAAATTATCCTAAAACAAATTAATTCATCCCTTTTTTCGAGCGTGGTTTAGTATCAAATATCTCGTAACGAGTTATTTGATTTTAACCTGAATTTTTATTTCATGATTTATTTTGTTCTGTTGACATGTCCGTTGTATTGTGTCTAATTTATGGTGCCATTTCCCAATTTTCTGGAAACCGAAACAACGTTGATATGAAGGTCGATTTTCTGTAAACGCTTGTCTGATCGAATTTTTCAAAATGGTGTCCCATCTTGTACAATATGTGTCTTTCAGGGGTTTGAAAGAGATAGTTATCACATTTCCTTGAAAATATCAGAAAAGCGACCACAATTTTTATTTGGAAATGAAAATGAATCTGCTTTTTAGGTTACGTGACAACTGTTAGTCTAGCGTCAACATTTTAGAAGGTTTAACATTGCTTCATCACAGTTCAATGGCCCAAAATTTGCCCAGAAATTGGTTTTGAACGGTAGAGGCACGCAGACGGTCTATTTTACAGTATTTTTGGGTCGATTATTGAAGAGTTAATAGCAACTTCTCCCAATTTGCGACAAGTGATCAAACAAAATCAATTTTTATGTTTAAAACACCGTCATTCCCCTATTTAGTAGACAAAAAAAATTGCATTCTAACTTGAAAAAATCCGTCTCATTGTACAGGTTCACCTCCTAGACCAGCTATCGGTCCATTTTTGAAATTTGCGAGTCCAAATTTATAGTTTAATTGTCTAAAAATGTGGTTTCGAACTCAAATTGCGACAAATGAACGAACAAAATCAATTTTTAGGTTTAAAAATCCCTTCATTCACATTAGTAGATAACAAATTTCATTCTAAATAACTTAATTTCATACCAAATAAGATAATTGGTTAAAAAATTAAGTTGAAGACTGAAAATGGTCCCTGAGATCCGAAATGTGATACACACAAAAATGTAAACCTGAACATTGTTCCATTGGTCCAAAATATGCCCAAAAATTTGTTTTGAACGGTAGAAGCTTTTATGCAGTATTTTGAGTCGGTTATTGACGATTCAATTGCGACTTTTCTCAAATTGCTGTAAGTGAAAGAACAAAATCAATTTTTAAGTCTAAAAACATCTTCATTTCCCTTATTTAGTACCTACACAAAAAATTAATCACTCTAACTTGAAGAAATCGGTCTCAATCTACAGGTTCATCTCGTGGACCAGCTATATCGATCCATTTTTCCACCATTTTATGGTGTATTAGTCCAAATTTGTAGTTTAGCTGTTTAAAAACGTGTTTTCCTCGCCGTGAAAGCTGTAGCTGTCATCTACATCATAATTTTCAAATTTTCCTGTTCGTGGCTCGTTTTGGGATCTCTCAGGTATCTAAATAGGAAGGAGGTGGGGGTAATATCCATTTTTATTCTACAATTTCCTCAAATGACCTTAGAAACGTGAGGAGAATAATTCTCCTCACAATTATTGTTTGAACTGCAGACAAGCATGTTTGCATCCTCGTTTGTACCTGGATGATATTTTCATTCAGATATCTGACGAGACAACCTCAATTTTGTAAACCTCGATCAATCCAGCGTTTCCCGTTAAGACCTTCATATTTCCCTCGTTTCGTTCCCAAACGAAATGCGCACCTCGTTAAATTTTTAAAAAATTCACAACTTCAATTTTCTGTCCTATGTTTTCAGCTATTTTCATCCATTATCATTCTGTTTTGTTGTTTAAATTTGTTTTTGTCATCGTCCAAATCGACACATTCACCCTTTATATCCATTTTTGTCCTCTTTCCTTTACCGTCCCTCTCTCTGCGCATTATCTAACACGCATCATCGCTTTTTTCTAAAAAACCTCAAAATTGCATCCGCTAACAAGGGAAAATGCAGCTCGGAAAATGTATCGTAGACAATACCCCTTCGAAACCCCCCTTAAACCATTTTTATCCCACTAACATAAGTATGAGTTTTCTATTTTAATTATAATATCTTTTATTACGTTTTCATGCAGAAACAGGGTGATGTCTTATGAATAAATTAGACGATGAAATTGACGATAGAATCACACAGCCCAATCACGAAGGGCAGACAACGACAGACAATAGTCGTCTAAATGGTGGACAAATTACATATGAAATACAAATTGCATTTGGTTGGGTCCCTGCAACAGGGGTCCCAGGTGTTTCGCAATCTTTTCAGATGAACGAGTTCAACGGAAAAACGTTGAAATTTTTCTTTCTGACGCGCGTTGTTGTCACGCTTGAAATGTTGTCAAAGTTATTCTCATGCTGAAATTTGGACTGCTTTTTTCAACTATCAAAAATTTGATTTTGTTTTGATTCGATCTCCTTTCTCTCCACTAATTAGAAGTCAAAAATCAAATTTAAATTTTTTTTTAATCTTCATCTTCAATGTTATTAAAATGTGTGAGAGTTGAAATATCCGGCGTAAAGTGAATCTTAAGGTAAAATTTGTTGTTTTTTTTTTATTCAATTTCAATCAATCTCAAATTGTCGCGGTAAAAATAAAATTTTTACCTACTTCTTCAGAAAACTAAAATTCAGAAGAAGTTTTGAATGGATAGATATAATAAGAGGATAAAATGTTTTTTTCTTTCTAGCTAAATTGCAACTTTTTCGATTTTCTAAAAATGTAATACCTATCGTTTTTCTTGAAAAAATGTTGGGAAAATTGAAAATTCGAAACAACATGGAAATTGATTTGCCATAAAACAACTAGGATGTTGAGGTTAATGTGGTTTTTCATTAAAAATTTGTCGTTTTTTTTTTTTTTTTAAATTGATTTTTAAATGTTGTTGATACCGGTCATATTTTTCAAAGTTCTGATTTTTATAAAAATGGTTTTCTTCCCCCAAAAAAAGATCATTATTCTTGGCTTGTAGCAATCGTTCGCTGTGTCCGACGTCAAATTTAACGATACATTGAAAACGACTCCAAAACAAAATCGACCAAATGAAGTGAATATTCTTTAAACATCGTTCATTCATGATAAAAAATCCAATTTTTCCACTAATTCACAAGTTTTAAACCTGATAAATTTGAAATTCAAGTTTATTGATATATAAACTTGAAAATTAATTTTATGAAGTTTTTCTTTCGTCGAGATTCATTAGAAATCACCCTGTATTTCCGCACTATGGAATTCCATTCCTCGTAGGAAAAACGTGGAACGGGATTTTATAGTGCGTTTTTTGAATGACATGTCGCATGTTACATTTAAATGCTCATATGTACAGTGATCATGTTCAAAACATGTATTCCGTACATTTTTATATGTGTACGTATCATCTACCTCATGAATATATTCATGTACACTCTATTTCACCAATTTAGTTCACTAATTTTCAACAGACACGAGAGTACTTGTAAATGAGAAGAAAATTGACGCTTTGTATTTGATTTTCAATTTTAAAACATTTATCCACTTGAAATCCGTCGTTAGATGATCGAATCACCTCAAAAACAGAAATTCAAAATGATCTTTTCGATCTGAATTAATTCGACGAAGGATCAACGTTTTATCGCAGAGAATTTGGTCGGATTTTGAAATTAAATGACGCTATATTAACCAGACCATCGAAAAAATCGTTTCTATTGTTGATGTTTTCATTTTTTCAAAATTAGAAGATGTCATTTTTTCATTGTTCAAAATTTTAATTTATATCTTTCGGAAATAGAAGTTTCTTTTTCAAATATTTGAAAATGCAGTAATTTTGTCATCTTATTTAAAATTCATTCGAAATTTTCACGAGCTCTACATCGAGTTTGCTTTGTGGCGGATTCTGCCATTTTCGCGAATTTTCGATTTTTGGTGAAAATGTGAAGCTCAGGGGCATAGCAATTAATCGTATTTTCTTGCGATTGCTTGTAACAAATTTATAATTATAGGAATTTAAAAATTCTCGCTAAATGAAAACCAAACATTTTGTTGCATGTTTCGTTTACTAGTCACAAAGTAAGCTCGTTGTGTGATGTTTATTTCGCGTATTGAAATAGTTGCGTTTGGTTTTTTTTAAATTTGATTTGTTGGGCGTAAAATTAATTTTGTGTGTTTTTTTGTTCCTTCTCTCTTAACGTGCAGCAAGCGATGGAAGAGAAATACAAACTTTGCGACGACACGCTCCGTCAACTGTTGGAATGGATCGAAGAGGTGGAAATCCGATTGGCCAATCAGGAACCGGCCAATGAACATTTGGACGGCATCCGAAATCAGATCAACTTGCTCAAGGTTCGTTCTACGCTTTGTTTAAGATAGGAATATTTTATTCTGCTTTGCTTTGAGAGCTGCTGAAGTTCTGTCAGCAGGCATCTGCTGAGCCAGCAGCCTAAAGTTTCGTCTTTTCCTCAGACCCAAACCAGCCGTGACAGCTGGTATTTGACTCCGGGGAAGACCATAAAAGCTGCCGAATTTCTCCTAGCAAGCATCTGCTGATCCAGTAGCTTGCAGTTTTGTCATTAGCTTATGTTGTTAGGTTGTGTAAAGCTGAATTTCTTTCAACAAGCATCTGCTGAGCCACTGTCCTGCAGGTTCACTTTGCCATTTCGTCTGACTCCAAACCCGGGAATGTTGCTATGTTGTGTGAAGCAAAATGACCATAAAAGCTGCTGAATTTCATTCAGAAAGCGTCTGCTGAGCCAGTTGCCTGCAGTTTCGTCATTTCCTCAGACCCAAATGAGCCAAGGCAGCTAGCATTGGACTCCGGGGAAGACCATAAAAGCTGCCGAATTTCTCCTAGCAAGCATCTGCTGATCCAGTAGCTTGCAGAATTTGCAGCTTTTTTTGTCCATCTAATTACGCTTAAAATGATAAAAACATCATTTAATCAACTGTATCACCATAACATGTTCAAAATTCCATTTTAAACCTTCAATATTTTGGCTCCAACTAAATACGATGTCCAAGTAAATTCTCGCATAAAATCAATCTGCATTGACTGAAAATTGATTTCCCACATTTTTTCTTCCAGCTCTTGAAGGAAGAATTGGACTCGCAGACCCGAACTGTGGCCAATTGCCAAGATGACGTTCGCACGATAGTCACTACGGGGGCCGAATATTTGGCCCGAGACGAGATTTCCGACCTGGAAAAAGCTTCGAAAACCCTCCGCAGCCGCTACGACAGAGCTCAAGTCACCACCGACAAACTGCTGAGGCGCCTCGGCTCTGCTGCTGATGAACTGAACAAATTCAGGTCCGTTTTACGTAGTCAAATTTGCGTTATAGCCAATTCGCTCAGAAAATTGAAGCTTATTATTAAAATGGCCTCACAATTTTTAGATTACAAATTTACACACAACAAATTCTCAGTTGTTAAAAGCATCTTTCAAGTGATGCGTTCTGGAATCATTTCTGGATTTCAACGCTTAAATATCAGTTGCCGTCGCGTTTTTATTGAGTTCAGACGTGTCCGAAGTTGCTCCTCAGTAAATGTGTATTTTCTTACAATCGAAGTGAAGTTACGAAGGTGGATTTTGGTAAAGGTCCTAATTTCAAGAGTTTAATGTCAATAACGATGTAATCTTCGAAGTTAGTACCGTAAAGCCGTGCAAATTGTAAATAACTAATTTTCCTCTTACTTTCTAGTTTATTGTTTATTCTTTGAGATGAGATTACTATGGTACTTACCTACCCACTTACTAGAAGTACCTTGGTACCTATCGTAACATAAATTTATTTTACCCAAGTCATTAGGCTGATTTTCGTCAAAAATCGAAATTTTAAAGGGCTAATTAGAGAAAAATCGACGTCAAAATCATCGACATTTTATTGAAATTCATTCAAAACCATTCAATGGCTCACAACTGCTCGATAATTATTATTTAAATTGATGTCCTAAAAAAAGGGGGGGGGGGAATCCCTAAAAATGGCCATTTTTTTTAACGAAACACGACCATAATTTACGGTGAAAATCGGATTTTATTCAGTCAAACCATAAAATCGACATTACCAAAAGATTCGGCGTCGGAAAACAATGAAATTTCATGGGTCACTCTTGGTGATGCGCAATCAGATTTTTGCGCAATTTCAGGGTTGCGGATCTTTAAACACACGCTGAGCGGGTTGCACGCTACCGAAAAAATCGGTTGAGCGGTCAAATTTTCATGAAATTCCTTGTACAATCCGAATCTGCAATAAAAAATAGGGGTTTCCTTTTGAAAAAACAAAGTTGGTGTCCATTGCGCTGTCACTCATTTGTTAGTAGTGGTATGGTTTTAGTCAAGTGGTAATGATATAGTTTGCGCAAACGTCAAAAAGCGACTATACGCAGCGTGAACTGTTCAATCCTGTTGAAAAAAATATATGTTTTTTAATTATTTCTCGTTTCCAGATCTGAAACTCACGTTTTCTCCGAGTGGTTGGAGCGAGCCAAGCGGTTGGCGACGGAGAAAGAGCGTTCGTTGAGCCTTCGACAGAGCGACGTTGGTATCGCCGAATTGACGAGCGACGTCATCGCCCACCAAGCTGATCTCAGGTGACGACACTTTCTATTTCGAAGTGCTATAAAGTTGGAATTTCAGATTCTTTGAGAATATAGGAATACTACAGGTAGCAGATTTAATTAGGTATTAGGTATTTTGTTCAAGAACAGATTTACGTGCTCTATGCATATCTCCTGAAATTCAATAGTCGCTCTATCACCTGTGAAACACGCACACTCCAAAGCTTAGTATAAATTCAAACCAAGAACGCAAGCCAATTGAATAATAAACCCCAGTAAAAGAATTTGCAGCGGTTTTTTTAATTTTATTTTTTTTTATTTTTTTTTAAAGGTTATCAGAATGGTTCAACCCATCTAACGGCTACAAAGCCTTTTAGGAGTTCACTCCAGTATCCACATTACTACATCTCTACGTCACTAGGTTACTGACATCAACACAAAAAACAATAATAAACCAAAATAACGCGAATGTTGGCGCCATAAATCGGGCCATAGATCGATGGTTTGACCTACGGACCTGGGGAAGGGCTCATTCGATTCCTCGTGGAGTGTTCTTCAAAACGAGTACAAATTTTAAGCCGCCTTTACTTTTTTGAGGTTTTTAGGGATTTTACAAAACTTTGACAACCCTTAAAGGGCACTTTAAATTAAGTGAGAGAGCTGGCTCAAGAATTGGGGCGTCGTCGGACCAACATTGATTTTTCCTGATAATTTCAGCTTTTTTGCTTCAGCCGTTTGGGAGAAATCGTGCGTACGGAATACGGCGGATGGACGGAAAAATGTTTATTGCAGATTCGGATTCTACACCCTTTGAAACGTAAACCATGAAATTTTCAGGCGGGGTTAGACTTTTTTTTTCAGGAGCGATTACAATGGTTTATTATTGAATAATATACCAAAATTAAGAAAATATTAGTGCTGATGAAGCCCACGATGTATGGGCGAAACGTACACAACAACAATAAATATGTTACCTTATTCGCTTAGAACAATGGTCTCGCCTTACCCCACCAACTCAACTAATTTATTTTCGTTTTGTTAAAGGTTTATCACGATGGCCAGTCAGAAGTTCATCGACGAGTCCAAGGAGTTTTTGATGTCAGTGAACGAATATCGAACTCAACTGAGCTCTCGGCCGTCACTCGTAGAGCCGCTGTCGGGATCTGAGCTTCGTCAGTTGGTGCAGGACCTGTCTCGAGAGTACAGAGATCTACTAAACCGAGTAAGTAACTCGAAACTTCGCTGATTAATGTTGAAATGAAATTAGTGAAAACAGGGTTTCCCCGTCAAGTGGCAAGGCTTTGCCCCAACATCGGAGTTTGACTGGCTAAGAAACATCGAAAATCAGCCTCCCCAAAAGGAAGGACAAGTTCGTGAACCATCCAACCCGCCTCAGCCTGATTAGAGCAATCTAATGTCCAAAACGTCCTTAAATTAGGTCCAAAAATGGATGAATTACACAGGCCTAAAAAAAAAGTCATGCCCTTTTGAGGAAACTAGGCATTTTCGATGTATTTTGATGCGCTGAACACGATTCCTAAAGCCCGTTTGTCCTCATCAGGCTCCAATTTTTTTTTAAATTGCAAAATATAACCTCAAAATAGCGATAATGCAGCATGCCCTTGAAATAAGACTGGCAAACCGAATTGAATTTGGCCCGAAAAATATGGTTTCTTGTGTTTATTCATCCGCTGAATACAGAAAGAACGAGTGATCCGAGTGATCTTGTAAAGCATCAAAAAGACTGCTCGTTTTCGTATTGTGTCGTGAAAGCAAAACGTACGTGACTCTTAGATACGGATCAGAGATACCACTAGTTCAGCTGAGTTGGTGGTAACGCCGCCATCTATGCTAACCAGAGCTGTGCTCGCCCAAGATACCACCACCGGCTAGATACGATACCACGGTGTCCTAATCTCCTAGGAACTGTCTAATAAGGAAAGCGCCACACTCTGGCCGTTGCAATAGCAGTTTTGTCAATTTTCTTCACTAAACTGATTTCTTTTCCAGGTCAACAATTTGTCGGATCGCTTGTCCTCACTGGGAGGGAAAACGAAGGAATTCCGCTCCGCCCTGGACCGCGTCAGGCAATGGATGTCTTCCGCCGAACCCGCAGCTAATAAGGTTATTTATTAATTGTTATTATTAATACGTTGTATCCCATGGTGTGAAGTATTGAAAAACGCTGATTAACGTTTTCAAAATGGTTTTTGTATTCACACAGCTAGTGCTAGTATCCATCGTTTTAGTTTCATTATGTCGTTATTTCTATTTATTTTCTCTGTTTTCAGATTTTATCGGAACCACTGGCTGCCGATCCGCATTCTCTGGATGAACAGTTGAGCCGCGCTAAAGTGCTCAACACGGAGTTCTCGGCCCAAGGTCGTCTCTTCGACAATTTGCGACAAGCGTTGGACACTTTACTAAGGTTTGTGTGAATACATAACGCTAAACGTTACATTAAATGGTAGGATCAAGTACCATTTGGAAGCCTATATGCCTTCTGTGTTTGTTTTCTGTTGTTATGCAGAGTAAAATGAACGAAAAAAATAATTATTAAACTTGATTTTGTTTGAAGCGAGACAAGGAACATTACATAGTGGCGGCACAAAACTAACGAAAAGTAGAACTTCCCGGGGTCGTTAAGGGTGGGGCAGGGCGGTCGCTTACAGGGGGGGGGGGGGGCTCATTGTTAGAAAATGTTATACATTTTTTTATCAAACCAAAGCCAAGTCCTTAAATAAAACTCACATTTAAATCTTAACATTTTTTTCCAATAATTATCAGAGGAAGAAAAAATTGCAAAAAAGCTTATTATAAATCATAAAATTAAAAATATAATAAAGAACCACATAAATCAACATTTTCCATAATTAAAGATATAATAAAGATTGTTTGATTATTAATACAGTTATGTATAAATAATGTTTATAAAAATGAAAGATAAACCTACAAGTAGACCGTTTTCTGTCAATTCAACAGTAAAAAAGCTATTTTATCGAGTTTCCTGTGTGAAATGACACAACGCTTATGAGTTACGTTGTAAGTTAAAGAAATCGGCTTTAGGCTTCGTTATTGGTGATTGGGTCACTCAAGTGGCTCTTCATCAATTCTGGATTCGAACGTAGTGGACCACCTGTGCGCAAGTAAGGTCACTGACATTCTCACGTTTGAATTCAATTGTTTTCTGCAAAAACACTGTAGTGGCCCTCCTTTGCAAACTCACAGTTACAGCTATAGGTTTCATTATCACTGATTACGTCACTCAAGTGGTCCTTCATAAATTCTGGATCCCAACTTGGTGTACCATCTGTGTGCAAGCTGTGCGACTGACAAGGTCACATTTGAAGTCATACATTTTCTGCAAAAGCTCTATGTTGCCATGCCTTTGCAAGCCCTAAAATTAGTTATGGACTTCATTATTGCTGATTAGGTCACTCAAGTGGCCCTTTATCAATTCTGGATTTTAACATGCGTGGACCACATGTATGCAAGTATCATTCATTTTGTGCAAAAACTCTGTAGTGCCATGGCTTTGCAAGCTCACAAAATCAGATTTTGGCTTCATTATTGCTGATTGGGTTACTCAAGTGCCCCCCCTCATAAATTCTGTATAAAATATGGTGTACCATCTGTGTGCAAGTATGATCACTGACAGTGCTACCTACGTTTGAAGTCATACAGTTTCTGCAAAAACTCTTTAGTGCCATGCTTTTGCAAGCCCACACAATCAGCTTTAGGCTTCATTATTGCTTATTAGGTCACTTGAGTGACCCTTCATGAGTTCTGGAATCAATGGGTACGTGGTGGACCACCTGTGTGCAAATATGGTCACTGACCATGCCACGTCTAGTTGATATCATATCTTGCCAGCAAAAACTCCTTCCTGTCATGCTTTAGCAAACATACAAAGGCAGCCACAGGTGATCACTATTGTGGATGAGGTCACTCAAGTGGCCCTTCATAAATTCTGGCATTCCCACTGCTTATCAGCTCATGCCATCTACTGACATGTTCAATCACTTTTCCAGTGCCAGCATTTCTGTTTTTGCTGTGAAAGTCATACAGCTGTGCAAATGACATTGCCATGATTACCTACAGGGTAAAATTTACCTATATTTATATCATGTAATGTCTGTCGTACTGGATATCCAGCATTCCACCTTTGTCAGAGACCAACAAGCCATCTTCTGCCAAAAAATCGTACATCCATTCTTTCCTTTCAACATAAGTACTGCAATTCGTGAACTGAACTCCAATGTGTTCCACCATATTCTGGAATATGCCTTGTTTCTCAGAGACGTTATTCACTTCTTAGACTTTTCTCAAGTTCATTTAAAAAAATATTTTTAAATGTTCTCTTCTTCGTAAAAACATTCTGCGGCATGAGGTTATGGGCCCAGCTTCCATTAAACAAACATTGATATCTATATCATGGATTTTCTTTCTCTTGCAGATCTATTGAGGGTCAGGCATCACATTCTGAACTGAAAGAACTGTCTCAGCCCGTGGAAGAGCTAACAACGAGATACGAACATCTGCAAGGAGCTCTGAAGAGCAGGATCGCCGCTTTGGACAACGCTTTGGAGCAAAGTCAAGGTGGGTTTTGTCAAAATTCAATCAAAATCAATTGATGTTCGATCCTTTTTTAAGCCTTTGGATTTACATGTGTTGAATTCATGGAGTGTAACCCACAGTGTGTTGCAACAAAATTTCCTCTTAGTAGGAAAGCATTTCCAAGTTAATTCCAACCTTTTCCTAGGCAAATTCAACCTCTTCACCATTATTAGTGATATGACGAAAAATACGCGGAAGTCACTATTGCAGTACCAAAAGCCTGTCTATGATTGGGGACTAGGCTAGAAACAATAATCCAAATGCAGTAGGTACCTGTACATTTTATTATAGCGTTTTCAAGTCAAATTCAATAGATCAAATTTTTAAAAAACTGCTTCTAGGAAAAGGTTGAAGTTGATTTGGAAACGCTATAAATTTATTTATTGATACGGGACGAGCCCAAATACAGAAAAAAAGAACATAAATATACAGATTGAATAACAATAATTTCGTACACAACAGTTAACATTAACGCGTTTTCCCGATAACCAATTCTCGATGTATTTTGTATTTGAAGCGTCGATTTCTAATAGGAATCGCTGCCCGAACATAACGTTAAATGTGCCATGTTGTGAACTGTGGGCTTAACTACATCAGAGAGGCCTGCGGAAGGACAGGGTTCCTGACACATGTGACTTGAAAGGGTTGTTATATCAATTCTACCTTTACTTGATACAGCGATATTATTGACCTTATTAATTACACGGTTATTTTATTAAGGATATATACAGATTGAATTCAAGAAATAATTATACGCAAGATTTTGGAAATAGATATAGTTATTTATTCAATAAATGTATTTATTGCTCGATAACCAGTTCTCGATGTATTTTGTATTTGAAGGCGTCGATTTCTAATAGGATGCACCCTCGCTGCCCGAGCATAACGTTGGCCTGTGCAATTTGTGAACTGTGAACGGATTAGTCGGATGAGAGCTGGGTAGAAAGTGGTGACTTGTCGCTCGCGGATTCGCCTCTCCTCTCACAAGCTGAGCCGATAGATGGTGTCGGCTATCACACACATCGGCTTATTTCCTTGCCCTCTGGCCCTCCAGCTCTCGGTGCCCAGTCTACTCCCGCCCAAGAACCCACTGTGTTTGTTCGTTTGATGACAATAGTTGTGAAGATAAGAGTGAATTATTCAGTCTGTTTTATTTGCCTGAAAATGTCAATGCTATCACTGCGTAGAGTTCTTGTTTCATTAGCTTCGATGGATCGATTTTTTCATCTTTTTTGTTTATTAGTTTCGGGGTGCACACGCTCCTATCAGCTGTTCCTGATTCAGAAATTCGATCATTATTGCTCTAACTTTAACATTAACTCGTCAAAATACACACTTTATTTTGCAGGCGTGGAGAGCTCTTTGGAGTCCATCATCTCCTGGTTGTCCACCGCGGAGAACAACATCAAAGCTCTGACTCGCCCGGCTTCTCTCAACAAAAGTCGTCTGGACGATCAGCTGAGGTCCCTGAGAGCTCCTCTCGCCGACATCCAGTCCCATCAAAATCAAGTGGATGCAGCCGCGGCGCAAGCTCGCCAACTCGTCGCTCAAGCGACGAACGCCCGATTGGCCAAGAGGATCGACACCAAGATGAAAGACATGGTCTCAAGGTTAGATACCAGAATAAAATTGTGATTATTGATTGATTTATACAGGGTGTCTGCTAAATAGGTCTCATTCCTTCAAGGGATCGATTCTACAACTAATTTACAACAAAAAATGACTCTTCAAGTTTGTTTTTATTAAGCTCTTGTATGCAGAGTTATTCAAGATTCAAGATTTTTTGTGTGTTATCGGCCTTACTTCATTAAAACGGAATCACTAAACAGCATAGCTTAGAACTCGCTCTTTGACATGGGTTTAAGCCTTTTTGTTGTAGTGGAGATGCGACAATATCTCCCCAATATTTTTCTCTTGTCTGTAGGTTACTCTTTACTTTTCGGGAAAGACATCTCGAGTTAGGTCTGGATTTCAAGACAGACTGAAGTTCACGAAGGATATAGCCAGTGAAGGGGGCGATGTCGATCGTAGTTTGCTCAATTCTTTAATGGGAGGTCTGAACAGGACACGTAGTGGGTACCATTGCACAAATTTGTCTGGTAGAAGGTCGGGCTGACAGCCCTTACAGTCTTTAAGGCTCTGCATCCTGACCGTCAACTTAACTCTTTAATATTAGGACTGAACGAGAGCACGTAGTTACAGTCCTTACAGTCTTTGAAGAGCTGCACCCCGACCGTCTACTTAGTTTTTTGATGGGAGGTCTGGGTTAGAACTTGTAGTAGGTACAGCAAGGGGCTAGCGGTAGCCCAAATAGCACGATTGATGCTGTACGATTATACTCTCCATAACGCCACCTCCCTTGCTTTTTCGACACTCATTCTTGATCAACTAGCAATCAGTAATAGTTTTGCATTGCGAAACACCCGAAAAAAGAAAAACCACGAAAACGCAGTCAAATGTTCTCACTAGCAATACCAGAGATCTGGGACTTTGTATTAACTCACCGCTGTTGAAATACTTCGAAAAATGTCCCCAGACGCCCAAATTAAGCAGAAAAGAACATTTTTGGCTTTTTTCTTGGACTACAAAATTGTAAAATTTTACACATGTAACTGCGTTAAACCGGCTGACCCTTTCGTTGTCTAAGATTTTTGTTGTTGTAAATTTCGAAGCCATTTCAACAGTTTAACTGCCTCATTAATTTCTTAAGAAACGATCGAATTTTATGAGAAAATTCATTGAAACAAGTGTGTTTTTGTAATTTATTTATCTGTTTATCTCCGTATTCAATGTTTTTTGTTCCTTCTGTTTTATAAAACCTTAGGTACGAGAAATTGCTTGAGCGAGGAACCAAACTCAACGAAAGTTTGACAGAAGTCAATTCAGGGCTGGACGATTTCAACAAGAGAGCGCAAGAGATTGAGAGTTGGCTGGGAGAAGCTTCAGACGGCTTAGCTACTGGAAGTAAGTTCGTAACAATAATCTGATTACTTATTATTATTTGAGGCTTGTAGTTTCAATAGCTGTTTTAATTTAATATCGTTGTTAAGATGAGAGGTCCTTGGGGTTTTTAGGTCAACTTTCATTTCAAAAAAACCATCAGACTTTCCAAAATTCTAAATTAGAAGAGCAGAGTGGAAGCGTATACTTGTTTTTATTTCATTGTTTACATTGTTGTTGTTTTATTGTTTGTTGCTGTTTGTTTCATCCCACTACGGGGACTTCCTCAGTCCTGCATACAAGCACAAAACATTCATCCTTATAGTTAAGGTTATATTATGACAGAAACTATATTATTTAGTTAATCAAAAAGCGGTGTGCTTGAAGAAGCTTTTATTAATGAAATCAAAAAGCAGTGTGCTTGAATAATCTTTTATTAATGAAATCAGAGAGGAGCGTATATTGTTTTATTTACTGCTTGGTTTAATCAAACGAAGGTCTAATCATGAAAGCATACAATTATTCCTTAAATATAAATATATGACTAGAGAAACCATAAAACTAGAACAACATTGGAAATCTACAAAAAGCTTACCAAAATAATATAGCGCTTAAACATATATATCATAAAATTAAGAATATTGAAAAGAATGTACAATAAGTATCGTACTATAAGAAATACTATTTGATTAGGAAATTATGCAACCATATGAAAACTGAATTAGTTAACCATGAAACACAAATGGCAAAGAATAAATTAGAAAATAATAAGGCTAAACTCAAAAAATACTTACAAACTAAAATCAAAGAACATTATAACCAATCAATATATGAATTAATACAAAAATATATACAGTTATATAATAAGAAAATTATAAATATAGAAAATAGTAGATATAACAAGAAATTTGATATATAGTTAAACAACAAGGAATTGAAAAACTAGATGATACGTATTCAAAAGAAAAAGAGAAATGGGTGATTAATACAACTGGGATTGACATTATTCCGCCTGTCCAGTAAATAAAACAATATACGCTCCACTCTGATGTATCATATGAAAGTGGTTACACCACATCCGATAACCATGAATTAATGAAATCAAAAAGCAGTGTGCTTGAAAAAGCTTTTATTAATGAAATATTAGAATATAATACAGTTTCTGTCATAATATAACCTTGGAAAATAAGAATGAATGTTTTGTGCTTGTATGCAGGACTGAGGAAGTCCCCGTAGTGGGATGAAACGTTTCCTATAAACAATGAAAGAAAAAACAAGTATACGCTCCACTCTGCTCTACTAATTGAACGTGGTCACACCACAACCATGTCTAAAATTCTAAATTCAAGTTTGGATTTAGCCGGTTTTGTTGCAATTCGACCAATTTTGACTAGATTTGTTCCCATAATACTGCAGTATTCGCTAAAATATGACTATTTGTGTGTTTTCCACTCTATTCTCATCAATATTTATTAGGAAAGAATGTGGGGATGGAAAGAAATCCAACGCCCAAAAGTTTCCTCATTTTTTTTAACAATCGAAAATCTTCGAACAGATAAGGTAAACAATGAATACAGGTGAAAATTGTGTCATACTTCTAGGGCATGTCCACCGTCACAATAAGCAACATTTTTCTGACAATCGGACTCTTCAAACGCGCGAAATGTAAACATTTTGGCCACTTTCTGAACTCCCCTTGTAAATGTCTCCCATTTTATATAGATTTTTAGAATATTGATTTTTACAAATGAATACAGAAATAATAATTTAAACTCAAATCTGGGACACTTAAATTTGAAACTAAGCTATTTTAATTCAAAATATAAAATTGTCCTTTGTTTTCTGATCAATTAAATCCTCTCACATAAAGAGTAGAAAAAAAACATTTATTGATCACTATAGATGTTTTTTAGAATATTGATTTTTACAAATGAATACAGAAATAATCATTTAAACTGAAATCTGGGACACTTAAATTTGGAACTAAGCTATTTTAATTCAAAATATAAAATTGTCCTTTGTTTTCCAAGGTTGATCAATTAATTTCTCTTCATTGTCTTCGAAGAAGAAGATAAAATCATTCACTTTTTCAGCAACTTTAATAGTGAAGGTTGATGCCAAGATTCGACTTATTATTTTTTTTTTCTTTTGATCTAGGTCCTTCAGCTGTGGATACCATCGCTGTTGAACGTGACGGAAAACGGGAAGCCGTTGAACGCGTTCTCAGAGACGGGCGGAATCTCATTGGACGCAAAGATGTCACAGACACCTCGCACGTTCGCGACAGAATCAAGGTAAAGCCATAAATTGAAACTATTTTCATCAAATGAATCGGTGAGTTTAATTTTTCGTTTATAAGGTTTGTCCATAGAAGGATTCCCGATCCATTTGGGACTTACAACGTCCATTTTGTGGACATTCAGAACTGATAATTCAGAAGAATACTTACTGAACTGGATCGTTCCATTCTTTTCTACTAAGTCTACTATATCTTGCTGTGTACCTATCTTTCAAATACTACAATTCTTCTGTTACGTACGAAGAATATATTTCATTGTAGTAAAAGCAACTGGCAACGGGAATTCACGAAGTGGGAGATCTTGAACGAAAAACACATGTTCTTGGCTGATTGACAAACGACAGTGGAGCTCATCACTATTGGGTTGATGTTCATTATTCGAGAACGATTCTTGTACAGGAACTCTATCTTAGCAAGAACTGACTAAATGGTGTTTCTCCGTTTGAGAGATTCAGAATCAGTCCTGAGCTGCCCTGGAACTAGTTCAAGTCATTCAGAGTTTTGACAAAAGTTGTTATTCAAGACACTTGTAGTTGACGTATTGTTACGTTTGAAAGAACTAACAACGTTCGCAATTAACACAATTTATTATTCACACAGCGTCCAATTTGGACTAACCCAACACAAAATAATTAAATACAACGTAGGACATGTTCGACACTTTAAACGACCAGAAAACGACTGACGTCGAGGGGAAGGCGCGTTGGGCTCCCGGGAAAGGACCGATGTGCCGACGTCTGTTTAACGGTCCCTCCCAATTGTCCCCACCGTGACAGTATTCATGCTTATCAAAATCATTATCAAATTAAATTATCATTTTCTTCTAACTCCGCTGTCCCCAGCATGGTTGAGACAGAACGACTATAAAGACAAACAACTTTACATATCCATTACCACTAATATATCAAATAATTGCTATAGTCAATTTGCGTACAATAATTAATGAAGTTCTTCTACACCAATTGTAACTCCTGTTTCTTTGTAGATAGTTTTCAAATCATACAGATTGTAAATGCTGATTCCATTTCCTTGCAGAACATTGAAACCCAGTGGAGAGACCTCAATTTGCTGCTCGACGAGAAAACACGCTTGACCAAACTCCGTGCCGAACAAAGCCTCGCCTACGACAAATTGCGAGATCAGGTAAAGATATTTAAAATTTAAGAAAACCAAAATCAATATTTTGAATCGTTGAGGTTCCTATTCTAATCGAGCATCGTCGTACAATCTCGTCAATTAATCAGTACTCAATTTCTCACAACCTCAAAATGAGCAATTTATCAAAGTCATCAATGGCTCCAAGTCAGAAATGAAAGCCAAATCTTGGGTTTGGGGTGGGATTTATTGGCAGTATTGACATTTCCTTATGCCCAATATCGATAATCCAATACATTCGATCGTGGTTAATTCAATTGTAATTCTAATCGAGCATCGTCGTCCAATATCGTCAATCAATCAATATTCGATTTGTTGTAGGCAACCTATCGACCAGATTGTTCAAAGTCAGCAATTAAAGCCAAATCTTGGATTTGGGGTGGCATTTAATGGCAGTATTGACATTTCCTTGTGTCCAATATCGATAATCCAATACAATTTATATCGTCGTCAGTTCATCAATATATTCAATTCATTGTTGACAAACTATTGTCTTAAGTCATCAAATATGGTAAAT
The DNA here is from genome assembly GCA_031894815.1 of Creontiades dilutus. NCBI lineage: Eukaryota > Metazoa > Arthropoda > Insecta > Hemiptera > Miridae > Creontiades > Creontiades dilutus. The sequence goes on from JAVIWC010004963.1 coordinate 837,331, forward strand.
TGCTTAGTCAGAAATGGAAGCCTTCTCTTGGATTGGATCAATCTTTGGATCGATAAGATTGTAATTTTAATCGAGCATCGTCGTCCAATATCGTCAATCAATCAATATTCAATTTATTATAGGCAAACTATCGACGAAAAATAAAATAAATTGTTCAAAGTCAGCAATGAAAGCCAAATCTTGGATTTGGAGTGGGATTTAATGGCAGTATTGACATTTCCTTATTCCCAATACGAATCATGCAATACATTTGATATCGTCGTCAGTTCATCAATATTCAATTCTTCATAGGCAAACTATTGTCCAAAATAAAATAAAAATACTGTAAATCGCTCAATGTCTGCCATAAAACCCAAATCTTGGATTTGTAGAGGTATTTAATGGTAGTATTGACATTTCCTAGTGTCCAATATCGATAATCCAATACATTCGATATCGTCGTCGATTCATCTATATTCAATTCGTTGCAGGTCGTCCAATGGCTGAACGGTTTCGAAGGGAAAATCAACCGTTTGGAGCCCGTCGCCCTCCACATGGATATCGTCAGACGTCAAGCGGACGAGCTCAAGGTAACTGTCAAATTAATTTATTAGGCTCTAAACATTTTTACGTATTTTCTTGGTTAGAGTTTTACGGGTTTTAAATGAATATTTAAAATGAGCTGTTAGAAACAATCTTGTCAAAATCTAAAGAAATCTTGGATTTTTAAAAATTATTTGGGCGAATTCAATGTTGTTGTGGTGGTACTGCATTTTCTCTACTAAACTCTCATTGGGTAATGGGACTTCAGTTTGAGATTGGTTAGGGTTGATAGGGTTTCATTTAAAATGAGCTGAAAGAAACAATCTTGTCAAAATCCAGAGGAATCTTGGATTTTTTTATAATGATTTGGGTGAATTCAACGTTGTTGAGGTGGTAAGTCTATATTCTGTCTACTAAACTCTCATTGGGTAATGGAACTTCAGTTTGAGATTGGTTAGGGTTGATGAGGGTTTCAGTTAAAATGAGCTGAAAGAAACAATCTTGTCAAAATCCAGAGGAATCTTGGCTTTTTTTATAATGATTTGGGTGAATTTAACGTTGTTGAGGTGGTAAGTCTATATTCTCTCTACTAAACTCTCATTAGTTAATGTAACTTTAGTTGGAGATTGATTAAAGTATCGACGTTAGAGGGAGTTCAAGATGAATGCATTAATACAAACTTTATTCCAAAAAGCAATATAGAAACAATATGAAAGAAAAATACTTATATGGACTGTTGGAATGTACCCCATAGTCATAACCAAATCCTGTACAGTTATGGGGGAGTTTGTTGTTCAAGGACAAATCTTACAAAAATTAGGTCGACACTACAATTAGATTACAATTATGAGTATTAAAGTTAGATAAGAACGGATCTCCGAGTTGCCCTAAAGGAAGAATACAATAGGAAAGATTTTCAAATCACGTACACACTAGAGAGGGTATTTGAACAGAACTTAGATCCTTTGATGATCATCCAGGATACAATTTTCTTCGTGCATACTGAACGAAGGAAGTTTATTATTATTAAACTAATTCTAACGTGTTTTATTCCAGCCTTTGGTGAAGGAGCACAGAGATTACGGGCCAACTATCGACAAATTGTTCGATTTGGGTTCAGCGTTGGACGCTTTCGATCGCCCAGAATCGCCAACTCGCCGCAGAAGTTCCGTCAGCCCCGTCAAACGCTTGTCGACAAGTACGCTAATTGTCATCTTCCATTATCATCAGTTGCATGACATCACTTTTAATTTTTTTCCTACGATACAAGTATTTTATTTTGCCCTTTTCCTTTCATTATCCAAGCCAAACTAAGAATTTTCAAAGCCTTCTAGCGGTACCCACTTACATTCAACAGTTAGAAATTTCTCAAACTTACCTGCTTGGCTCCTATTCTACTAAGGTGAGATCTACTTCGATAATCCTATGCCTAAACTTCATAGAATTTTTATTTTGTCTTCTTTCTACGATAGGTACAATTGCATGTGCATGCAGTTTGCAAGGTACCTACCTATCTAGGGATCATTCATTTTCTCAATAGATTTGATTTGGAAAAGGTTTGATTTGGTCTAAAAATGCTTTAGAAGAGAGGATTGGGGTATTTCTCGTGTTGGGAGAATCCAGGAGCACCTGTGAATGGGTTGGGGTGCTCAGGCAGCTGTTTGGGGACACCAGGGTTTGTGAAGGTATTTTGAGATAGAGCAGGGATGTTCAGTGAGCTCCCTTCTCTTTGCCCTCTTTATTGATGATTTCAGCGATACTCTGCCTTGTGGTGTTACCATTGGTTCACATGTCTTTCGAGCTCTTTTGTATGAGGGTACTCATTTGTATGAGGATGGGCAGTACTGTGCACGGTGGTCTTTTGAGGTTAACTTGCAGAAGTCAAAGGTTTTGGTGTTTCGCAGGGGTGGCAGATTGGCTGAAGCAGATAACTGGTTCTATGGTCAAGCTGAATTGGATTTAGTATCTACGTTCACATACTTGGGAGTGACAGTGACTCTCGCGTATGCCGCTCACATAAAGTGAACAGCATTTGTAGATCGTTTTTCATGCACCCTAAAATCCCTGTATATACAAAGTACAAGGTCTTTAGAGCTGCAGTCCGCACAGCGCTCAGGTATGCAGCTCAATGTGGGGTTTTAAATATTATAAGGTCGTGGAGCGGGTTCAACTCCAGTTCATTAAAATGTTATATGGTCTCCCGCTGAATACTCCAAATTACATGGTATATGTTGATGCAAACGTGGATCCGATCTATTGCACCACCCTCTCACTTCCATTTCTCCTGGCTACAGACAGAAGGGAGGATTGCTCCCTGTGTAATATGAGGACACTGGAGGATGTTCACCATTTTCTTGGGGTTTGTCCTGTGTTGGAAGAGTTTGGGAGCACCTGTGTATGGGTGCTTAGTTGGGATTGGTTCTGGAGCTTTTGAATGGCGATAATATGGGGCGGTTGGCGAGTTTTTGTAGGGTGGGGTTTCGTCATAGAGCCGCATCGATTAACGAATTCAACTGGTGATTCCTCTCTGAATTGATACATATTGGCCCTAACGTTTCGTCTTTTAAAAATCAATTGACAACCTTATCTCGGGAAAAGGTTTCATTTGGCTTGGATACGCTTTATTACATTTGTATTTTAATGTCGTCTTTTCGTTGTTCTTCTACAGTTGGGAGAAGAAGCTCTCAAGATTTGACTTCACCATCGCCCACCAAACTGTACGCATCGATGACGTCGCCGATGTCGCCCGGGTCGTCAGGATTCGGCAGTCGACGATCGTCCCAAGAAGCGTTCCACCTTGAAGGTAAAATCACTCGATTTTCACTTTACACTTGAAGAACTACTTGATTAACAAAACAACGGTTCAGAATGGTCCAGTGTTCCAGGATAGTTAAAAAGCGCTTGAAACTCAATATTTACCGTATTATTGAAGTCGGAAACCTAAACTTTATCACATTCGCAAGTCTAACGAGCAGAATTGAGGTAATATGGGTGATTCTAAAAAAATCGCAATTTCCAATGCTGAAATCATACAACAGTGAAACATCTCCAAATATTTAACGTAAAATAAAAATGGTTCATGATGGAAACATACCTGATTGATCATGATTATTGAGCTCATTGTTATAAAAAAAAAACTTTGAAAGAAGAAATGCTGCACAAGATCTTGTTTATCTGAAGGAATCCTAAAATAACATACTATTTACGTTTTTTTTTAGAATCAATCATATCCCTTTAGGTGGATTGACCCAGACACCACAATTACTGGCCGAAATGTAATTGCCCTGAATTCAAACCGCTCTACTGTAGATTGTTTGTTTCAATGTTCAGTGTATACTAACGCTTTGGTTTGTCTTTCAATTTCAGATGCCACGGGCGTCCAACAAGAGATCACGGAAATCAACAACCGCTACTCGACTCTCGGAGTTCGACTTTCAGAAAGATCCAACGAGCTGGATAACACGAGGGAAGACTTGAAGAAAGCGATGGAGCACCTCAAGAGTTTGGACTCATTCATCGAGCGAACTCTTAGATCTTTGCCGAGAGACAGTTTGCCCAATACGAGAGACGAAGCCGATAAGATGAACAAAATTGTGAAGGTAAGTGACAGTATTAGGGTGGTACAGTATTTTATTGATGAGGATACAGTATTTTGTTAAGTACAGCTGAGAAGATGAACAGAACCATGACGGTAGGTGACAGTGCTGTGATTGTACAGTATTTTGTGGATATGTGACATTACATCATCAAGTACAGCTAAGAAGAGAAGCAGAATTTTTAAGGCAGGTTCAAGTACTGTGGTAGTAGTCTAACGAGCAAGTCAAAAATTGATCCTGCAACCAGTGATTTCCTGTATCTTCAGTTAAATTTCCAGCGTAGCTCAAGCTTGGTCAGATCCGGGCTGCTTAAAACAGAAATAGCATCATCTGACGAAATTTCACTGCAGTTAAGTACAATTTAAATTTCACAGTACAATCGTTTCAAACAGCTAATCATAAAAGCCATAAATTCAGCCACTGGCTGAAATTCACTGTTCCCTGTTCGTCAAATGATGATTCTGCTAACAGCAATTTGTTTTCCTCCTCTTTACAAGTTAAGAAAAATCACGCCATCTGAGAAGGAGAACGCTACATTATTTCTTGAAAGCGAAAAGGTGTACCACCATCCTCCCAATAAGTACATTTCTACTTTGGTTTTTAATTTCCTATAATCAGCCCTTGTAATGATCTAATCCTAGTCACTTTTCGTTTCAAGGTCTGTGCATTCAAAATCCTTAATGTCCTTGCGCCGTTAGCTGTACGCCAAATGTCCACATTTTCGGGGGAAAGCCTCCAATGCCAAGAAAATGACCATTAAATCATTGTATTTCTACGTTTTTTGGGTCGCTGAAACCCAAAAAATCGGTATCAATGGTCTAAAATGGGGAAAATTAGGTACAATTTCTGAAATAAAGGGATAAAACATTTAGTTGTCAATGATTTCGGTTTATTAATTGGTAAATCAAGCTTTATCCGAGCTTTAATATGGAAATAGCATCATTTGGCGACATCTAGCTGCAGTTAAATGGAATACATCATCACTCCTATCACGAAATCAAAATCAAAATTTCTTAGTGATGGAAATTGTATGTTGACCCACACCTACCTGGATCATTGATAGGCTCTCTCCTGATGAAGACTGAGGGGCGTCCTAAAAACTTCAAAATGAACCAATAAACTTCAATGCTTTTCCAAATAAGTCGATATCTTTTCATTTAAGGGGCGTCCTGCTCAACAAAAATTTCAAAATTAACTAATAAACTTCAATGCTTTTGTAACCACACAATTCAAAATAAGTCAAGGTCTACTGTCCAGTTTTTTTGATAAGTTGATGTATTTTTGATACTAAATACTTATCAAGTTGTACTTTCCTTCTAACTGATTCAAGCTAGTTTTCATATAATCATCCTGTATGTCATTGATGATTAAAGCAACCAAATTCTGACAATTTCCACGTTCTACGATCTTCTTCTAGGGCCTTCTCGAAGAAATGTACGAGAAACAGTCGCTCCTCGACAACACCAAAACCTCTGTGAACGAGCTCCTTCGGAAGAAATCCGGAGCTCCGGGCTCGGACGCTTTGACACAACAGCTGAACGACGTGACTGCCAAATGGAAAAACCTCAGCGACATGTGCAAATCCAGGTAAATCCAACAAATAAATAAGTCTTCAATTTAATTTGACACGAAACTAATGAAACTGTGTTATTTTCTATGGTGATTGGTGCTCTAAATCCGAATATGAGATCCTTTTTTTATGTTTGGCTGGAATTGCCGTAATATACAGGGCGATTCAGTACCAACAATAGAGAAGTATCAACAATACTTATCTTACTCTTCCGCTGAAGAGTTTGTTTTGTATAAAATACAGATTTTAATAATGGGAGTATCGTAATGTATCTACTAAATAGGTACCTGATTTTCATACCTAAATAATACTTCATCCATGTTTTTCGGATTTCCATAAATGTCACAAATCCCAACATTCCACCCCATATAATGATCAATAAATGTTTTTTCTCTCATACACCATGTTTTTCGGATTTAAAATGTGAATTTCTCTACAAAATCGGGCCAAAATCATAAATGTGACTATATCATTCGAAAGCTGGTTAAATGCGCTACTTTTTATGGAATTTGCAGTTTTGTGGGTGGTCTTTTAGTAAATTGATGAGCGATAATGAAAAATAAGGAAATGTAACTTTCCTACATAAGTTAAAGTTTGAGCTGTTCATTCGATGCAAAGTTAGTGACTTTTATGGTAACCTGTTCTACCATCTTATTGTAAATTTAATGCTGAATCCGAAAATGTACTAAAAAATTGCAAAGTGCACATAACACAGCTTTTATTGAAAAAATCGTGGTTTCCTCGGAAAAAATCTTTAGAAAATCATATCTCCGGAGTGGGTTGAGATAGAACACTTTTGCTCCATTTTCGTACACTACGAGGGAATCACCCTGTAGCTAATTTTCCTTTTTTTGTGTTCCAAGATTTCAATATCTCACTGTACACATTGCGATATTTTCCCAATTTTTTTATATTACCTTCATCTGATTTTCCTCAAAATTGTTTGACGCTCCCTTTCACCCCCGGAATAAACCCCATTATCAAATTTGGACATGAACCCACCAACAACATAAAATCAAAACTTCTTCTCCCAACTAAAGGAAATGATAGAAAAACATTAAAATGGTGTAAAATCTATTATATAAAATGTGAAGACTGCCCCTCCTCATATATTGGAAAATGTGGACAGCTGCAAACTCGTAGGGTTTACCTGAAAAAAAAAAAATGGTTTTTCATCTTAAATTATACCTAAAATGATGAAATGGGCCGACAAACGGTTACAAAACTTGTGAAATTCGACAAAAATGATAAAAAAATCTGTAATTGATCAAGAGTGGTCACCTGTGTGGGGTGGTTGTTAGGAACTGTCGAGTAGGTCTTGCTACATACAAACTGTCACCTATGTCAGACTTGTAATTGTGGAATGCTTCTAATCGTACAACCACAATTTCATGCGAAGTGCCAAAATTTTCTTTTTTCCATGATCTTTAAAAGTGCTGATTTCTTTGTATGTTGTATCAATCGATAAAAGCAGCTCAGAGCCGAATTTTCAAATTCCTTCTTCGTTCTGCCTCCTCTCTACAACAGTCCACAGTTTAGAGTTGTGTGCTAAACCCCAAGTTTTCTACGTTTTTTCTGCAAACTCGGTGTTTTTCTTTAATATTTTAACTTTGATTTCTTATCGGTTGGTGGATTGTTATTAAGAGTTTTGATTAAAATTCAAGACATTTTTATTGAATTTCGACCTATAGATGCCCTTTTTCGTTTTTCCAGAATTCAACTCCTCGATGACCTCAAAGACCTGTATGACACTCACGATCATCTCGGGACATGGTTGTCAGCGAAGGAGAGGATGACCACCGCCCTTGGCCCAATTTCTTCGGACCCCCGAATGGTCCAATCTCAAGTTGAACAGGTAAACGTTTTTGCTTCTAAGTTAAAAAAGCTGAGACAGAAAATTATTAGGCAATTTGTTCATTTTTGGGAGAGAAAGCAAGAGAGAGCTGCCATTAGTTCAGTAACAGACATCCAAACGGAGTCTTGTAAGTTGATTTTTTCTGTACTGAATGAGGCCTAACGCGATTCCATACCTTCCATAATAAAGAGGTATGACATTTTCCATGATTTTACCTGTACTGGCCTTTCGGCTGAGTGGCGCCTAATTTGTCCCTTTGAATGCACCAACAGTAGAATGTCATCATTCTGGAATCCCAGTTGTGTAGGTACCTCATCTCTATTGCCTTGGTATCTTGGTGGAAACTCTCACCTTGTTCCTGGCAGTAATGACCTAGGTTATGATGGAATCAGTCCAAATAACTGAAGAGATGTGTGGGACAGACAGAGATAGAAACAGAGAGAAAGAGAGTGAGAGAGGGGGGATGGAGAGGGAGGGAGAAGGTATATATCCTCAACAAAAGGACAATTTCGATTATTTTAGAAGAAGCAAATATTTATTTCAAGTGTTTTACTGGAAGGCAGAGCCTGTGTCACCAGACAAGAGTAGGTTGGTATGATCAAGATTATTTATTATTCATTACAGAAATAATGGAATAAAAAACACACTTGCATTTGAGTGCACAAAAAATATAGACTGCATATTAGTTTGCAATCATCTAAATTCCTGCTGACTTGTGTTATCTACCTATTCCGGAAATTCGTATAATCATCTTCAGCTGTAATTTTTCATATTCGTTAATTTTGAATTCAGGTGCAAGTGTTGAGGGAAGAACTCAGAGCGATGGGTCCCCAGTTGAGCCACCTGGAAGACACGACGAGTCAGTTGGTGGCCCGCGCCAAGTGGACACCTCTCGAAGCCAAACTCAAAACCGTCCAAGACCGGTGGTCCGCGCTGGCCAAGAAACTGGATGATCGAGCTGCCAATCTTGGTAAGAATTTAAACAAAATGATTGAAATCAATTGTTTTTTTAAATCCTACGTTCGTTGCGTTCATCTGACGTCTCGCTGCCCAGTACTTTTCACACGCCGATTCCTCCAGTGTTGATCCGCCAATCTCATCCAGTGCAGGGCACTCCATGAGATGGCGGGCGTCCATTTCCCTCAGAAAGCAGAGAAGACATGTCGGCGAGTCGACTACCCCTATTCTGTAAAATGCTTTTGGAGGTAGTCGTAGCCAGTGACCATTTTGAAAAGTTAACAACATTCTCCGTGGGAGAACAGAGGGAATGTGTCCCTCCTCAGCTACAAGAACCTCCCAGTCCTTCCCAGCGCTAGCTCCTTCCATGGCCTCCCTGCTGCGACGTTTTATAGCAGCTGCTATATCACGCCTAACTGCATGAGAAGTGCAAGGCGGATCTGGTTGTTCTTTTCTGGCACCCTCTTTTGCCAGCCGGTCTGCTTTTTCGTTTCCCTCGACCCCACAATGACTGGGTATCCATTGGAGGTGACAGTCCCCACCCTACTCCCGAAACGACTGCAGAAACTTGAGGGTGTCAGCAATCGTCTGCTGATCCGGCTGAGGCCAGAGTAGTGCCAAGTGCAAATATGGCAGCCTGGCAATCCACAAAAATCACGACCCGCCTCAACCCTCGCCTTTCCACCTCCTGCAGAGCAAGCCGAACAGCCGCCACCTCTCCATCAAAGTTTGTTGCTTTCAACCCCACAGGCTCGCTGATATCAAAAAGTGCTGAGTGCACACCAGCTCCCCCATCCTTTGCAGCCCCATCTGCTCACCCATTGGTGTATATGTGTTACCACTCTCCTGGGTGATATCGCTCCTGTATGGTCTGAATGTGAATTCGATTGACATTCAGTCATTATGAAACCCTAGGATTCTGTTGTGGAGATTGCATATCTTCGTTAAACATTTTTCCCAACCAACAGGGTTATTCTGTATGTTAAGTTGGTAGAATTATTGAGCTCCTTAACCTGCAGACTGTCGACCTGTAGTCAACCAAATCATTAGCTGCCCATACACGGACGTTCTGTCATCCTGAAAATCATGGCACAGATACATTTCATCTTGAAACACAGATGCCTGGATGGTGGGTGCTGGCACGTGCCAAGGATTTGTGGAATGATCTTCCCAAGAATCACCTGTGTTAGTGGTTGCGGTACGTGAGAAGAAAACGGTGTTGGGTTTTGAATGGTTGTCAGCAGGTCGAAACATTCCAAATCCATTCTCAAATAATTTTTGAAGTCATCAGGATAGTTCTCCCGCAGTTCCCTCAATAGGTCCCTTCACACTTACACTCATGAGTTGATGACTGAACGGGACACTCATGAGTCGACGTTTGAGTGTGGTTAAAACTCTCCACTCCAAATTTGTGTGCTCCCGCTCTTGCGCACACTTAGAACTGCTGGTTAGGCCTCTGTCATTCAAGAGTGGGCCATGCAAGAGTGTGTCGTTTTTGGACACCACACTCTTGACTGCACGCAAACATGGCGCCTGGGTTCGACCATTCAAAAGTTTAAAAATGAAGGATAAAATTCCAGTTTTAACCTCACTCCTGTGTGGCATGAGGAACGAGGGAACAGTTGGAAAATTTTCCGTTGCAATCCACGTTTCTGACTGCACTCCCACCCTCACGCATAACTGTGATTCACACTGACACACTTGAACTTCAGTTGAAGCACGCTCAAAACGCACTAGCTCCTTTCCAAACTCCACACATAATTGACACACACACACTTTTGATTCGAGACTTGAGTGTACCGCTCAGTCGTTGACTCTTGAGTGTAGGTGTGAAGGGGCTAATAACTCCATGTGACCATGTTTTCCCAGTAAGCCAGCCTCTGCTTCTGCCAAAATGCTCAATTTTTCATACTAATTACAATTTTTGTCAATAAAAGCTGCATATTTAAGCATATTTCCTCCTACATCGTTATAATCTACTGATCATTTGCTCTCTTCCTTGTTCAGGTGCTGCTGTGGACTCCACTAAAGAATTTGACTTGGGTCTTTCTCGCCTCAGAGACACTCTCCAGAACATTTCAGACCAAATCGACTCCGCTCAGGCTGAAAAAGATCCGGAACAGCATCTGAGGAAACTTCAGGCTTGTGAGAGGCAACTGGAAGGTGCCAGACAGCTTTTGGCCGATGCTGAAGCAGCAGGGGAACATCTGTGCCAGGTTTGTAACCTCTCTGGCAGGTTTTCATTTCACTTTTTAGTATGATGTTTCCCAAGAGCTTGCCAGTACTGCTCCTTTTTTACTTTAATGGTGAAAATTCAGTGCTTGACATATCAATCATGTATAATTGTTGTCATCAAAATGTCCACCAGCAGTCAACATAGCAAACTACTCTGTGCAACTTTGGTTTTGCATCTGTCCACATGTCCACAAATCCTTGTAAACGCTGAATTTCCACATTTTCCACCAAATATTTATCGCGTTTTCTCTGGGTATTGGTGCTAGACTGCTTATGATTGTTGCTGAGACAGCAGGGCTACATGTGTGCCAGGTTTGTAACATCTCCACCAGGTTTTCATTTTACTTTTCAGTATTGATGTCTCATCAAAGTGCCCACCAGCAGTTAACGTTGCATCTGTAACGTTGTACTCTGTACAATGTGGTTTTGCATCTGACCACGTGTCCACAAATCCTTGTAACGAACTGAATTTCGACATTTTCCACCAAATATTTATCACGTTTTCTGGGTATTTTTGGATGAGACTGCAGATGCTTCCCAATTAGCTTGATTTCTCAAACATCATGATGTTTCCTGAGCTCTGTAACTTTATTGAGGGAGACCATCAGGCTTCATACAGCATCTGGTCATTACTGAAATAGCAGAGGGGATTCTCTGTCTGGTTTGTGACCTCTCCCGCATGTTCCCCTTAAGCCTTTAATACGCTGCTGAAAGAATTTTTTTCTCCATTATCAAAATCCACTCTGCATCCTCAAATCCTTGTACATCCTTTGCCCATCTACAAATCATTGTACTAAGACAAATCTACAATTTCTGCCAAATATTTTTAATTTTCTGGGCATTTGTGGGTGGGTACGACTGGACATAGTATTCCACTATTCTATAACCATCATCGCTCAAAAATCAATAGTTACATCGATAGGTCAACTTGATTTTGCCTGAACTTCACTCAACCTCAAGAAGATCCAGAATAGCATTTGAGGGACCTCAAAGCCTGCAGGATGCAACTGAAAGGCGCTGGACAGCTTTTGCCCAATGCTAGAGCAGCAAGCTTTTTAGCATCTCCTGCAAGTTTTTTTAAAAATAGCTTTCTCCTCCAATTTCCAAAAATCCTGCTAGCAAAATTTGAATGGTAAATAGTTCAGGAGCACATGTCTTAAGACAATCCCAACCATATGGTATATCAAAAAATGACATCTGGTAGGTTTCATCTCAACTTCATGTTTCTAAATTTGCTTTTCTACGATCTTTTGTCCTTAGGTGCTGACGGATGCAGCATCGCGAGCTGACATTCAAGCCAAGTTGGCTTCGGTCAACAAGCAATACAACGCCTTGCAAGCCAAACTGGACCAAAGGAAAGCCGAACTTGAAGGCTATCTCAGGTAAATATTTTTATTTACTTATTTTCTTTTTATTTTAAACGTGGGACATGCTTCAGCCTTGGAGTAACTCTTCAAAAAATGTCAGGAGTCTGGAACGTGGAGGTGTCATAGAATTTTACAATCAACTCACCCGACTTGTTGCTATGAAAGTTAATCATTCCCATTTGTGATCGTACACAAATCATTCGTTGAGAAGCCTTTAATGTGTCGACAGTTTCAACGATGAATTGGACTGGTCAACGGTTGGTGAACCCAAAAACAATACTCCCTGCTTGTCCCTTTATATGTATTATCAATTATGGAAAGAAGGTTTTCTTTTAGTCGTTTTTCTTTAGGTAGAAGCAGAAGATTAAATAAAGACAGATTTATAATCAACGAATCTTTTAAGCATCTTTCGCCTTCATTCTCTCAATCAGGATTTCATTTCAAAAACGTGTCTTCGAGGAGAAACTAATTTTTCTCTTTTTGGACCGTCAGTAAGGTAGACAGATAGGGGTCCTGCAAAACCATGTTACATGTTTCTTGCATTTTAGCTGTAGACTTCAAACAAAAGCATCCAATACCCAAACGGCCTAGTTGTTTACATTTTACAAGCACCCTGCGTCATCGTAATAAATAAGTAATGTTGTAATAAACTGAGGGTCGCTTGAATTTCCAGGGATGGACGAGAATTTGATGCCACTGTCGCCAAAACTTTGGGCTGGCTCTCGGAAGAATTGGGCTCCCTCTCTGACCGACTGCTGATCTCAGCTGATAGGGACGTGCTGCAACAGCAGGTGAGAATTTCAATGAAATTTGACGTAGAATTTGTCTGGTATTGTTGAAATCAAATGCCACTTTACATACATGCAAATGATTACGTGGTGTTAGTTTGTGCTTAATGTGTGTGAGGACTTGTTTTGTTGAGGTTTTAACTGATTGTCCATCTAAAATTTGTCCAGGTGGAAGCTCACGAACCCATTTACAAAGACGTCATGTCCAAAGAGCATCAAATCATCATGTTGTTGGACAAAGGAGCGTCTCAGAAGGCCGACAAACAGTCGTCGAGGAGTTTGGACAGTTTGAGAAACCAGTGGGAGCGCCTGAAAAAGGAGGCCGTGGAAAGACAAACAAGGTAATCAATATATATTTGTATCAGTAGATAGTAGTAGTATCTATAAACGAAATAACGGGATATTTTACCAACTTACACAAAACTAAAGGCAGCTACTGTTTGACATTTTAGGTTGAAGCTAACGCTGTAAACGAGATTCTGTACTACTTATTTCACTAGATTTACAGTTAATGACTTTATAAGTTTCTTTGTGGGCTCTTTATAGAATGGTAGCCTTGAATTAGTGCAAAGGTCTGTGCAAATTAATAATAAAGACCAACTCAGGTATACTCTTGAGGAAAAATATGTTGAATTGCTTAGTTGATACGTTGAAATGATGCTATATAATCAACAATAACTATCACCTAAGACTCTTTAGGATAAAGTGCGATAGATATGGCTGAGATAATTATAACAAGTGAATTGATAATTCATTCAAAAATACAGTTAATAATTATAAATGGGAGACAGTGGTTCAGAGTGATTCAAAAGATATTAGAATCTCTTTGTTCAACCCCGCAATTGCCTGGTTCTTAATGTGGCCACTTGAATTCTTTGTTTTGAATTATTATAACGGAGTTATGTGAATCAATGTTCTTTAAAATATAACTGGGGCTTATCAGGATACTGTAGTCGAAGTAGAGAAATTTTTCCACCAAGTCCAAGGCCTTATGGAGAGGACAAGTCCCAAAAAGGCACTAAATTGTCACTGAGGGTTGAAATTCACCAGAAAGCACCAGCAAAGTCACCAGGAGCACTCCAGATATTACTGAGATGCGGTATTATGGCTAGTTGCGGATTTTGATGAGGGTACAACCAGATAGCCCATGCAACCAACTCATGTCCAGGTTATGTGGAGATATTGGGCAGAAATCGCTGTACCCAACCACTGACCCCTCAAAAGGCTATACAAGGACCTGATGGAAGAATATCCCAATCAACATTAAATAGAGTATTGATATCATCTGAGATATTACGGAATATAAGTTGGACAAATGGCCAGCTAGCGAACAATATGGGGTTGGAACCAGAATGACAGAAATTGAAGGGTTTTTTCCAGCTGGCTTCAAGATGGAGTTGGCAGCATTTCGTTGTAAAGACACGCTATATCTAATAAGATTGTCTCTTACCACACAGAAAATAGGTCCGTAGAAACCAAGAATAATTCAGAAAATAAATTAAAAGATGAAAGGAACAAGGCAGCTAAAAAACCAAAATGTGATTAGCAATCATGGAACAATGATGTATACAAATTAGATCCATAAGAGTTTGAAGAAGTGAATATGATGAAGTACACTGACACACTGGCAGTTTACACCGATTGGTAATAATTACAAATACAAGAATGAGAAGAAGGTAGGTGATTTGTGGTTACTATTTTAAGGCTAAGCAAGGTTTATCAAACAAAAATTAAGTCATTACAGTCAATCAAGAGCTGTCTGTTTGTTTATTTTTGGCAGTTTCTGTTTGATGTGAGCTATCGACTTATAAACATCGATTTGTTTGCAGATTGGCCACTTCCAACGAGCATTGTCGCAAATACTACAAATCCCTGGAGGCCTTCATCCCCTGGTTGTCGCAGGCTGAGAACAAACTTGACTCCCTCCGTCCTGACAGCTTCTCGCGCCGCGATCTTGACAAACACCTTCGAGACCTCGCCTCCTTCAGGAACGACGTTTGGAAGAAATCCGGGGAATTCGAGCATTTGCGGTCCCTCGGTGACACGTTCGTTGGATCTTGCGACATCGACAAAGAAATCGTCATGCAGGTAATGTTTTTTCTTATGTCATCTATCACGGTGCAATCCATCTTTTTGTTGTCTGTAGAAACTTGGATCCATACTTAGAATGATCCATTAGAGAGTCAAATCAAATCACAAAATCTTAATTGACAGAGGTAATTATACCTATTCAATGCTAGGGATAATAGCACAAAATAAATACATGCTTCCAAGTAACTTTTTTTCTAAAAGGAGTGATCTAAACATGGTGAGTGCGAGCTCAGACGACAGTGTTCTAAAATAAATAAAATCTTTTCTTCTCCGAGTATCCCCTCAATTTACAAAGATATCAGAAGTAGGAGAACCATTGAATTCAACAATTCAAAGAAACAACATTGCAACATTGCTCCAAAGAAAGGAAAAGTAGCATATCATCATACTTAACTGATTATCACAACCTTATATCAAACTAATTATTAACATTTATTATTTAAACTCGCTCCCGTCTCCAAAATATTAGCTAAAGTAAATTTACATCCTCCAACAGCCCCACCTTAAATTTCCTGAAGGCCAAAAAGGCCTCATAGAACCCACATACCATGCGGGTTTCAACAGCACTCTTCCCTGACAACAAATTGTTACGCATGTGCTCAGGGCTCACTCTACGGAATCCAAAATACTTCAGGCGAAGATAAGCTAATTGGGGACACACACACAAAATATGCTGCAAACTTTCTCGATCCGTTCTGTTGCATTGAACAGCTCTCTCTGGTGAATGGCATGCTGGTCGCCCCTAAACCTAACACTCAAGCAGAGAGCACTGGAAAGTCTGAGGTGGACGAATAGGCGTTTCTCTTCAAGATTCATTTGGAAGTTCAAGTACGGTTCAGGAGCGGAGCAACTAGAATTCAAAAACTTGTAATCCACAGAAAACGATGACATTTGTACTCCTCAAGATCCTGATACAGCAGCCCCGTCCTGTAACAACTGACGACCAAAGTTCTTTGTTGTGCCACTTCCACCGGGTTCTATTTTTCCCATAAGTGCCTAAAACCAATCTCGCTGAGCAATTCATTGGAGAGTCATCAGTCAGTCTTTTGCTAATATTCTCTGTCATGGTGCAATCCATATCTTATGTTTACTGCAGAAACACAAAACACCAAAAAACAACTCATTGTGTGTGGCGCAACATTATTCAACCCTGTTTTGGAAGCCATAACCAGATTTCCATCAAACGGCATTCTGCCCTCATTGTTTACTACTGGCATATAATATATTATGTACTGTAACCATTTCAGGTGTAGATGCCTGACGTGAAAACTCTAGAAGTTTGTCTTTTTGGAGGACATCTTAATATGGTTCTTTGGAGTGTATCTTGAGGAAATCATTTGAATATTTCATGCATATTCACCAAAAAACGATCATTGAGTGTCATGAACTCTGTTTGTTCTCTGAGCTGGATTGAATCCATTATGTCAAACTGTGTTCCAACCTCCCTTATTCCAAGGAATGACAAGATACATATATTCCTTAAATTCAAAACATCCTCTATGCAAACAGGTACTGGATCACTTTAACACTATATTCCTGAGGTGCCGATTCTACTTTGAATTCGTTGGATTTTGAGACATTGACAAAGAAATAGTCATGCAGGTGATGTGGTTTCTAATATCATCTATCACAATGCAACCTATACTTGGACTGATCCATTGGAGTGCCATCAGTTTTCAAGAGGGGCGATGCCCGACTGGGTACAGAGGTCTAGCGTCCCGACAACCCAACTGGGTACTAGGAACAGATGTTGATAATTTTGTATGATGTTATTGGCAAATAGTGACGTCCCCTTACAAGCCTTCAGCCAATAGGCGCTTCCCACACATCCTTTTGTTTTTGATAAGCTGACAATTCAAGTAGTAAAATAAAAATCTATAAAAGTATTTTTAATTCGCAGAGACACGAGTATTAACACATTCTGATCTATTTGTCAAACTGATCTATACTTTACTAAAAGGATTGATGTAGGATATTTTTTTGTTTTTGAGATGCGAGCAGAGCGAGCATCCAGACCAGCAAACTAGACAGAACACATTTCTGCCTTTGCCCCCTAATGGGTGTCCTATATCGATAGGAGGCATCGGGGTTTTCACCTATTCTCGACTTCTACCAAGCTCCCCTCCCCCAAGAATCTGTTTTTAACGCGTTCACTTCTCTGATGGAAAGTGCCACAGGGTCAGGAACGATGAGTACCCAGTTGGGCTGTCGACGGTCAGGTGAGGTGTACCCAGGCGCTATTTCAGTACCCACTCTGGCAGTGTTCTTGCCTCTCAGTACCCAGACGGGTGACCCCCTTCAAGAGATCACTCTTTTGTGGCCATTCACCAGAAAACAGCTTACTGAGTGTCACCAATACTGTTTAATCTCTGTTTTGGATGAAGCCACAACCAGATTCCCATCAAAGGGCATTCTGTCCTCCGTAGGACGATTTTAGCAGTACATTCCTGAGTTTCCTACTGTAGCTGTTTCTCTTCTTGAAAAACATCTTCTACCGTTTGTGCTATGTTGCTATGGGGACTCATGTTCATGTGTGAGTCCATACGGAGAATGATCCATTGGAGAGTCATCAGTCTTCAGGAGATCACTATCTTGTGGTTATTCACCAAAAAAAGCTCTCTTCGATCGTTGTGAACCGAGTTTAATCTCAATTCTGGATTGAATCCACTACCAGCTTTCCATCTTGCAGTCCTTCTTTCTATACAGTCCTACTTCCAATTCATGATCCATTCAACATCATCAAATTAACAAAACTTTTGTTTGTTCATGTTAAGGAACTGGCCGCAGCTAAATCTCGATGGGACAAACTCAACAACGAGTTGCTTACCAGAACTTCCAGTTTGGAAGAGTTGGGCAGGCGAATTGCAGAAGCGTCGGATCGCCTGCGTGGAGTCTCACACTCCGTCCAACGCTGCGAAGATCGTCTTGGTTCGCATGACTCCCTCGCTACCCACACTGACGCCGGTAAGTTTATATGCAGGGTTTATTTATGAAAATAGTGATATTTATAAAAATTAGTAGATTGCAGAATGCTATTTTTCAATTGGAAACCCTTTGTCACGATCGATATCAGAGGAAACTTCGATTTGTTTATAACACGGAGAAAAAGGGAGATATTAAGGAGGAAATTTGAAGAAAAAAAACTGTTTTATTGATTGATTTTGTGTCCCATCAAATCAGTTCTCAACCGATTCTTATCTTATCCCCGCATGAAGTCTAGTACTGTCAAAAACCGTGAATATGTTTTTTTTGTTTTTTTTCAATTTGGCTTTGAAATTCATCATACAGCCATAATTTATACATAATTGTCATAATTTAAATAATTTGTTTACAATATCTTAAATACCTAACATACATATAACTCACATAAATTGTTCTTCTACAGATTTCTATTAATATTATTCAAAAATAAGTATACTTCTTTATATATTTCAGTGTTATTACTTGCAATCAAATGAGCAAGATTGAAAATATCGTGAAAATGTTGACTTTCAAGAAGAGTATTGTGAGTTTTGCCGCTAGAGTCAGAATCTGTGTTTCCTCCCGCGTTCTCCTAATTTAATAGGGAAGTTCTTCAATTTTAATCAGTGGTGTTAATTCAAAGTTTTTCAGTTGAATAAAACCGCGAAAACTCGAAAGGAACTACATTTTAATTGGTGAGATCCACCCAACATTCATTTACTTAAAACTCTTTTATCCACCCTATCTCTTCACTATAAGCCCTTTTTTATTTTTCTTGGGGTCGTCTGTGCTGGCTGGGGGTAGGCACATAACTTTTTTCGTTTTAAAAAACACGAAAACCACGATCGATACTCTGCTCTATACATAGTGATTTTATATTTTTGGATCGAACGTTTTATTTAGGTAGGAGTAAACCACAAACCAGAATAAATTAAATATTTTCATCCCTTGTTAAAAAGTTTCGTCTCATAGACAAATGTCTCCTATTCAATTTTTCTCCTTCTTAAGGAAAGTTTTAATTATTCTTTTCTATCATTTGTGCACAAAAGCGTAACGCTGACAGTATTACACAGTGTTTTTTCGAATTCATCAAATTATATCGGTTTATTTTAAAGCTCATTTCCAACTACCTACTTTGGTGAAGGCACGAGTGTTCAGCTGTCAAAGAAAAATAAAATAAAATAATAAAGCGAACCAATTGGCGCAGTTATGTTACCAGTTTGTGGGAGTAATAGCAATTTTGCTTTTAATAAGGGCTAGTCAGAATTCTGGGATCTCTGGCTTAAAACTCTGGAAATTCCAATCACTTTGTGCTCATTTTACTTAATTAATGTAATTTATAATTAATTTCTGGTTTACTGATTTAATTTTTGTCCTCAGCAACGCTGTCAAGACTGGCAGCTCTCCGCGACGAAGTTCTCGGTCTCAGAAAGCCGTTGGAAGTTCTCCGAACGACTTGCGCGGATCTCGACGACGAAATCGCCAACGTGTCCCGAGGCAAAACATCCGGACTTTCAGACGAAGTGTCGGCCCTGGGAGAGCGACTGGACGATCTGACGGCTCGACTGGATGATCGATGCGATCGAGCGCAAGTTGCCGCCAAAGCCGTCCAACAATACAACGTAAGTCTCTCCAACTTATCAGATTAGCTATTCAATTCTCCAACTAGCGTTACTATAGGTAGGTAGAGTTGCCCTCATCTCTCCTAAATCCAACGTCTCAAATCTGATTCAATTTATTTTTTCAATTTATTCATTAATTTCCAAAAGAAAAGAAAATGCACTTCTAACAAACAAAAGTTTAATGGAAAAATAGTGCTCCAATAAGGGCAATGCCCGTGATAGGAGACGAGTCAAAAATGGTACTGCTCTCACAATACTGTTTTACAATCATTTAAAAAAAACCTGATACAGTTATATAATTTAAGGTAAAAAGAAATTTAAAAATCACGAATTGTTCGGTTTGATGTGTAAGGTAACGGCACCGGTAGTGGCCACTGCTCCAGTAATGGCCATTTTAAAGTTTATATTTGAGAAATAAGGATTCCCGGTCTCCTAGTGGCTTCAAACTTGCAGGAGGTACAGCTCATGTCATCTTGTAGTCAGAGGTTGAACTAGGAGTGCGCAGAGCATCATTGGAAATTGTGGTAAACTTCTCAATATGACCGTCCCTAGTTTCCTCGTTTGTTGGGCTGTATCCTAGAGCTTCTACTGGATAGAATCAATTTTGTTCATCTGGTATTGAATTTAATGATATTAAACACGTAAGGAGGGCGAAATGTCAAGTGGCCACTACTGAGACATGCACGTGGCCACTACTGGAAATTTCGTAATTTGATGTGGCCACTACTAGATCAAAATAAAGGTGTGAGAAAAAATTAATAAAAAATAGAAAAAATTGTTCTTTTGATAGTTTTAGGCAATGGATATGTTAGGGAAGAGTCGGGCTATATTCTAAATGAGTCCTGAAGAAAGTCAGTACTACTGTTGGCCCACAATTGTCAAAACTAAAGAAAAAATTCTTAACTGTGGCCACTACCGGTACCGTTACCTTAGATGGTCCCCTATGAGTTTCATGACCCCCGGATCAATAGTAGCCTCTGCGCATTCGCAAACGTGAAATCCTTCCCACATCATTTTAGAAATGTCATAATAATTATTTATCACTTCAGTCATCTATCCATTCAGCGTCAATGTCAATTTTTATTATTAGGTATATTTTATAGTTTGTTCAATAGTTGAACATGCCTACCTTTATTTTCTCAAGTTATGCTCCTGCATAACAATAAATTTACCCTAATTCAATATTTACTTCGTCTAATTGAACGAAGTTCTTTAGTCAATAATAATTTTCAATGATCTATACAGTCATGTTATGGATACGAGGAAGCTATGTGCCACACCCACTTGTTTCTTCCTTGTAAAAATGTCAACGAGCTATTTCTGTTTTCATTTCTCGAATGATAATTTGTACTTAGGGCAAGTCTGCTACTGTCTTCAGTGCTATGTTAAAACAAACGCTCATCTGGGTGCCATACTGAAATTGTGGAGAGTGGGGTGCCCATAAAAACAGCTGTATGGTAACATTACAGTACATTGTCGAATCAAATATTTCTTTATTGTGAAGATTTCGAGCCATTTCTGTTTTCATTTCTCGAATATATGGTTTGTTCTTTACGCAACTATGCTACGCCACTCAGTATTCTGTGCTACAAACTTAACTTCCCATTCTTGAACTTTTCAGGATAAAGTGAAACATCTGATGACGGACCTGACGTCCTTGGAAGATGAGCTCAACTCGATGAAGTCACCCGGTCGAGACATGAAGACTTTGAGGGCCCAACAAGACCAACTGTCAGCTTTCAACGCTAAAGTGAGTGTGATTTATCCAATTGACTTTGACCATCCTATCATGAATGAAACGCGTTCACTGCGGGTGTTTTGACCACTGTGCAATCTTTTCAGCTGTTAGGTTAACACAGTGAGATCCAGGATACGTTGACTGGCTAGAAAAACAAATTTCCTTCGTATTAACCATATGTAGCCCTCATAGGACTGATACTTGTAGATCCTTAGCTCTATGATCAGCTGAGTGGACAGAAAGTCTGTATTTCGTGCGTAGCACGGATTTTCTGCTAATATGAACAGCATACTCACATTTGAATCATATTACGTACAAATGAATGTTCACGAGCTAAAACGTCAATTTTTCCATAAAACTGTACATTTTGTTAAGTTCGAAGTACTTTTTAACGGCTGTAACTCGTGAAACTTGAAATTTAATGCTCTCTCCCAAATTGAATGAGGTATAGTTTTCAAAATAGAGGAAAATGTTCGAAAAAATTACGGTTTCCGCCAATCACAGTCGAGCATAGTATTTTCCTGTCAGAAAACTCGGATTTAGCTTCCCTAGGCATTCCAAAAAACCCGCCGAAATTTCATTAATTTTCGAATCAGATAAAGGAAAATGTACCTCACTGCTTTACTAAGATTAAAAGTTCCATTGAATGGAAATTCACACACTAGGTGCGTGAGCTGCAGCGATCTGTTTCTAATACTCTCGTCGTTTTTTTCGTCCATCTTTCAGGTAAACAGAGCTGCCGACGACGTCAGCGCTATGATGTCGCTCGCTGATTCTCTCGTCGACTCGGGTTTCTCGGCCGACGCCACCAGACAACAAGCCGAAAACGTGTCCAAACGTCTGGCTCTCATAGAAGGTGGATCCAGACGACGAGAAGAGGCCTTGGACGACGCTCTTGACCGCCTTAAAGACTTCATCACCAAGGTACAAGTCCTGACAATCTTGCATATCCATTAGCTTCCATGATTGAGAAATGAACGAACTTATATTACGCTACAGTTTCCAGTGGGTGACGTATTGAGGTTCAGGATAAAAGATAGGATTGTTAATTAAAAGGCCTACCTATCGAAATGGGGGGACCTCTCAATATTTACTGCCCCGAGTTTTGGCAAGTGATCATCGCAGTAAAATTAAATTTAAACAAAACTGAAACACTGACTGATTCGACGTACGACCAGTAATATATATAAGAAAATAAAATACTTATTTTTGTGGATGGAAAGGAATCTCTTGTGGGACTCGCGACTTTTTAGTCAAATGCCTTTCTATCTTTCAACAAATCACATGGACAACAATGACTAACTTGGCGCAGTACTAAACTCTCGGATTTAAAGGTGGTAGAAGATAGGAAGAAGCGACTTATCAGTGTCGTGGATTACTTTCCCTGCACCTAAAGACGTATTTCCCCAATTTTAACACTCTCGATGCTGGTGTTGTCTTAAGACGACACGGTGCGGGTGTTGTCTTAAGACAACATCGCATCCTAAAAGCTTGAGTTCACTTCAGGAGCAAGCACACATTCCAGGAAGCGTTTTAGGGGCTAGGTGAGGTAATGTCTTTGTTCAGTAGTTCCCAACCAACGCCAGAGAGTGCGCCGTTGTCGGATAGCTCATTTCTGACTCTAATCATAAGAAACCGAAATTAAAACGCCAATACAAAAATTTCCAACATTGATATTGTTAGCAAGAACGTGTCAGCCGACTTCAGGCCCAGCGTTGAGAGTGTTAACCAGTAAGCTATGGTTTTCTTCCGTATAAGTGAACCCTCTTTCTCCATTGTATTTCTAGGTTGACGATGCCAACCACAACGTGGACGCCGCCCTCGATGAAATCAAACGCCTCAAACCGGTCGGCTCCGAGCCGGAAACCATCAGAAACCAACAGGAAGAAGCTGCTCAGCTCAGGCGTGACGTCATAGAACCCGCGGGCGCCTCAGTGGAAACTGCTCTATCAGCAGGTCAAGTCCTCTCCGGCACAGCAGCACCTGGCGTGTCCACAGCAGCAGTCGAGAAGGAGTGCGAGAAACTCGCCGAGCGGTGGGCTTCAGTCAAAGAAAAGGTGAATTTTCTCTTTAGAATAACAAAACCAAACTATGTAATGCCCATTTTTACATGTACTGGTCGTTTCATACCAAAACTTACTCCCAAGAAATACGTTATAACTAATCCAAGGAATTCAAACTTCTTTGGTGAGGACCTTCATTTAGTTATAGTATTCTTTAGAGAGACAAATTTGGTCCGTAGTTTCTTTAAAACTGTTTATTCGTTGGAGCTTTCTACAATCTTCCAATTGTCATCGTCAGCTATATCAACAGCAACTTTTGTGAACCATTGGCTACCCTGCAGGTGATAACAGACAACGTGTGTTATCGCCTCTAGTGGTGTTTGGTTGGTGATCAACTGGACCATCTTGTTGCTGTTGATATAGCTGACGATGACAATTGGAAGATTGTAGAAAGCTCCAACGAATAAACAGTTTTAAAGAAACTACGGACCAAATTTGTCTCCCTAAAGAATACTAATCCAAGGAATTTAAAGGAATAGAAAATTGTGAAAGTCAGACACTTTCACAGAAAACAGGGTTTTTTAATCACTCCTAGACGAAGTCTGCAAAGAGGGTTTCAAATTCTCCACGCAGTTTTGCAATAATTTGTCCTGCATACTGAAAGGGTAACGGCACACTTGTTACAGAGGAAAATTTTTTGCCTTTTCAAAATGATCTAAACCTTCTTTTATTCCCAAAAAGTACAAGTTTCGATCCTAAAGATTTCGCGTGTTGAAACAAGCCGTTCACAAAGAACTCTTGCCCTGCAGTTTCAAATTTAATGTGTTGAGATGAGTGGTAAGATCAACAAGAAATGCAAGCCTACCATCGAGAAAGTAACCTAAAGCGAGTAGGACAAGGTCAAAATTGTATCGTCCACATTCACTCATTTATACCAATTTTGTTTATTGACTGAATCAATTATCTATTTGTGCTATTCACGACGAAAATCGTTCGCAGATGGTCGAGCGTGAGAGGCGGTTGGACGTCGGTTTGCTTCAAAGCGGCAAATTCCAGGAGGCCGTCGAAGGTTTGTCCAAATGGCTGTCGGACACTGAAGAGATGGTCGCCAATCAGAGACCACCATCAGCTGACTACAAAGTGGTCAAAGCTCAACTCCAAGAACAAAAGGTTAGTCATCCATATCTTGAAATGCAACCATAAGCTAATTGATCGAATTCCCATATCTACAGCTGGGAGGTAAAGGGCGGTTCAATGTGTTACATTAGTGGTTTAGTGTTAACCTTATAACGCACCTCTGCCTGTATGTTACCAACTGATCCAAACAGTTGAGCTGGTGGATTCTATCGGTACAGGCGTATTTTATATCAGACTTTCACGCGTTTCATGACATTTTCCCAGTTCTTGAAGAAAATGCTGTTGGACCGACAAGGCTCGATGTCCTCACTGGTCGCGATGGGCCGAGAAGTCGCCGCTAATTGCGACGCTGCGGAGCGAGCTGGAATCGAACGTCAACTTCGCTCGTTGGCCGAGCGTTTCGAAGATCTAAGCGACAAAGCAGCCACGAGAATGACAGCTTTGGAACAAGCGATGGGCGTCGCCAAGGAATTCCAAGTAAATACACACATTTAAAATACCTGAAATCGCTCATAGATGACTTACAATAATCTTCACCATACGCTGACAAGCTGAGATTTAGTACCGTTAATCAAAGCATCGTTTGGTATTGCTATTCGTAATACAAGGGTGGTTGGGTATTTCAAGTTTAATTTATGACTAAACGAACTCGTGAAATTTATTTTTCATTATATCGTAAGCGGCTGCTGGGCTCAGAGCTAGCAATTCGTCAAGTGGAAATATCGGTAAAACTTAATATTTTCTATTTGGCTGAAAAATTTAAAATTTTCTCTTTTTTGACATTTAGTGTTCTAAAATTGGCTCTAAATTGGCTTGTCTGTTTAAGATGAAACTCACTGATGGTAATCGAAGCGTCTTTGGGTATTTCTAATAAAATGCATGAATAATTACTGATATTAAGTCTTAGCTTGTCAGTGTGAACTGAAGATTCTACCAGTAATGAACAGATTTTCCGTATTACGGTGCAATGAATAACGAACTTCTAATCGTTGTTTCTTCTTCAATTATTATCACTTTCACCGAACGTTCATAGACAATTTAAATGACCTCATGGGCGCCGCAGAATATTTTCTCACGGGGGGCAAGGCCACCTGGGGGGGTATGAAACTTTGCGGTAAAAAAGTAAAAGTCAAAAATGTTTTAAAGTAATATGTATTTGCTTCAAAATGAAGTTAGGTGTGACATGATCTGAATGGAAGTAAAATATTATGACTTGAACAAGAATTGTACCATTCCAAAAACATTGATGGTCTTTTCTATCAGCTCATATTCTTGTTGTTTTCACTGTGTACTTTCGCTATAATAATACTGGGGTATGGTTATTTAAGTAGTCATGTTTTTTGTTAACGTGACCTTATCCCGGGGTTTATGCGGAATTGCCGATATTTATTAATTTTGGACATGCAGAATTTTTCAAAACACTAAAACCTGACAAAATGTATGCATACTAACCTGATTCTCAGGCCCCATTGGGGGGGGGCAATGGCCCCTCAATGCGGGCGCCCATGAATGACCTTCGTTATCTCATGAACGTTTCATCAAAATTGAAATACCTCATTGATTTCTTCTTTAATTTCCAGGACAAATTGATTCCGATCGTCGATTGGTTGGACCGAACGGAAAAGAAAATCAAAGACATGGAACTCGTCCCGACCGACGAAGAGAAAATACAACAGAAGATTCGGAACATAACGTAAGTGTCGCACTTCCCATTAAAATCATTTCTCTTTTATGATTAAGATGGAACGTGCTTCTTCAGTCAAAATATCCTGAAATCGCTCATAGATTTGACAATTTCCTTTGTTTGCTCAAATCGTTTCCGATGCTAGTGTGGAATCTCTCACTGAGATTTGGACCGATTTAGGATTCCGGCAACCTTCGAGAGCTCTCGTGACTTTTTGGTAAATGGTTCAAAATCACAACAGGGTTACCGTTTCAAGCGATTTTCAATTTTGGCGACGTCAAAGAACATAAGCTGATGTTCGGCTGATGTAATACAAATATTCAAACGGAAGAAATATCAAAACTTGATATTTTCTATTTCGCTGAGGAATTTTTCTTTTTTTTTTTTGTCCAAATATTGGCTCTAAATGGCAGTTGTTAGGTTGTTTTAGAAATCACTAATGGTAATCGAAGCGTCTTTGTGTATTTCTAATAAAATGCATGAATAATTACTGATATTGTCTTAGCTTGTTAGTGTGAACTGAAGATTCTACCAGTTGAACTTCTATTTTCGTATTTTACAGTTGCTATTGCAATGAATAACGAACTTCTAATATCGTTGTTTCTTCTTCAATTATTATCACTTACACCGAATTTTCATAGACAATTTAAAAGACTTTCGTTATCTCGTGAACGTTTCATCAAAATTGAAATATCTCATTGATTTCTTCTTTAATTTCCAGGACAAATTGATTCCGATCGTCGATTGGTTGGACCGAACGGAAAAGAAAATCAAAGACATGGAACTCGTCCCGACCGACGAAGAGAAAATACAACAGAAGATTCGGGAACATAACGTAAGTGTCTGCACTTCCCATTAAAATCATTTCGAAATTTTATGATTATTTTTAAGATGGAATGTGCTTCTCCATCGGAGTAACAACCTGATCCGGGACAGGCAAATATCACGAAACATTACAGTTCATGTTACGGATGAATTTTTAAAACTTGGACGCATTGTTTGTATTTATGCTGTCATTCTGAAGGAAAAAGCCTTCGATGTATTGATTTATGGGTAAAAGTCTTCTTTTAAGATTGTTCATGTTGTTTCGGTTCATTATTTTCAATGCTAAGGGTTTTCAATCGTATTGCAAACATGTTTCATAATCCTCCCACTAATGTGCCAGTTTTTGTTTCGAGGTGGGTGGATTCGAAATTTGCGATGTTCGTTTGGACCATAAAAAGGCTTAGAATTGATGTACAAAATCCATTGTTTTTCACTTGGACTCCATACAACGTCTAGTTGGTCTTAACTTTCAACCCACTCTGATAGCCTAATACGCAAAGATGGTATTGCGTCCAAAAATTGGTCAAAAACGTGTGCTTTTCGGTGTTTTTTACTGACATATTTACTGACGTACGAGTGAATTTCTTTTTCTTTCCAGGCGAATTTTCTCCAAAATTACAATAATATGGGATTACACTTGTCTATGTCAGTAAAAAAACACCGAAAACCCCTCGTTTTTTACCAATTTTTGGACGCAATAGCATCTTTGCGTATTAGGCTATCAGGATGGGTAGAAAGTTAAGACCAACTAGACATTGTATGGAGTCCAAGTGAAAAACAATGGATTTTGTACATCAATTCTAAGCCTTTTTATGGTCCAGACGGACATTGCAAATTTTGGATCCACCCACTTCGAAACCTGAAGGGGCACAATATTGGGGGAAGGGGGTATGAAACATGTTTGCAATAAGATAAAAAGCCTTAGCATGGAAAATAATGAATCGAAATAACTGGAACAATCTCCAAAGAAGACTTTTACCCATAAATCACACAACGAAGGCTTTTTCTTAAAGAATGACAAAGGTTTTTCGGTGTTTTTTACTGACATAGACGAGTGTAATCCCATTTTATTGTAATTTTTGGAGAAAATTCGCCTGGAATAGATTTTAAACCATAGAAATTCACCCGTAGGAAATATTCGCAATTGTTGAGCATGAAGGTGACCCTCCAAACATCACAATCTCACGATCAATCAAATTTCAAAAAATGATGTACCCACGCGTTGAAATTGTCGGAAACGTTGAAATTCCTTTTTGATTTCCAGGCTCTCCACGACGAAATTCTCCGTCAAAAAGGAGCCTTGAGCGATTTGACGGTTGTGGCCTCCGAACTGGCCGGTTTGGTCGGTGAAGATGAAGCCACCGGCGTTGCCGACAAAGTCCAAGAAGTCGCTGACAGGTAAGAATGACAGATTCTAAGAATATTAATATTAGCAATAAACACACAAATAAGCGCGAGATCTGATGAGGACAGACCCTTGGAAGGGCGGAATGGCGCGAAGTGGTCCAAGATCGTCTTAAACCGCTTAAAACTCAATATTTATAGTATTATTGGAGTCGGAAACCTAAACTATATCGCAAGTCTAACGAGCAGAATTAATTTAATATAGAAGAAAAACAGTTTTCGTCAAAATTTAGACTATTATTTATTCGCTTAAATAGAAAACCACTATTACATCTGAAAAATGAAAATGTACTTCGTAACAGGATCGACGTCTTTGACGCCAGAATGTAGTAAAACGTCTGCGAGTTTGCGATTCCTTAACATTTTGATTCGGCACTTGCACTGACAAAACTTGACTCGATACTTTCACTGTCCTGGACTGACACACTTGATGAAATCAAAACAAGTAGGGATGAGCATCTATGTTTGCATATCGATGTTCAAGCTTTTTGACATATTTGGCGCCCCTCTAACTTTGCCCCCCCCCCCCCCCCCCCTAGTTACGTCCGTTCCTGCAACTTCGGTGTTTTTTGCACGAAGATACATCGATGTGTAGAGACCGATGTTTTCCACACATCGATGTTTTAGTTCGATTTCAACCGCGATACTCATCCCTAAAAACAAGGAAATGGTCCATGGTTGGTCCATTCTCTATGGAATTTGATATGGGCTATTCCTTATGCATGATTAAGGACATTTCTCCATTCCTTCTTCGTGTAATTCTTATCGCGCCCGTGCATCCCTTCCTAATGTATCGTATTCTCCAATCGATTGTTCCACTTCGTCACTCTTAATGTTTCGATCTTGTTGAGCGAAAATCTTGAGAAATTTGGATATTAATAGTGACAAATTTGTGATTGTTTCCCTTTTCGGAATTTCGAGCGAAATTGAGCTATCAATTCAACATTCAGCATGAGTCAGATCTCGTATTCCAAAGAACACAAGGTAATGCTTTTTTCAGGTTATACGAGGAAGTTCGGAACATTAAAGATGCTTTTATTTTGTCTGAAAATAGCCGTTTCAAAACTTTCGGCTGTTCTTCGTTACTCCCCCCCATTTTCAAACGATCGTCCCTTCATGAAATTCTAACAAAAATGTGATGTTGAGGTGATTTTTGGAAACTTCAGCTCGTCAACTCTTGATGTGTATGTTCAGATTTTGAAGCAACAACTTTGTAAAAGCCGAATTCGCATGAAAAAAGGGAGTATCGAAGTATTTGCCACGTCAAATTCTTCGGTACCCCCCCCCCCCACGGTGAAAACAGTATTTTCGACTACCAATATCGCGTCTAACCGCTTAACTTTCGATCTAAAGATTTCATCGCTCAATATCTCATACCTGCATGTCCTCAAACCCCTGTTCCTGTGAATTGTTGTTTAGAGATAGGCAAGCTTACTAGTAGATATTTACCGTTTACCTTCATGGGGCTTGAAGCGTTTTGAACCTTGAACGGAAGGCGAGGGTTTGTAATATTTTCAATATACAATCCTAATGAAGCCATGTAATGCTACTATGACATAAATAATCGAATAGGTACCCCTCGTGTATAATAAATTAATTTTTATACAAATCCTTAACATTTTATTTTTTCTCTGTGAAATTTGTGGAAGGGATGGAAGTCGCAATGCTGGTGGGAACTTATCTCTAAAAAGGAATTCACAGGAAGGGGTGTTTGGGGACGAACAGGTATGAGTTATAGAGCGATGAAATACTTTGATCGAAAGTTGAGTGGTTGAGACGCGATATTGGTCGTAGAACAAACTGTTTTCACCGTGGGGGGAAGTACCGAAGGGGTCGTATTCTTAAAGATTTGACATGGCAAATTTGACATGGCAAATACATCGTGTCCCCCCTTTTTTCGATTGAATAATTCACCATTACTATCTAATTCTGGTGAATTGGGGTTCACTGGACATGAAACTAGAGAAACTGAAGTTTTCAAAATTCACCTCAACATCAAATTTTTGTTGGAATTTCATGAAGCAACGAGCGTTTGAAAATGGGGGGGAGTACCGAAGAACACCCAAACTTTCAAAGTAGAACCATAAATCCGCACTCACCCCTACGAGCACCCTCGTTGTCAGAATTCTTGTACTGGTGCTTTA
Organism: Creontiades dilutus; assembly: GCA_031894815.1. Lineage (NCBI taxonomy): Eukaryota > Metazoa > Arthropoda > Insecta > Hemiptera > Miridae > Creontiades > Creontiades dilutus. Next base: position 867,830 of record JAVIWC010004963.1, read on the forward strand.
ATTTTCGTTACTCATGATGTTATTCAGCAGTATGAGAGAAAATAATGATGAAATCATCATTTTTTCCATGTGTCTTCTTAAGAATACGTGGTGATAGCTTCAGTTATGCAAATCCGCAATGTTTCGTTTATCCGTTCTCGCCTCCGATTGAATTGACTCATAAGCGTTTGAAGGTAGTCGGGATCTCCACGATTTGACAATGTGTCCTTTTCAAGGTGATTTTTCACCCGTTTCGCCGGCTCAAAAAAGTTGGTTCCCCACTAGGGCGATAGGAAATTCAACGCTCTTTCCAATAGTGGAATCCGATTTGAAATAGCACGCAAAATGTGGGAGATATGGCCGTTTTAATGCGGTAAGGTCGGAAAAATGAGAAAAATCTCAAAATTGAGAGAAGGGTGTAAACAACAATTGCTAGGAGGCATTTTCGATCAGGAATTTTCCGTAGACTGTGACCGTCACGAAATGTAACACCCTGTATACATACACGTATATCTGATGTGCAAATTCTTCATGTTCCAGGTATTCTGGACTCGTTGAGGCTTCCGAAGGCGTAGCAACTCTTTTGGAAGCAGCTAGAGGGCGTTTGCGTCATCTCGTCGTCACGTACCAACAACTACAAGTGAGTACGATGATTGTAATTATTACAAAGTCACACAACAGTTACAAAAGTCAGCACAATTTGTCAGACACTCTCAAAACATCACATCCATATTCAATTCATCATTTCATATTTTCACAAATCCCAACTAACCCAACATTCCACCCCATATAATGATCAATAAATGTTTTTTTTTCTCTGAATTTTCATCACGTTGGTTAGGCTTTGATTGAACGAAACGAATTGAAATGAAGTATGTTTGTAGACTGTTTTCACGAAATAAGTTCACAAATACTAAGAAATTAGGACTTGAGGTCACAAGGAATCCAAGATCATGATAAGCGAGCAATAACTTTTGTTATTACGTGTTTAGTTCAGTTTGTTGTCAGGTACATACCAACAAACAACAAGTGAGTTCAATTATTGTGATTATTACTAAATCACACAATAGTTACAAAATTTACGAGAAAAGTTAAATCATGAGAAACAAGCAATAACTTCTGATGTTTTGTGATTAGTTCATATTTAGTTCGTGTTTTCTTGTGTTTTACGATGTGGATTAAATGTGAATGATATCATTGTTTTGCAGGCCTGGATGCAGAGTATGGAGAATCGCCTCTCCAAGTACAAGGTCCTCGCTGTGCACACGGAGCAGCTGTTAGCTCAGATGGAAGATTTGGCGGTAAGTGAGGACTTGATCTCAGGGAAAGTTGTGGGCTGGAATGTGTGCCTTTTCTAAGAGTAGAGGCGATAAGCTAGCAACACGTAGATAGTATGCCAAAAAGCTAAAACGAAGCCATATGCAGAACTTTCAAAACCAATTTAAGCACGTGCCAAACAAATTTAAGAAGAGTCCGAGCCAAATTTGGAACTTTGAGAACCAATTTAAGAAGATTCCGAACCAAATTTGGAACTTTGAGAACCAATCAAAACTTTTGCACTTGAATCAGAACTTATCCAAGAACTCTACCATTCAATTCCAGAACTTTGCAAACCATTTCAAGCACTTTTTGAGCAAATTTTTTGCTTTCAAAACCTATCAAAACATTAGAAGAAAATTTAAGAACTATCCACACCATATTCAGAACTTCGCGTTCAAATCAGGCCTTTCCCATCATATGCAAAGACTCAAACATTCAAATCCTGAACTTTACAAACCAATTCAAGAACTATTCAAACCATATCCAGAACTTTGCAATCGAATCAGAACTCTCCAAACGCATATAAGAACTCTAACATCCAAATCCAGAACTTTGCAAACCAATTATAATTTTCAACTCTATCGTCCCTAATCCAGAACTTTAGCAAACCAATTCAAGAACTTTTCCGTCCAAATTAAGCACTTTGAAAACCAATCATAACCTTCAAAACAAATTTAAGAACTTGGAAAATCAAATCAAGATCTTCCCAAGTCAGTTAGTGACTTCATCTGATCTTTTTTAATTGGCTATCTAATTATTATTATTATTATTATTTATTTTTTTTGTTCATTCAGGATTTGACGGAAGAAATATCCAACCAACAAGGCAGCGTTGACTCCACAGTAGATGCAGGTTTGGAGCTGATGCGAAACATTTCCTCTGACGAAGCGATCCAACTGAAGGACAAATTGGACTCCCTTCAACGCCGCTACAACGAACTGACCACCAAAGGTGCTGACCTGCTCAAGCAAACTCAGGTCTGTACAGAAATGGAAGCCAAAAGTTTGAACTCCCGTGCTATGAAATGCTAAACTTATGTAATCATCGCAACAATCTTTTATAATATTGATGATGTCCTAAAGCCTAACATGATGTGTAACAGTTATTTATCTGTCGATACCATCGATCTTTTATCTTGATTTTAATCGAGAATGATTGATTTTGGATTTTGCAGGAAGCTCTACCGTTAGTCCAACAATTCCACCACGCTCACAATCGGCTGGCCGATTGGATGCACGGAGCGGAAACAACTTTGCAGAGCGCAGACCCGAGAGAAGATTCCATACAAGCCCTGGAAATGGACATCCAAGGTTAGTTCTATGTCAATCCGCTACATTGTGTATTCATTTGATAGGAAACCATCAGAAAACGGATTCAGGATTCAATGTTTTTTTGCCTGCAGCAACCTCGAGCAATTGTACAAGACAAAATAACGTTGAGTAGGAGAAATAGGTCATTTAAAAATTGAAACTCAAATTTATACTGTCAATTTTGTTAAATTTTCAAAAAAAAAAAAAAAAATGGCTCAAAATGCAAAAAACTCCGATTTTTTAACAGAAAAACAATATTTAGAACAAGTCTTTTCACCATAACATTGAGAGTTGGAAGAATTGCTTTTGTTTATAAAAGTGCTGAAATTCAAACACAATTTAACATGTATGTAGTAGGAAAATTTTGGGAAAATTCGCTGGAACATTTTTATTCTGTTGCTGTCAAGGTTTTTAGCATAATTTCTGGATTCATGGATTCATTCAGTGGTAGCAGCTTTTTCAATCGGCAAATAGGTACTGGTTTATTGACAAGTTCCCTATTATAACAAATCACAATTTTGGTTTTTTTTTTTTACAGAGTTCAAACCAGTTTTGGAGAATATCAATCAGTTGGGTCCACAATTGTGCGCTATTGGGCCGGGAGAAGGCGCCGCAACTATAGAAGGCCTCGTGACCAGGGATAACAGAAGATTCGACGCTATCGCTCAACAAGTGCAAAGGAAAGCCGAAAGACTGCGTTTGTGCAAACAGAGATCTTTGGAGGTATTGGGCGACGTGGATTCGTTGTTAGAGTGGTTCCGCGAGGTTGAGGCTCAACTGAGAGAAGCAGAACCACCATCATCAGAACCCCATGTAATTCGCCTTCAACTCAAAGAACACAAAGCCCTGAACGATGACATCGCTTCTCAAAAAGGTCGCGTCCGTGACGTTCTCGACACTGCTAAAAAGGTTCTCCGCGAAAGCCCTCAGTACGAGGACAATTCCCTGATGCGAGACAAAATGGCCGACCTTCGTGAGACTATGGACTCCGTATGGGTGGCTTCTGGGGATAGGTTATCCCTCTTGGAACAAGCTTTGGCGTTGTCCCAACATTTCGACTCTTCGCATTCCGAATTGGTGTCTTGGTTGGAGGAACGAGAGAGCGAAGCTAAAAATCTACGTCCATCGATGCTCAGGCCGCAAGCTTTGATCCAAGACCAAGCTGTCACTCAGGTTGGTGCTTCATCCATTAAAATTTCGATAATGCATATTTTTCCTCATTTAGAATTTATTTTAATTAAAAACTAAAACATAATTCATCAAATACAAAATCTATACTAAAATTATACAGAAGCCAGATGATTTTCAGTGAGATGAAACTCACAGGGGACCATCAACGTCCTAATCTCACAGATTCCTTTGAGATTTCATCAAAAGGCTTGATTTCCCCCTGATGTTATGATTGTGTTAAAAAATACAACACTCCCTGAAATTTGTATTGCAATTTTTTTTTTTTTTTTTTTTTTTCAGCGTCTGCTGCAATCCATCTCCGAGCACAAACCTCTTGTAGACAAATTGAACAAAACTGGAGAAGCTCTCATCAAACTTGTCCAATACGACGAGGGTCAGAAGGTCCAAGAAATTTTGGACTCAGACAACCAGCGCTACGACGCTCTGAGGAATCTGCTGAAGGCTCGGCAAGAGGCTTTGGAGAAGGCTCTGCAAGAGAGCTCAGAATTTTCCGACAAGCTTGAGGGCATGTTGAGGGCTTTGACCAACGCAGCTGATGAAATGAGTTCTGCTGAACCAGTAAGTTTGCAATGAATGTTTACAGTTATCCCTTTTTCTGTGCCTTGTTAATTCATAAGCACATACATAATTAGCCTGAGCACTAGAGAGCTCAGAATTTTCCAACAAGCTCGAGGGCATGTTGAAGGGCATTGACCAACGGGGCTGATGAGATGAGTTCTGCTGAACCAGTAAGTTTGCAATGAGTGTGTACTGTAATCAGTTTTCCTGTGTCTCAATAATCCATAAGCACATACCTAAAGAATTAGCCTGAGCACAAGAGAGCTCAGAATTTCCCAACGAGCTTGAGGGCATGTTGAGGGCTTTAACCAACGCAGCTAACAAAATGAGTTCTGCTGAACCAGTAAGTTTGCAATGAATGTGTTCCTTTGTTTTGATGACACATGAGCTCATACATACAGATTTGTCTTGAGCATATGGGTTAGTAAACTGTGTACCTACGTCCCCCTCCAAACTATGTATATGCGCTCATACTTATATCAATCTATGTCCCATAGCGTGCACCTAAACTATGTGATTAAGAAAATTAGTACCTAAACTGTTTCCCTTACCTCATACCAATAATAAGTGACCTAGAACATCTCCACACTTATGTTCCTTAGCACATACCCAAGCTATGTGAATAAGCCCATAGATAAATTAGGTTCCTAAGTACATAACTCAACAATGTTGTCCCTTATTTACCTCAGCAAATAGCGTCCCTTAAATAATTTATGACCCGTACTTGTTTGCTCAATTGACATTTACTTTGTTACCAAATTGGAGTCTAGATAGCAGTGGAAGTGCTCAATACATCTATTCACTGTCGTCATCATTACGTTATTCAAATTCTTCAATTTTCTTCCCACAGGTGTCCGCCCACGTGCCCAAAATCAAACAACAACTCAAAGAGAACAAATCGTTGGTCGACGAGATCGCCAAACGAGAAGACGCTTTCGACGCCATCAAAAAAGCAGCTGCTGACGTCATCGCCAAATCGCCGTCAGATCCTGCAGTTAAAGACATCAAACGGAAAATGGAGAAACTCCAGCAACTGTGGAATGATGTCAATGCTGCCACCAAATCCAGAAATCAATCGCTCAATGAAGCTTTGGAAGTTGCCGCCAGGTATGAAATGAAACGCTCAACAGTTCAAAAATAAGTCTTACATAGGAGGAATTTATGAAATATTGAAGTTTGTGGTTAAGCTTTCTCAAGATAGTGAAGGATGTTGAAGTTGAGTTTTTTGTTCTTTCAGGTTCTGGTCCCAGCTGGAAGCCGTCGTTTTGGCTTTGGCTGAAATTGAGTCGTCACTGATGAACCAAGAGCCACCGGCTTTAAGACCGGAAGAAGTTCAAGCTCAAGCTGACCAGTTGGACACCATCAACCACGAAATCAATCAGGTAAGAAGCATTGATAACTGAACTGTGGCAAATTGTCGAGTTTGAATAACATTGTGTCGGCCATTGAATGGCAGGGCTTGTTATGTTCTTCATTGCTTATTTCAAAGTGCAGAAGCACAATCCAGGTTTGCTTGCTAAGGCTAAGTCCAGACTTGCCAAAGTAAAGTGTAGATTTACTAAAGTAAAATATAGGCTTGTTGAAGCAATCTGTGGACTTGCTGAAGCAACGTATAGGCTTGCTAAAGCAAAGTGTAGATTCACTAAAGTAAAGTATAGGCTTGTTGAAGCAATGTATAGACTTGCTGCAGCAAAGTCTAGGCTTACTAAAGCAAAATCCAAAATTCAGGCTTGCTGAAACAAAGTTGTGTCTACAGAAGCTATATCAGCCAAGACTTATAATGGCATGTAACAGGCAAGTTTATTTATATTGCTGTTTCTTTTGATTTGGTCCTTACATCGTATTTCCCATTGAATTTTTTTACAGACGAAACCGCAAGTCGAAGAAGTGCGAAAGACCGGCGCCAAATTAATGTCCCTCGTCGGTGACCCAGAGAAACCCGAAGTCAGGAAAAACATCGAGGACTTGGACAACGCCTGGGACACAGTGACATCATTGTTTGCCAAACGCCGAGAGAATCTCATCGATGCCATGGAGAGAGCTATGGAATTCCACGATATGCTCCGCTCCCTCAAAGAGTTCCTCAAAACGGCAGAAGCCAGGTAATCACGTCAGCTTTTCGAATTTCATAAAATTCCAAGTTCAAGTTTCACGATTTTATCATTAATTTTGGATTCTGCTGCAGTGTCTCTCGCTATTTGTACTTCCTAAGTAGCAGGTGAAAGTTTTATCCAAAAATGGGTTTGTTAGAAACTTTGAAACACCCCTTCAGCTGTGTAGCAAGTTCATGAATAGATCTCCCCAAAACCTTGAGGTTTATTCTCAATTGCAAACTATCACAGCTGCTGATCTCTTCGAAGGATCAAAGCAAAATATAGGTCTTGTTAAAGCTAAGTCCAGGCTTAATGATGCAAAGTCCAGGCTTGCTAAAATCAAAGTATAAGCTTGCTGAAGCTAAGTAAACTCTTGCTAAACTTCAAACTGTGGAGTCTAACCTAACCCCTCGTTTAACGTGTTATTCTCTTGCTTTTTCCCACATTTGTACCAGAGCTCCCTAGGTTGCCAGGAATTAATTTTAATCTCTGAATAGAGCTGCCCATAATCGCATTTTGATTTTTATTGCGAAAACCCCTGTAAATCCAACAGTTGCGTTCCGTTAAAGGAACAAATTGTACTATCATCTGTATCGTTTTATAAATTTGCCAAATTCTTTTTTGGTCGTCAGGTTATCTAAAGCTAAGCCCTGGCTTACTACAGCAAAGTCCATGTCGGCTAAAAACAAAGTATAGGCTTGCTAAAGCCAAGTCCAGGCTTACAAATGCAATGTCCAGGTTTGCTGAAAACAAAACCTAGTCTTGCTGAAGCAAAGTATGGGCTTGCTAAAAACAAAGTCTAGCCTTGCTAAAACAAAGTGCAGGCATTGTGTTAATGCTGCTTCACAGTTATGTCTTTCATCATTGAAGCCGAAGTTCTTGATGCGATCTGCTAGAAGAAAAAAGGACGTAGCCTCGCTCTAATTGGAAAGTCAGTTCCATTTCAAATTTTCTACGAGGAACCCATACTGTGTTGAGTCAATCGACCATCCACGCCTTGGCCATAAACACCTGTTCACTTTATAGCGCCGAGTGCTGATGGAATTTGGTGCTCTCATCAAATTTATGTACCTATGTGGTTATTGGGGATAGTCATTCTTGAAGCTGCCTCGTCGGTCATACCAAATTCGCCGATGAAAAATCTGAAGCATTTCTTGATATTTTGGATTCTCTTGTTTTTTTCCACACATGTACCAGAGCTCCCTAGGTTGCCAGGAATTCATTTTAATCTCTTAACTGCATTTTGATTTTTAGTGCGAAATCTCTGTAAATCCAACCGGTGCGTTCACACATTGTCTCATCATTCGTACTGTTATTGTTTGTTTTATGAATTCACCAAATTATTTTTCGTGTTTCGCAGATTCTCAGCTCTCGGTCCGCTAGGCGAAGATATCAACACCATTCGAACTCAAATGAAGGAAGTGAAAGACCTCAAAGCATTCCTCGATCCCATGATGGTCAAAGTGGAGTCACTAAACCGGTAATGCTTTTGCAACATATTTCCATGAAATTTATCACAGTTTTTCATCGTTAATTTAAACTAATTTTTCAGCATATAGTTCAAGTATGTATTTCAAACTTCATTTGATCTTAATTTTCAAATTTTTGAATTTCATTTTGTTACGCACCATTCAGGATAATGTGGAGGTAAAGTTGATTGTTTCTTTATTTTTTAAATTACCATACCGCACAATTATTGAGAGCATAGTAGTGCCAATTTCATAGGTAAATAGCTGAATTAGCTTTTAGCTATTCTTCTATTGTTATAGATAAATTAGCTATTGAGAGACTGCTAATTTTTAAGCGAATTTAATTTTAAGCGAATAGTTACAGCTAAAGCAACTGGAAAATGAGCTGTCAGTAGGCCCTAGTAGGTCCATAGCAGTAGCTTTTTATACCGAACTTGTTAGCTAGTAAAAAATTTGTCCTGTAAAAATCCTCGAAAAACTTAGTGCCTCTTGCCGACGTGTGAATTTGTGGTACCGGAGGGTTATCATTTGCTTGAAGAGCTCAGATTTAAACCTTCTGAAAACAGCGTTACTTGACACCTAGTGTTGATTCGATCGTTGCAATGCCGAAACAAGAATTTTTATTCAGCTGCTACAGCTAAAAAAAAAGATAGCATAAGTCGATGTTTCGAGAAGTTTTTTCAAATTTCACTATTTTGAATCCATTTTTTGACCTTTCTGAATGTTCTGCTCTTGAATAGCCAGGTATGGGAAAAACTCCCTTAGCATCTTACCTTTTCAACGGTTCAAAACAATTGTTTCGAACATGGATGTGCTCATCTCTGGTTGGTTATAATTTTATAAAATACAATACGATTAGTTAATTTTTGTTTTTTTCGCGTTTTCACAGACAAGCAGCCGAATTGACTGAGAGGTCGTCAGCTGAGCAAGCTCAAGGGCTCAAAGAGGACTTGTCCAAAATCAACAGCCGTTGGGATGAGCTGCACAGGTAAGCCCGAAAATCGATTAATTTTTTTACTGATTTTGATTTTTTTTTTTAAATTGATTTTGCGATCAATAATTTCAAAAATAGTGGAGGCCTGTGCAAGAAGTTTCTATGTGTAATAAGCATTCCTTGCGGAGAACGTGGACATTGATCCGCCTTCTGGCAAAACTGCAAATTTCCTGAAGAATTCTCCAACTGTTATGGTGGTAGCCTGGTTTTCATGAGGGCCTGTCATTCCTGATTTGGGAGGACGAAAGAATAACAGCAACGGTTCCCCAACAAACTCAATTTAATACGTGTAGTGCGTAACACGCTTATCATGGTGGAACTCCGTCCCAGGCATATGTTGCCCCCATATTGCCAAAACTCGTTGAATGTAAGCTTGCCTGTAATCCAAAATAAATGAATAAATGTGTTTGCCCTGGTGTGCTCGCCTAAAGTCGAATATTCCTCTCATTTGAAGTGGGAATTTTACCAACAGTAAGCAACAATGTTCGCTGTTTGCCCAGCACCTAGAGCTGTAGACCCACACACACTACTAGGAAGACTCCTATATTCGGCTAGGTGCTTGCCAAGTGTCGCATGTATGTGCCCACCTCGAGTATATGAATTCATTGTCGATGTTTCACGTTTTTCACTACGAAATTTTCTTTCAGGGGCATTTCGGAGAGATACAGACAGTTGGAGAACGCTCTTCTGAGGTTAGGACAATTCCAACAAGCGTTGTCCGAGCTGCTGGCTTGGGTGGCTGCCACAGATCGAACTTTGGACACGGAAATGTACCCAATTGCTGTCGATCCTCACCAATTGGAAATCCAATTGGCCAAACTCAAAGTACGTTGTTTTGATTTTTACATTTTGTTTTAATCTTGGAATTTATTCTTGTTTCATGTTATTTACTGCAGTTGATCAGAAAATGGCTCCTATGGTTGAGTTGTTTGGTTTCTCCCGTCACAAATCTTGATTGTCAATGAGATTTTTATGGTCTTTAGGTGAGCAGAAATGAGTTGCTAGTGTCGCAAAGTTGCATATTCTATGGAATAGCATATGAAATCCATTGTTTTCAGTAGTCTACTTGCCATGTACGATATCCTGATACTGTATCTTTGCAATTCCTGATATCCTAACACACAAGTATCAGGGATTTGCTACATTCTTTTCAGAGTGTATACCATATCGTCAAATTTGTTCAATCGCCATACCTCTGCATCCCATATCTGATATCCTGATGCAATGTCTCCGTAATTCCTTACCCTAATGTATTAGCATCAGGGAGTTGGTGCTTACTCTACGGAGTGTACAGCATATAGCATCCCTTGTCCGATTTGTTCATTCGCCATACCTCTATATGCCATGTCTGATATCCTGCTACAATACCTTCGTAATTCCTAATATTACTGCACAAGCATCAAGGATTTCGTGCACACTCCGTGGCAATTAGCTATGGCTATAGCACCTCTCGGCCAACTTTTTCAGTAGTCATACCTTTACATGCCATATCTGATGTCCTGATACTATATCTTCGTAATTCCTGATATCCTACTGCACTGGCATCAGGTAATCACTTCATACACTATGGAGTGTATAGCACACTATTACTTCCCCATTTTGTTCAACAGCCATACTTCTGCTTGTCATATCTGGTATCCTGATGGAATATCTTATTAATTCCTTTTGCTCTAATGCACTAGCATCAGGGAATTGCTACATACTCAATGGATCTCTTGGCCAATTTGTTCAGTAGTCACACCTCTATGTGCCATGTTTGATATCCTGATACAATATCTTCATAATTCCTGATACAAACCACTACGTCTACTCTAGTGTTCATCATATAGCATCCCTTATCCAATTTATTCAAGATTCATATTGCTATACGCCATGTCTGATATCCTGACACAATATCTTCGTAATATCTGATAAACTAGCATCAGAGGGTTGCTACATTATCTATGGAGTGTACAGCATGTGTTATCTAGTGTCCCATTTGTTCAATAGCCATACCTCTACATGTCATATCTGACTCCATGATATCCTGGCACACAAGCATCAGGGAGTTGCTACACTCTCAACAGAATGTACAGCATATGACATCACTTGTCCAATTTGTTCAATAGTCATAACTCTACCCACCAAATCTGATATCCTGCTACAATATCTTCTCAATTGCACATACCCTAATGCACCAGGATCAAGGAGTTGTTACATTCTCTCCGGAGTATACAGCATACTATCCTTAGCCGAATTTGTTCAATGGTCATATCTGATATCCTGGTCCCAATATCTTCGTAATTCCTGATACCACATCTGACATCCTCTTGATGCCATAAAACAGATTTTTCCCCATTTCCGTTCCTTACAATCAACTTTTCGTTGCTCCTCTTCCAGGTGATGATGAACGACATGACGGCCCACCAAACCTCCGTCGACACGCTCAACGACGCCGGACGACAAATCATCGAAGAGGGCCGAGGAAAAGACGATTCCGTCCAGGACAAATTGAAGGATCTCAACAGCAAGTGGAAAGCGCTTTTGGCTAAAGCGATGGATCGCCAGACAGAACTGGAGGACGCCCTCAGACAGGGGCACAGGTAACAACACTCTTGGGAACTATTATTTCAATGATGATTCGAAAGTATAAGATAGATGATTCTGTTCATTGATTCGGTTTATATTGTCTACGCCTTGTCAGTGGGATTGCAGTAAAAAACACCACTTTCAAAAAATGGAAAAGAAGGTGATCTAAAATACAACCCTCTTATTTTTTTTCTAAAAAACAAAAATAATAAAGAAAAATACTTCCAACTTTTTTTTACAATCCACAACAGCTTCAATCTTCTTTTACAAGCGTTCAAACGCTAATTTTTCTATCAAAAATTGGCCCTAAAATACAAATTTAATATAGAAAGCTGATAAAATTTAGATGTTTTTACCGTAGAGCTCACCGATTTTCCAATTGATGGTATGGTGGTAAATCAACATTGAAAATTGTTTAAAAAAAAAAAAGCAGAAGGTTGACAAAAATTAAGTTTAGGCTTGCAAAAACCATATACGACGTGACGAGTGAGAGATCCGCAATATTTTTCAGACAGAAACAAATACGGACGACACAAACTATTTCTTTATATTTCGGCTTTTGCCTTTTTATATATTAAAGAGAAAATTAATTTTGGTTTGTTAAAATTGAGATAATGATATAATTGTTTTTTATTTTTTTTTAGGCTGCAAAAATTGCAAAAATTTTCCTTTGTTTCTTGCTTCTTTATAAACGAGAAAATTTTCCTAAAATTATTGTCTATTGTCATGTGGGAAAAAGCAAGTATTCCCATTTGAGGTGAACTAGCTCGTGTTGGGAAATGTACTACAGCTGTGATAGCCCACACCACCTATCGCCTATCAACCCCGTAGTTACCAATCTGTCACCAACAATACCAATTTGTCAGTCAATCTGTTACAAAAACCCTGTGGATTATTATTTCTTGAACCTTATATATCTGTATATATAATATCCTTAGTAATTAATAAAGTTAAAAAAAAGGAAGTAATATCAAGAAATCATAACCAAAGAAAGGTATAGTTGATATAACAATCCATATCAAGTATTACAAAGCTCATTCAGTTAATAAAATGTGTTGGTAATTCGTGTTCCACTTCGTTCTTCCAGATTCTCGGCTGAGGTGCAAGATCTGCTCAGTTGGTTGGGCGAAGTTGATTCGGTCATCGCCGCCTCCAAACCCGTGGGCGGTCTCCCAGAAACGGCTTCCGAACAACTTGAAAGGTTCATGGTGGTGTACAACGAACTGGAAGGTGAGTCGACACTAAAATCCGTTTTCTATGCAATATCAAATTCAAATATCCATTTATTGGTAACAGTAGTGAAATTACATACATAAGTTCTACAAAAATTAAGGAGCCAAGTAATTTGACAGTTTGTTGGGCAAGTTTTAAGGACCTAGTCCACCTCCAGATACCGCAAAAAAAAAAAATCAAAAAATTGTTTAAAGAATTTTAAATCTAATTTCCATTAAATTTCACACAATCTGCCGAAGGAAAAATTTAAGTATCTTGAATAGATGAGGAGCTATAAATTTTCAAGATCCTCCCTGTTCATATTGTGCGTCTTTGAACATTCCTCCAAGTGGATTCTTGCCGATCCCTTCCTTTCAAAACTCGAAATAACTCGGATAATTCTATGTACTATATCATGCTTCATGCTGCTATCAAAGCCATCATATGGTAGTAACTTGGTAGTCATCATATGGTGAGTTTTGTTGACATAATGATGATATGATGATGACAACGAAGTAACTGAGGAGATAGGAGAAAATTCAGGCGTCAAGGAGACTACATTTACGGTCACAAAATCATCATTCTTTGGAAGTACTCTCACTGAACTTCCTCATATTTTTAAAGTAATCTTATTTTTTACCTCTTATATTATCAACTAGCGCAGACCGGAGTCCAAATCGCTAAAATGGGAGCTCCAAAGCCCAAAAATGTCTTAGAATGATTGAAGAAGAGAGAGTTTTGAATTTTTTCCTTCAGAAAATATTATTAACCCGTAATATTAATGATTTATGTTGTGTTTTCACCAAGCCTTCCGTCAAGAAACCGCTTTTTCCGAAACACTGATCCTGAATACTAACTTTCCCTTGTTATCCCTAAAATCTTGTAGATGTTCTTGTATTCATTCCCTAAATTTTCTACCTGTCTGTCCACAATATTCGAGTCCGTGAGAGCATTTAAATTTATTAACTCCGCTTTTATCTTGTATGTTTTTTTTTTTTTCAATAAGGGATGGGAGGAGCCCCTGGTCACTGAGACCGCTTGGATCTATTGTGACGCTGTCCCCATTTTAATTCAAAACCTTATTAATAACCTCTTCGTTCACAAAGTGTAGGAGGTTTTCAGGCGTTTCCAAGGCAATATCAGAGGGTGTTAGGGCACCCTTCCTGAAATGCCGGAATCTAGTTGATGCAACAGCAGAACAATTACAAAGTATGTGTTCTGCCGTTTCCGCCTCTTCGCAGCAGAGCCGGCATTCTACTGTCCTGGCCTTACCCATTTTGTTTAGGTGGTACCTTAGGGGGCAGTGGCCAGTAAGAAGACCCACAAGTTTGCGAAGATCTTTGCGCCTCAATGATAGAAGGGCTTTTGCGCGTTTCCTTGAGATTGTAAGAAACCGCTTGGCTTGCCTCTGCTTAGGAGTGTTGTGCCAGTATTCTGTGCGTGTTTTGTCCTCCCATTTTTGAACCTGTTGAGTTATATAACTCTTGGTAACCCCTAGTTGGGGTTCAGGTCCAATTGGATTGGATCTTGTATGTTTACTTCCATCTTTACAAAACCTGATGAAGCTTTGAGAGTCGTTTAATTTTTTAAACCTATTCTAAAAACCCTAGATCCGGTACAGACAACCTTCACACGTTAGTGCAAGGGTCGCTTTTAAAAGTAGTTTTCTTCATAATTTTTAGCGGAAAATGGTATTCTTTGACTGCAAACTTGATTCCGTGAGTATGAGTGAAGATGTAGTCGGGACAGTGCGCCCTTTCTGATACATTCAGTTTTTCAAACTACGGATTCATAATGTTCGCGTGAACGAATTTTCGGTTATTGAGGTATTGACCCTTTTCATGATTGTTCTCAGATTCCCGTCCGAGGGTCGAAGGCGTTCTGTCTCGAGGGAACGAAATGCTCAAGAAATCCACGTCTGACTCGTCGAATCATCTGGCGCAGTCGTTGAAGACGCTCAAAACTCGGTGGGAGAGCGTCTCGGCTCGAGCCAACGACAAGAAAATCAAATTGGAAATCGCCCTCAAGGAAGCGACAGAATTCCACGATGCCCTGCAGGTAAGTACAGGGGCCTTTTATAATTTCAAGTCCATAATTTTGTTACTTCCTCCGCATGGTCATCATGCCGAATACATCCAGCAATGAAGAGTATTCCGACATGATATTAGTGTGTGGGTACGCCCAACAGAATGGCAGGGAGGCGATGCGCGAATACGATGAAGTAACATCAAATTATCTTATTTAATAAGAAAATGTTTTAGAGTTGAAGAGTAGTCGGACTAGAGTAGACACAACTTGAAACATTTTTGTTCATTTCTTACCGTCAAATGTTCGCACTGTTTTAGAAAGACATGGTGCAGAAACCCTCCTTGTTAATGACAGACAGAAACCGAACACAGCATTGGATGTTCCATGCTAAAAAAAAAATCTTAGAATTGAAATAACTCGAAAACTAAGCTTCTAAAGAAACATTTCCAAGGGACACTTTTTTGCCAGAAATGACCAGTTGTTGAATCAGTTCAACAACCCTATATACCAATCTAACCTACTAGTCTAATCTATTTTATTGTACAATGTCGTTGTATTCGGTTTTTTTCTTTTTTTTTCAAGAATTTCGTCGACTGGTTGACCTCGGCGGAGAAGACCTTGTCCAATTTGAAGCCCGTCTCGAGGGTTTTGGAGACGATATTGGCTCAAATCGAGCAGCACAAATCCTTCCAGAAAGAAGTCGGTCAGCACCGGGAGGCGATGGTACAATTGGACAGGCAGGGGACTCACCTCAAGTATTTCTGCCAGAAGCAGGACGTCATATTAATCAAAAACCTTCTAGTCAGGTGAGAGACGTGTTGATAAAATTGTGAATGTTGCGAGTTGGCCCCAGAGCTCCCCATTTCTAATGAAAATCAGTTCCATTATGGTCCAGAACCCCAAAAAATACACACTCTTACTCCCAAGTATAAACCAATTTTCAGTTTAATAACTGAATTCATCAATTTGTTTCAGTGTTCAAATGTTTTGTCAATGCGAACAGTGATACTTCTTGTTTTTCAACAACCCTTAAATTGTACTTATTTTTTTCATTTTTGACAGCTGGTTGTGGTTTATAAAATCTACCTATCTTGAATGTTGAGGGCCATGTTGTTTTTTTTTTTTTTTTTTAAATACTGAATCGAGTAATTAAAAAGTGTGAATAACTTGTTTCTTTGTATTTGCAGTGTACAGCACCGGTGGGAACGAGTTGTGTCGAAATCTGCCGAAAGAACCCGAGCTTTAGACCACGGATACAAAGAGGCCAAGGACTATCACGACAGCTGGTAAGTGCACCCGAGAAATTAATTTTGAAATTATCACGATTTTATTATTATTATTATTATAAGAAGAAGAAAAATTGTTTCATCAGTTAACCAGCATCACGAATAATTCAAAAATTTTATAATAACATGAAATACGACGATGGAATTTAATTTTCTGTGTTGGGGAGTGTCCTAGACTAACATTATAAAACAAATGTTCCAATCTTGCGGCATAAAATTGTAAAATTACGGAGATATGCACATTTATGTTGTATCGAATTGAAATTTGATCAGTTTTGTAAGCACCAAAAAAATTCTAACAATCAACGTAATGGGGGAAAAAACTTGTTCTAGATCATTTATAGCATTTACAAGTCAAATCCAACCTTTTCCAAGGCAAATTAAACCTCTTTCAGCTTAAATTCAACCTTTTCATCATTATTAGGGAAAATAATGAAAAATAAGCCTCAGTCCTAAATGTGGTACCAAATGTTGTCTGTGATTGGGAACTGGGCTGACATACTCCAAATACCTATACATAAAACAAAATCATGTTTTATTTGAAAATTAATTAAGATTTCTTTGAAAGAAAAACTGTTATTGCTTCTTTACATAATTCATGTTTTAAAAGTCTTAAAATTAAAAATGTTACTTGTAAACTCTGTATTCGATTTTTTTTTTCACTTAGAAAAAACTGCGTTTGGATTACTGTTTTCAGCCCAAACGCCGACAAGTAGTACCACATTTAGGGCTAGTCCGGATTTTTCGTAATTTCCTCATTAATGGTGAAAAGGTTGATTTTGAATAAAAATAAAAACGGAGTAAGATAGAACGTTGTCTATATTTCCACGAAAGTAAAGAGTTACACTGTTAAATCGATTTCGACGGTTAGGTCATCATCAGTAACAAACATGAACTGAAAGTACATCACAGAAAGCATATCTTATATAGGATCAAGTGAGAGGAGATTGAATCCTATTGGCACAAGGAAGTGAAAGGGGCGGGGAGGACCAACCAATGCCACTCAAGGCTTACAAAGTGAAAGGGACACAAATAGTATCATTATGGAGAGGCGGAGCCAAACTTATTGCAAGAAAGAACCCAATAATGGTGAAATATTTTGAGGAGTAACATCATTTAAACAATTTCCTGATCTATCACTCTTAACAATTTCGAATTTTTCAAGCACATCCAACATACCTCCCTTTGGGTTGGGCAAAAGTGAGGAAATTCTACATATTGCCTGTTTGTCAGATCAAAACTAAAGCTATGATTGGATTCATTCAGATGACTTGCAAAGGCAGAATCACCTTTGTTGTCCCTGAAATCCTTTTCATGCTCTTTTATTCGTTCCCTAAATTGTTACTGATGTTTGTTACTGATGATGACCTAACCGTCGAAATCGATTTAACAGTGTAACTCTTTACTTTCGTGGACATATAGACAACGTAGTATCTTACTCCGTTTTTATTTGAAATGGGTTTTCACAACTTCGTCGCGAGTGACTTAGTCTGTGGTTGATTTTGACTTGGAAGTTACGAAATTATTCGGGAAATAACAAAAAATAAGAAAAAGCCCTAATTTTGGCACTACAAATGCTTATCGGCAATTGTGAACTGATTCTTTCAATGAAGAAATTTCTCAAAAATTGTCATTTTGCTGAAAACATTTCTGGGATAACTTGAACTTCATTAAACTCCCATGAAACGTTAAAACCAGTTATTAACTGTTACTGAATAACTGTCATCGATGAACTGTATCTTTTCCAGGTCGAGCTTGATGACTTGGTTGGGCGAAACGGACAAGAAACTCGACGAGATTTCCGTGGATATCGCGGCGGCGGCGAATGATCCGAGCAAATTGAAACACCGTCTGGCGAAACACAGGGAAACTCAAAAAGCCATCGCCGGCAAGCAGGGGCAATACGACGCTGTCATGCGCAATGGAAAGGTGAGTGTACAGAGAATTTAGAATGAAATTTATTCAATAAACCGCTGAACTTGACAATTTTACAAGGAATATCGTCCACACTTTGAAAAATCGAAGCTGCCCAAATTAAATATTTTAAATTGTTAGTCACAATTTGAAATAACAAAAAAACAAACAGAAGTTCTCTAAAATAAAATTTAGAAATACGCCGGCACCCCAAGGCTCCACCCAAAACCTTCAAAAACTGGACAAAACCTGTTTTTTGGAAACCTTAATTATACAGAAAACTTTACGTATTTCAACTTGTACGCTACTGAAGTGTGAATACCTTGAGTTTTTGGTCAATGGAAGCAATCATGCTATTATTTTTTTCTTATCTTAAGATTTGCAGTAAAAAGTCAAATAGAGCGAAAAAAGTGTTGATTTGGGTTTTTTTTAATAAACATTTCTTGTAGGCAGGATGTGTTAATACTACAAGGTGTATGTATTAAATCAGCATACAAGGTGTATTACACTTCTTGTGAGTAGGTATCTCATTCAAATGGGGTAACTTGCACTTGAATCTAAGGAAGAAATTATTTCCAAAATTTTCAAAAAATACTAAAAAAAACGTTTCTTGGGGGTTTTTAAATAAAAATTTCTTGTTAGCAGGACATAGTAATACTACAAAGTATATTTATAAAATCTGCATACAAGATGTATTACATTTCTTATATATCACCTTATGTCACTACATGCTGATACGATTATAACAGCATTACATTTCCTATGCGTTTGAGTGTGCAGACAAAATTACATGGAGCAATTTCATGAAGACGTACGGCCGTTTTGCAGTTCTGGGCAAGTGGCACTGATAAAAGCAAAAAAGTTGCAAACTGCTGGATACACTTGCCCCCTTACAATGTTCGCACCAGGTCCACAATGTTTCCACCAACCCTGGCCGATACACCCAGGGCTCCTGCACGACTGTAACTGTGTTTTTCTTCCTTTTTCGCAGGTGCTGAGGGAACGAGCGGCCAAAGGAGATGAAAACGCGTTGAAAAACATGGCGGCGCAGTTGAAAGAAATGTGGAACACCGTGTGCGCTAAGGCGGTTGAGAGACAGCGTAGTCTGGAAGAAGCTTTGCTCTACTGCGGCCAGGTAAAAGCTATGAAGAAAATTTAATTCGACCAGTAGCTTAGCAAAGATAGGTAATGGAAGCTTTAATTCGCGAAAGGTTCGATTCTAAGTACAAATGCTACATAAAGCGAAAATCACTTTCAAATTGATTGAATTTGTATCCTACGTTCCTGAAGACCTAGAGAAAATGAACATAATCATATTTACATGTAGATGATTAGTTTCGTACCTAGTAGCTTTAAAGAAAAGCCAAATACGTTGGACTAAGTAGCTTAACATTGATCGAAGAACATTCTTTATCCAAACAATTCTGTCTTTTTATATGCAAATACTCCTTCGAATTCATTGACTTACCATTTCCAATCGTCTTTTTGTATTACTCGTTACTTCAGCACTCAATTTTCCACTAATCACGATTACTTTCAAGTAGCACGATCTCATACACAAAATAACATTACAAGATTTGAAATCACCGACACAGGCATCTCAAAAGTTGAACTAAGATGACAACTAGGTTAAGATCTAAAGTTGATTCCCATGTCTACTTCGACTTTTTCAGGTCAAAGACGCGTTGGAAGCCCTGCTCGACTGGCTACGGAAAACCCATCGCGAGCTTGCAGCTGACTCTCCAGTCCACGGCGACCTGGACACCGTTCAAATGCTCATCGAACAGCACAAAGTGAGCGTTTCCATTGGTTTTCATATTAAAAAAGATGAAAAATAGATATAAATTAAAAATGTATAACTATCTTCGGAATTACTCAGGTTACAAAACACAAAAATATTCAACGTTATCAAAAAATCATATTTTTAGGTTGTGTTCCAATATCTCACAAATAGATATAAACTAAAAATTTATAACGGAATATATCCACGGAAAGAGGTACAAAACACAAAAATATTAGATATAAAAAAAAATGTATAAGGTTGTGAAGTACAAAACACAAAAATAGAGAAAAATCTCTTTGGGTTATGTAGGATTCAAACCCACTATAACCTCACCTTCTCTCACGTTGGGACTCGGCCTGGAACTATTTAACACATGACTTTAGGCCAAGTCCTTGGGATGTATTTAGTCCTCTTGGTCCATTGATAGCCTCCTCTATCTCTCCCATTCTTGGGTTATCTTTCGCTGCAGGATGCCTTTGACATAGACAACTACAGAGGTCCATAGCTCCTTCCTTTCAATCATTTTGGCAACCATGTTCTCCGGTGTCATGTCCTCAGATGGTATTTCCAGGTCTTCTTGCACCCATCTTCTTTGTGTTGCCCACTGCTTACACGAGAAGAATGTGTGAAACACATCATCATCTCCCCCATCTCAGTTTGAACAAGTTGGGTCATATACTTTCCCCATTCTGTGAAGGTAGGAGTAAAACAGTACGTGCCCTGAGAGGAATTGTCTTAAGAAAAAGTTCACCTCTTCATGCTTTCTCTCTAACCACTGTGATGGATATGGTTAGTTGGCCCCTTCCCGATTTTAGAATCTGTCGCCTTGGGAGATGAACCAGACGCCTGCAAGCGTCAGATTCATACTCTGAGCGTGGCGGAGCATAATAGTGCATCCACCTCCTTGGAAGGGGCAACTATACCATTCCATCACCCTCACACCACTTTTGGACATGTGGCGGCGTGTGGTGTGGCGTGCTGTCCACCTCCCTCTTTGCTCGTCAGTCCACATTTCTTGCCACCTTGCCATGTTGTGCTCCCTCTCTTCTTCGGTAATGCAAGTTCTTTCTCCGTCTTTCCGACTGTCAAATACTCATTTTCGTTCTGTAGCCAAAAGTTGAAACGGAATGCAGCCACTACTACTACTACTACTACTCTGCAGTGGTACAACCCATGGAGGATTCGAGCCTGATCAATGACATGTCCCCATGCTGTTTGGTCCATTGCCAGCGTTTGCCATCTGCGTGCATCAAGGTGTCGCAAGTCATCCTCTACACCATCAACCCAGCGCAGTCGCAGCCTTCCACAGAGTCTCCTTCCTCCCGGACTGTTACAAAATAATTTCCGTGCAGCCCTTTCATCTGGCATCCTCTGGACGTGTCCCACCCACCAGATCCTAGCTTGCTTTGCCTCAATGTCTGGTTCTCCATACAATTCGGTCAGTTCACGGTTTGTTCGGATACGCCAGACTCCTTCCTCGCAGACTGCTCCATAAATTCGTCTCAAGACTCTTCTTTCCCAGCGTCTAAGCTGGATTTCCTCTTTTCTTGTGAGAGCCCAAGTCTCTGCACCGTACAGCACCACTGGCCGTACCACTGTGCGATATATTCTCACCTTGGAAGCTCTACTAAGATGTCTGTTTTTGAGCATTTTTATGCGGGCGAAGTAGCATTTGTTGCCAGATTTTATCCTTGCAAGGATCTCGTCAGTCTGGGAGCAGTTGTCAGTCACAACTGCTCCCAAGTACCTGAACGTGCGACACCTCTCAATCGTTTTATCATTCAAGGTGATGCTTTGCTCAGGTGGACGAGAATCCTCATTTCTTTGGCTAACCATGTATGGAATGCAGCCAGTGAGTACAAATATGGCTGGCTCTGAAACTGTTCAGTTGTCACTTGGAATCTTCAACGTTCCTCTTTGTTGGACTGCTACCATTCTTTTTCTGTAATAGGCTATGGTTAAGGCGTCTGCCTACACTTCCGCGCCTTACAAAAGAATAGATTGGACAACGCTCATCATCAGACGAAGCTTGCATGGTCTTGATCCATGATGTTTCCCAGGGGAGAGGTTGTCCGAGCGAGCTAAGGCATCAGTCCTTTGGCTGTTTACTTGCAGTGGGAGTACTGATTAGCCCGGTTCAAATCCAGCAGGCACCAATGATTAGAGCCAAAATCCTATCAAGTGTTGTATACCTGTCCTGTCGTTAGACAGTTCACCTCTGATCTTGATATCACGTGAATCCAAATCGCTCCCAACCCAGGGGCGTGAGGCAATGGGAAGCCACGAGCGAAATCGTGAGACCTAGTTCCGATCCTCTCTGGAGGATGGCTGGCGACGTCCGCGACTCCTTTGGGTTGTCGAAAATCCAAGGTGAAATTCCTTGTTTACTTTACTTTACTTACTTTACCCATTCATGTTTCACAAAGGTGGCTGAGAGCTGTTGTTTTATGGGCTGCATTGTCCGTAGCTTTTTTAATTTGTTCCCAGAATGTAAGTAATAGACAGGGATGTGGCGTTGGTAGCTATTGAGTCTTAAATCAGCAATACATACGTCAAAACTATTCGCCGCAACTATTATTAAATCGGCATGTTTATTTTTCAGGTGCTCGAGCAAGAATTGGAGAGCAGGCGAGCTCAAGTGGATTCCGTGGAAAAATCCGGTCGCGAATTAGCGATGAAAGGCGACACTTCTGGGATGACATCTCAGATCACGGAAATGGGCTCCCTCTGGAGAGAAACCGTCAGTTTGGCTCAAAAGAGAGGCATCAAACTCCAAGGCGCATTGCGACAGGTGAGCCAACTTTACCGCCCACTTCAAGTAAAATTTTCTTATTTTGACAGAATCGTTTTCATTCGAAGGATCCGCTTTTTTTTTCGAATTTACTGTTAGTTACATTATTTTTTATACAAGTTGCCCGTTGAGAGTTTTTCGAATCTTACTTAGTTTTTGAGTTATACTTCCATAAATGCAAGGTATACGATTTTTTCTCGTGTTTTCGACTTGCGACTCACTCAATTGTATAAGTTACTTCAAATTTGAGCGCACCGTTCAAAACATCGTTAAACGTGACACTCAGACAAACGTTTTTGTCTGTAAAGCTTCTTAAGTTAGTACGTACCCTTTTTCATGTTCATTTATTTCTTACTCATGTACCAATTTATGTTATGTGAAAACTTTTCAACCTCTGAACACTATTAACACGGCATAAATAGGGTCCTCCTGCAGGACAGAAACCTAGTTGGTCAAATATTTAAAAACACACAAATCAGACTAGATTGGTCATTTCTCCACCTCCAATATATATATAAAACTTATGGTTCTTCAATCACCAACTAACTTTTTAAAAAGCAATCTTTATTCGACACACAACTCAAACACAAAGCAATGAGCTCTAATTTAAGAAACAAAAGGGGGCGTGACTATCCCGCAACACAGTTGAACAGAATACTGCTGGCTGAAGGCCGTCTTGTGCTGATGTAAGCAGGAAAGGGGCAAGCCGGTCTATAACGTAAATATAATCAAATATATCATCATTAAAACATTATTAAGATCTGGCTTAAGTTACCTTTGCATTGCTGTCATAATTAACTTCTAGTCAATACCTGGTACCTTTCAACTACCTCCTGGATATGTATTCCTTTCGTATTTCTCACTGTCAACCTTGATGATGGCTACAAATAAAAAGGAAAATCCGTAGAATGCAAAGAATAACAAATATATCATGTGAACCATAATAACAATTTATATCTGTTTGAGCATAGCACAGAAAATTCCCTCGTACGACTTTCAATTGTTAAAGGCCCTGATGAAGGTTTCAAATAAACCGAAAGTTCTTCGAAAATAATTTAAAATCAATTCTCACTCCCTTCCTGTTGTTCTTTACCCTGCTATGCTTAACAAGTTATTTTTTCTTTGACCCATTCGCAGGCGGAAGAGCTGCACCGAGCGGTGAACATGCTTTTAGAGTGGTTGTCCGACGCAGAAATGAAACTGCGATTCGTCGATTCATTGCCAGACGACGAGGTTGACACCAAAACGCAAATCATGGACCACGAAAAGTAAGTGATCATGAATTCGAAACTAAAAAAAAATAAACTGGGGTTTATACAAGTTCATGTTTGCACAGTAGATTTCACAAATATCTATTATGATTGATCATTGAATTTTAAATTTTTTTTTCGGAGATTTTTTTTTTGTTTTTTTAAGAAATTGACATAGTATTTACATCTGTCCCTCGATAATCTGACAGTTGAGGGACCGAGAGAGTGTCGGATTACCGAAAATGTCATATTATCAAAGATGTTTTATTCTTAATGCGTTTCAATACAATGAAGTTTAAAAAAAGGGAAGAAACACCAAAGGTACATGTAATTTATTAAACTAGGATACAAAATGACGGTACATGTAAGTTTTTAAAAGCAATATTTTCTGACAGTCAAAGCTCGCTAAAACACCTCCAACGGCTAGGCAAACATACAGACCGACTCACCAATGAAATAGTGAACACCATTCAGGAATTGGTTAGCAGGGGAGTTATGGTGGATCTGGTATGGGTTAAAGCTCATGCAAATATAAGACCGAACGAAATAGCAGACGAGGCAGCAGCAAGGGCTATAGTACATGGTACTCCAGTGCATTGCCACACAAATCTGGACATGAAAAAAAGAAGCAAAATGAGCATGTACAAGAAATGGAATACCAAGTATTTAGAGAATACGGAGAAGAAGGGAGAGTACTATCTCACGGTACAACCAACAATACCGAGACAACCCTGGTTCTATGATGGAGAATTCGATCGAAAATTTATTAAAATAATATCAAGATTGCGATTCAATCATCACAGGCTGCCTGCGCATCTCTACAAAATAGGCGTGCTGGAAAATCCCAAATGCCCATGTAACGGAGTGGACGAGGGGGACACTAACCATGTAATTTTGGAGTGCTCCAAGTACGACCGACAACGCGTGGAACTGTTAGATAAGATTATTAAAGAGAACATTGAACTCCCTACAAACTCCTGCTGCTTATTGCAACAGAGAGCAACGTACAGTGCAATAGTTGAATTTGTAAAATCCGCAGAAATAGAACTATAAAAATAAGTGCACTAGGTTATTGTAGCTAGTATTGCTTAATTAAGCCAACTTCATAAAAAGGTGTAAACCATTAAATAAAAAGGTGTAAATTTTTTAAAAAAATATCCCAATGGAGGGTAAACCAATGTATATATGTATATAATTATAACTAACATTCAATGACATGGCTGTAAGTGCACTAGGAAAAATGTATAGATATTAAGAACCATTGTTTTACATGGCTAAATACACGAATACATGAGTGTGAGGCCAATAAAGAAAGGAAAAAAAAAGTATTTAAAATAAATACGGAAAGAAATGGGGATCAAAAAAGTCGGATTATCGAGGGACAGCTGTATTCCATTACTTAATTCCTTGGCAATTTTACTTCTTCGATAAATTTGCATTATTGACATTTCTTCCAGGTTCTTGCGAGAGCTCTTCGATAAAGAACGCGAGAAAGATTCCACCGTCAGATTGGCTGAGGAGATTCTCGCCAAGGCTCATCCCGATGGAGCGTCCGTTGTCAAACACTGGATCACCATCATCCAAAGCCGATGGGAAGAAGTGACGTCTTGGGCAAGACAGGTGAGTAACCTCGTTATAACTTTCTGTCGTAATAGCGAAACATCCTCCAGAATGGGCGATAACCTCTTCTGCAATCTTAAAACGTATATGCTTAACAGCGAGGGCTCTTGGTTGTCTGATGAGATGAGGCCATGCTTAGAGCAAGATAAAAACGTGGTGTGAGTCAGAGTTGTTAGGAAAGTAATTCGATTACCCATTACAAATTCCAATTACTTTTGAAGAGAGGTAATCGCGATTACCATTGCAGTTATCGGAATGGAGTACTGGTAATTCGATTACTTTTTTTAATCCGATTACTGCATTGGTAGAATGCAAATTTGATGCCACAATGATAGATGAAACAACGTTATCTATTTAATATCGTATAATACAGATGTCATCTATTTAACACTTGCTATTCGCTATACTTGCTATGCATTATACATCGATTGTAAAAGTGTAAAAGTCCGTAAGTTGAAATTTTTCGAAAATAAGGTTATGACATATCCTGGTAAATTCT
This sequence comes from Creontiades dilutus, assembly GCA_031894815.1. Classification (NCBI taxonomy): domain Eukaryota; kingdom Metazoa; phylum Arthropoda; class Insecta; order Hemiptera; family Miridae; genus Creontiades; species Creontiades dilutus. The sequence continues at coordinate 893,695 of JAVIWC010004963.1, forward strand.
CCTGCAAAATTTTTATTTTTCGTTATTTTCTGTAAAAAGTGTTTTTCCTTTTAAATCGACTTGTTTTTTTGTAAGGAATTAATTAAACTCGGAATTAATTAATCGTAAAGTAATCGGAATGACGATTAGGTTTTTCCGATTACCATTAATGGTAATCGAATTTTTTTTTCGATTACCATTATTTGTAATCGATTACAGTAATCGGAATGGTAATCGCGATTACTTCTGGAGTAATTTCAACCCCAAAACTTCGGATTTTCAATCTCCTTTTTACTGAAATTGTTACTAGCCAAATATACGTCATTACAATGAAAGTAATCGGAAAATTATTCATTACTCAAAGTAAGAGTGGAAGCAGGGGCTGGGGGAGAATTTCACAATTTTGAAAAATCAATTGTCAATCGTTAGCAAGCTTTTCCACAATCATGATTAATTAACTATATAATTTGAGCCAGTATCGAGGACGTGGCAATGGGAAGGTGACAATGATCTAGTGGTCCCTGTCTGCTGAGTTCAGTGAAAACTGTGAGAGAAGGGGTGGAATGTCACAATTTGAATGAATGAATGAATCAAGATGTTTTTTATCAAACAAAAATACAACGTCATAACAGAAATTAAGACAACAATAATCAAATATATTTAAATAATATATCAATGTATATGTGCTGTTAGAAAAAGTTAAATTAATTTAAAAGGGATTTTCTAAACACTATTCTTTATTACTATTTCCCTTTCCGCTGGTTGGTCTCTCGTTAGATAAACTTTCCATAATTGGAGCCGTCAATAAGCAAGTAAAAAAGTCAATTCCCTCGTTTCCCTCAATATTGCCTTTTGCTATTATAGTTGATGAAAGCAATAGTATTTTTTTTTTTTTTTTTTTCGGTGCCAGGTGAGGAAATCTTTGAGATCCTTAGGTGGAAATCGGATCTCCTAAGATACGCGCTGCCTCTCTTCCTTGGACTGTATTTTTATTTGTTTCCCCTTTTTTATCGAACTTACGTTTCCGTTCTGCTGCCATGAGTTGTATTGGGATGACTCCCGCAATAACAAGTATGGCTGGTTCCGACACAGTCCTGTATGCACAGGCGATCTGTAGTGCTCCTCTTCGTTGGACTGCTACCATTCTCTTGCAGTAATAGGCGACGTAAGAGGCGTCTGCCCACAACTCCGCGCCATAGAAGAGAATAGATTGGACCACGCTCATCACCAGACGCCGCTTGCATGGTCTTGGCCCATTCATGTTTCGCATAAGGTGGCTGAGAGCTGTTGTTTTCTGCGCTGCTTTGTCCGTTGCTTTTTTAATTTGTTCCCAGAATGTAATTTTTTGTATCTAATGTAACTCCTAGATATGTAACAGTTTGTTTGCTAGTGACCTCTGTGCCCTCGATTTGTACTGGGATAATAGTGGGGATTCGCTTTCTAGTTAAAACAACTACTTCCGTATTGGCAGCTGCTAAAGTCAACATATGATCCTCCATCCACCTGGTGATTTTCTTCATGACTTGGTTCAGTTTACTCTGGGCCAGTTCTGTGGTTCTAGCCAAAATCACCGCCGCAATATCATCTGCATATCCAGTGAGGTAGCAGTTTTCAGGCATCTCCAATTTTAGGACACTGTCGTATGATGCATTCCAGAGCTGAGGACCCAAGACTGATCCCTGAGCGGCTCCTGCAGTGATCTCTTTCTCACTTTCTCCTTGGGCTGTTTCATAGACCAGGGTTCGATTTTTGAGGTTTTATCTGTCCATGACTGATAAAAGATTTAAAAAAAAAAACAGACAAAGCAATAGTATTGCCAATATAATATGCGCAGACTGCGTCATAGCCCCCCCCCCCCCCCCCTGTGGGCACCCTACAATATATTATATACATTATAGATATCCCTTACAACGTGCGTTACTTACCTACATGTGTCGTATTCCTAATTTTTTGTTCCAGAGGAAAGAAATGTTGGAGGCCCAATTACGAGCGCTCCAAGACATGGATTCTCTGTTGGCCGAGCTCCTGGCCTGGACGGGCGAGAAGGAGTCTTTGCTCATCTCCTTGGAGCACGAGGAGCTGCCGCAGGAGGTACCACCAACCCAAAGGTGAGTCGTTTTGTTGTTTATTACCTGATTCATCTAAAGTTGCGATAATCAGACACAATAGTGTTGTAGATACTAATATAGGTCCAAATATCACTGGACAGACTTGATTTAGGAGGTCAAATCAGCAACATGCTAGCTGTGAGATTAGTTGGGAGACAGAATACAGCAGTCAAATAAAATATCGTCAAATAAAGTGACGTGTATACCCAGACAGACTTCATCAAAACTTCATGAAATCCATAAAAACTCCATAAAATTCATAAAAAAAAACTGTTCCCGGCGTACTCTCCTGTTATTCATACAGCAGTCTTCAAATAAAATATCAGCATCGTTTAGCTTTACGTTACTGTTGTTTAACAATGAGCCGTTTTTTAATTTGAATTTTATTTCATTTTTATTTTTATTGAATATTGCTGGGCAGACTTGATTTAGGATGTGAAAACAGTAACTGCCAGCTGTGAGATTTGTGGAAGACGTAGGGGCTTCTCGTGTATACTCAGAGGGAAGACTCCGTTAAATCCATAAAAACTGTTCCCACGGACTGTCTATGCATGCGATCAGTTCACACTCAGCATTATCCCACTGAACTCCAGCTTCCTGTTGTTCATTGGGTGTTATTTAATTGCACGCATGAATAAGGGGAGACATAGGGACTTCTCGGGTATACCTTGAGAAAAGACTCCATAATAGCTTCATAAAATCTATACAAACTATTCCCACGGACTCTGTATGCGTGCGCCTAGTTTACACTCAGCATTATCCAGCAGTGAGATGTGTGGGAGACACAGGGACTTCTCGTGTATACCCAGAGGGAAGACTCCATAAAATCCATAAAAACTCTTCCCACGGACTCTCAATGCATGCGCCCAGTTTACACTCAGCATTAGCCCACTAAACTTCAGCTGAAGTCCTGTTATTCATTGGGTGTGATTTAATTGCACGCCAGGATAAGAGGAGACATAGGGACTTCTCGTGTATACCTAGAGGAAAGACTCCATAAAAGCTCCAAAACTTCATAAAATCCATAAAAACTCTTCCCACGGACTCTCTAAGCACGCGCCCAGTTTACACTCAGCATTATCCAGTTGTGAGATTTGTGGGAGACCTAGGGACATTTCGTGTATACTTTGAGGAAAGACTCCATAAAAGCTCCATGAAAACCATAAAAACTCTTCCCACGGACTCTCTATGCATGCGCCCAGTTTAAACTCAGCGTTAGCCCACTAAACTTCAGCCGAAGTCCTGTTCTTCATTCAGCAGGTTCCAGGTTGTTCGTTTAGCAATAAACCATGTTTTTTAATTTGAATTTTATTTCATTTTTTTCAGGTTGATAGACGAGCACACCGTCTTCATGGAGGACATGGCGAAACGAACGGCCGAAGTCGACACTGTAATCAAAGCGAAAACAATCAAAGAGCGCAAACAATCAAAGAAAACGAGGTGAGTCACGGAGCTACCTGTTTATGGGCAAAAATACTTTGCTATGGGCTGTTGAATTTTGTATGCCAATGTATGACCTATCACAGAAAATATTCTCCTTTCTTATCGTTTACTCGTTTGTAAATTTACCTATTTTCGTCCTACAGCAAAGACGAAACCCGTCAAAGCACTCAAGAACTGCACGAGCTTCAACGCCGCCAGAGCATAAGGTGAGTTCGTATGTCCGTATGTTTGTATGTCTGTAAACATATCGTTTGATGCGTGCATATCGCCCTTATCAGTGGATTCGTTCTTGTATATTTGTAAAATGCGTGTGTTTCGTCATTGTAGTAGAATTTCCGCATTTAGATTCCCTGAATTTAGTGAAAAATTCAAAATTCTCAATCACAGTATTTCGTACAGGCTGGTTAACCCTTACATTGCTCGGGTTAGGGCTTGTAAAATTAGTGAAAAATTCACGGTAAACATTAATACACTAAACGTATTGAAATTGTGTTGTTCATTTCTCAAATGCAGTCTTACGCTGAGTGCTTTAGTTCAAGCGCATACCCAAACTTCTTTGTTATCCAACATTGGATAAACAAATATTTTATTCAACTCAAGTACGTAAATTAGATGCAGTTAAAAGGGCTAAAAAATTATGCAGTCTGTTCAAACTGACATTTTTGTCTTTCTTATACAATTTCTGCACCACTCACTGAAATTCAAATTTAAAAAGGATTCTCAATCACAGTATTTCGTACCATCTGGTTAACCCAACGTTGCTCGGGTTAGGGCGTGTAAAATTAGAGAAAAATTCACACGCAACATTAATACACTAAAGGCGTATTGATATCGTGTGGTTCATTTCTCTGTATTCCCCCCCAAAATTGTCTCAATTCCGCACTTTTGCCCTTATCACTGTAAACAATTAAATAGGTAAGATAGCAACAAGTCAAATGTTCCTCTACAAAAAAAACACAATAAAAACTTTTTTTAAATACCAGTGTCTTTAAGGAAACAGAAAGCAGTTAGTTGCAAGACTCACACAGATGATTGGGAATATTCCATTCCTCATGATTATTCACCAAAAACTGTGTTTCAATCCACATGCGCATACCCTGAACCCCACGATCAAAAATGACTTTTACCTTTTTATTCCGATTTCGACTAAATTTTCAAGAACTAAGCAGTTTCACGCTGTGTACTACTTTTACACATGCATATACTTTTTTGTTATCCAGCATTGGATTTAAAAATCTTAGAAACTGCTACCCAACTTAAATACGTAAATTAGATGTGGTTTAAAAGACTAAAGACGAGTACAGTTTGTTCAAACTGACATTTTTGCCTTTTGTATAGAATTTGTGTACCAATCACAACTCTTGAAATAATATCAGTACATACGTAACAAACCATAATCATCGAACCACCTAAATGAATAAGGATTAATATCACCTCTACCCAATTCCACCCGTTTTTTTAAAAGAAACTTGAACCAAAACTATGGTTGGTACACCAGTTAGGTCATTGGGCATATAGCATCGCGGAATTTCATATGACCAATCCTAAGTGCTTTTAATACGTAGGACATTCTCAAAAAAGTGTAATTTGAATAATTTTCTTGTGTTTTTCGATGCTTAGAAAAATAATTTAAATCCAACAAACTGTAGTTCTAACGTTATGATCTGCATTGATCTTATGCCGTGTAATCTACCCCGCAATCTCTGCTTAAAGTAAATCAATAAAAATAAAGCAGAAAATAATAATGATGGAAATGCATCGAAAATTCGCTCATCTGGCCATGCCCCATGACTAGATTTTTCCCCCCCGGAAAATGCGATACAAAATCGCCGTTTTATACCTGAAAATGTCGAAATATTGGTTGTTCTTTTTTTTAATTTCCGTCAACCAACAAATTTTGGGGGGAAAATTTTTGTTTAAAAAATAAAATTAATAAAAATGAAAATTGAACATTAAATGTTCAAACAAATTTTGTTTGTCTTGGTTGATCATCATAGTTCAAAAACATTTTGCATCGTGTTATCCAAAAACTGTCCCATTTTCGTTTTTCTATTGACCAAACACAAAATTGCGTGTGACTGTGTCAAATCGTTAAATTTGACAAATCGCACCTACACTTGGTCACTAAGCGGGTTTTCTCTCATTTCCATGGCAACCATAGTCAGCCGTTTTAGTTTTTCTCATAATCAAAAGCAAAAGGGGGAATACGTACAATTTGTTATACCTGACGTTTTTTTTAAATGTTGATTGTTTTTGATTTTCGTGAATCAACAAATTGGAGATGGGTTAAACATTTGTGTATCTTGATCGATCGCGGAAGTTCAATGCGCAAATTTCAGGATTGCACGGCAATTTTTTTCAAACCTCACTGTCAAATTTGAAAAATTGCACCTACACTTGATCACTGTGCAGGTTTTCTCTCACTAAACCGAAAAGAAAACAAATTTCGCATCGTGTTTTTCGAAAACTCTTCAATTTTCATTCAAACATAAGCTGTACCATTAAAACATACAAACACTAGCATTTCTATGGCAACTGCAGTCGGCCAGTTTCGTTTTTCTATTGACCAAACACAAAATTGCATTATGACTTTGTCAAATCTCGTCGTTAAATTTAACAAATTGCACTTACACTTGATCACTGTGGCAGGTTTTCTCTCACTAAACATAACAGACAGAATATTTTGCATCGTGTTTTCCGAAAACCGTTACATTCCCATTCAAACATAACCTGTACCATCAACCCATCCAAACACTCGCATTTCCATGGCAACCTCATTCGGCCATTTTCATCACGTTCCATGCACGCCCTTGTCAACTTGCCCCTTTCGTATTGTGTGTACTGTATTTGTCTGTAATACGAAGTATATTTTTGTAGCTATGCGTATCTTGTTTTGTAATATCGAGCTTCTTCGTTTTTTTGTATGTGTAATGTACAATATTTTTTGTTTTTTTGTAAGACCTATTTACCTGTATTTATTGCTAATGCATTTTTTTCTTCTCCCGCATTTTGATTTCGATTTTTTTTTTTTTTCATTTTTTATTTTCACCTTTTTTCCCTTGAAAACCTTTTCTTATCGTCTTTCCGAAAATGGAAAATTTCGTACTCGCTGGCAGCTTGAGGTCGTCCAAAGAACATCTGAGTACTCTCGATCGACGAACAAGGTATTTCATCCTGAACTTTTTCCAACTAACAACATACAAAAACGTCAGAATTGTGGTTAGCGCTTCTGGTTTCAGACCTTTGGAACAATTTGCAGCAATAGGCGACAAAAATTGTGTTTCAAAACTGGGCAAGTTATAAGGAGAAGGTAGTGGAATGTTTGCTCCTTCCATTGGTTGAGCGATTAGCCTGCAACACCCGATGGATACAGCTACAAATTATTAGACAAACGTAGTCTTTGGTACGTCATCTAAATTCGCCGTGTTAAAAAAATACTTGAAATGAAAAATTTCCCGTGTTTTGTGAGTCTGATAGTCAAAATTCAGATATCAAAAGTCCAAAGTGTTGGTTTACGTGCCCCTAAAGTATGACATGATTTTCAGCTGTATTCGTCGTTTACTTTATCTGTGGCAGCTGCTATGTTTTGATGTGTTTTAATGAGTTCGGCATTTTGGCATTAAGTTGTAAGTAAAAGAAGAAATAGAGTGGAACATATGGTGAGTCGGCGAATGTGCAAAACACAGAAATGAAATCACACCCGCACAAAATCATGGTGGTTCAGCAATTTTTGCCAGCTGACCATAGAAAAAACGCTGCAAATTCTTTCACTGGGTTTTATTATTCAATGATTCATGATTTGAATTCCTACTAAGCTTTGGAGTGTGTGTGTTTCACAGGTGATAGAGTGATTATTGAATTTCAGGAGGCACACAAATATGATCAACTGAACAATCCAAATTTTGTTGAGAACAGATTTACGTGCCCTATGCATATCTCCTGAAATTCAATAATCTCTCTATCACCTGTGAAACACGCACACTCCAAAGCTTAGTCGAAATTCAAATCATGAACGCAAGCCAATTGAATAATACAACCCAGTGAAAGAATTTGCAGCGTTTTCCATAAAATTTCAGATTTTCTGATTTTTTCTGAAAATTATCAGAATGCTTCAACCCACCCGTGTGTCGGCTACAAAGCTTTTTAGGAGTTCACTCCAGTATCCACATTACTACGTCACTAGGTTACTGATATCAAAACAAAAACAATAATAAACAAAAAAAAACGCAAATATTGGCACCATAAATCGGGCCATAGATCGGGAGTGGTTTGACCTACGGACCTGGGGATGGGCTCATTCGATTCCTCGTGGAGTGTTCTTCAAAAAGAGTACAAATTTAGGCCGCCTTGACTTTTTTTGAGGTTTTTAATGATTTTACAAAACTTTGACAACCCTTAAAGGGCACTTTAAATTAAGTGAGAGAGCTGGCTCAAAATTGGGGCGTCGCCGGACCAACATGGATTTTTCCTGAAAATGTCTGCTTTTTTGCTTCAGCCGTTTGGGAGAAATCGTGCGTATGGCGGATTTTATAGTATTGCATCCCTTTTATAGAGTTGGCCGATCTCTTCAAATATAACAGTCTGTCGTGATTCATTCCTCACAACCTATTGCAATGCAATTGTTTCACAAGGTTCTTACTAGGCAGCGCTAATATACAATATTCTGCCTTTTTTTTTTTAATTGATCACAAAATACAACTTCTCTAATTGTTTCGCTTACGATACCGTTTCAATGCAGTACCGCTACGAAATGTATTCCTTCAATTATCGCTAAATTATTCCTGTTTTCTGGCACATCAACAGCAGAGCAAGCCCGACCAAAGACACGGTGGATTCTGGGCTTCCCCACTACGGACCTAAATTCCCCGTTAAAGGAAGGTTCGTATCTCGAGATTCATGATTCGATGTGATTGTGGTTTTAAAAATGGACACCAGAGTGGCGACACTAACGAGGTTTTAGGGATTATAAAAGCACGTTCCATGTTTTAGGATTCCGACTACTCTATAAAATGGGTTATGCATTAACACTGCAGTACAAGTATGTTATAGCCCCGCCAATATCAATTGTATCGATTATCTCAAATACATCGATCTTTGTGGTATCGATTACGGCTCAATATACATTGAAAGTTGATATCGGCACCCGGGATGTAGGCATTGGGACGCCATATTGAGCCTTCATCGATACCACAAGGTAATAATCGATGATAATCGATACAATCGATATTGGCGGGGCTATAACATACTTCTACCAATATTTCAACGTAGGTATTCTGGATTATAATAATGGGCAGTAGGGTGTCAAAACTGACAGATTGTAGGAATTAAAAAACGTGTTCCATGTTTTATAAAATCAGTTTCCACGTTATACATTCGACCTACTCCAAGACCCCAGGCTAAGGATACATCCAAAGTTCATACTTCGAGGTTTTTGGGAGTTTAATAATGGACACTACAATAACGAAAAAATTGGTTGTAAGATTTACAAAAGTGTGTTCCATGTTTAATTGTCCCACTTCCTCTATGACGTGGGCGTATACATTTTAAACCTAAAGTTCATATTTCACCCTATTCGGGATTTTAATGATGGACACTGGATTGACGAAACTAAGCAGTTTTTTTAGATTTTTAAAAGCACGTTCCATGTTTGATAATCGCAAAAGCATGTTCCACGTTGTATAATTCCACCTACTCCAAGACAAGGGCTGAGTATATAATATATAGGTTGAAATTTTAATTACGGGCACTAGAATAACAAAATAATTGGCTGTAAGATTTACAAAAGCATGTTCCATGTTTTATAATTCCGTCTACTCTTAAGACATGGGCTGAGAAAATATCTTAAGTACAATTTCAACCTCTTTGAGATTCTAATAATAGACACTAGAGTGACAAAACTAACAGGTTTTTGGGTTTTCAAAATTATGTTCCATGTTTTATAGTTTTGCCTAGGTACTTCGAATCATTAGGCCCAGGATATGTACAAGTTCTTATGTCAACGTATTTGAGATTTTAATAATCACCGGTAGAATGGGCCAAAGTAACAGGTTTCTGGAATTATTAAAGCTTGTTTTATAATTCCACTTACTCCAAGACATGGGCTGAGTACATATCTTAAGTTCATTTGTCCTTTTTGGGATTTTAAAAATTTACACTAGAGTGACAAAACTGACACGTTTTTGGGTTTTGAAAAGATATGTTCCATGTTTTATAGTTGCACCTAGGTACTTTGAATCATTGGGCTGTGGATACAAACAAAAAGTACACATTTCGACGTATTTGAGATTTAAATAACGACCAGTAGAGAGACGAAACAAACAGATTTTCGGAATTTTAAAAGCACATTCCATGTTTTATAATTCCACCGATTCTAAGGATACAAACATTGCACCGACAAGATTGTAAACCACCTTGTTTTTCGGGAATCGCTTTTAAGGCTGGCATATAAATATGAGGTAGATGCATTGAACAAAATTTAATTTGTAAAAAATAAGGTAATTATAATTTTTAAATTCATCCTTGGTTTTCAGAGTTAATCAATTTCGCGAACAGATTTATAAAAACAAAGAACCAATTAGTTCGCTTTTAAGGAAAATTTTAACATGCATAAGCCATCTTAAAAAACGATTCTAGAAAAAATAATAATCAAATATAATTGTCACAATAATAATTGATGTATCACATTCACAAATTCACAGCTGTTTCTCAAATTTCAAACACAACTCTCCTCACAATTCAACCAAATCGCATGTCCTTTTTTCCTCACCACATCACGTTCCTCGTTTTTTATTTCATTTTATTCATTTTTCGTCTCAATTTGATTTGTTACTTTTCAAATCGCTTCTCTTGTAATTTGAGTGTGTTACGTTAGGCATTGTAGAAGTGCCTGCAGTTTTTTTTTTTAAATGCTTTTCACTTCAGCTTACAGTTTTTGCATGGCTTTGTTGGCGTCCATTGTACAATGTTCTTGCCAGTTTTGTGTGGTATTTTCGTATTTTTGTTCTATTTTACTTAATTCTCATTTGTACAATTAATTTTTTGCATGTTTTAAAAACGTAGTTGAATTGAGCCTGATTGTTGCTGAATTTGTGACATACAAACTTTTTTTGTTGGAATTGCATTCATTTCTTAATTGCACAATATGGGCCAATCCCAATGCAATAAGATTTGCACACACAATGTCCCAGAATTAATGGTTTAATTATTGTTTCAACTAATTTTCAACAAAAAGTACCCTCATAAAGTTTTCATTTTACAGGCTTTATTTCAAGATTTTTCGGACTCATTGAATTTCCAACAATATAAGACTAAACTTTGTATTACGTCACATTTTTCTAAGAAAATTACGTTTGAATACCAGAAAACGGTGGGTTTACGTGAAATAAACATTTTTCATCTTAAATAAACCTTTTTCAAATACGAAATTATTAATTTTTTTGTTGATAATTACGCGAGTTATTCATTTTCTGGTGGTAAAATTAAGATTTTTTTGAAGCGCGAAATGATGTATATACATTTTTTCAAATATTTATAGCAAAACATCAGGGAATTTTAACGGAATCATTTGAATCAAACCTGATTGTTGCAGAATTTAAACAGTTTTACTGTTGGAATTGCATTAATTTACTCCACAATATAGGCAATCCCTATGCAAAATGATCCGCATACGTGATGTCCCAGAATTAATGGTTTAATTATTGTTTCAACTAATTAAGCTTCAAAAAGTCTCTCATAGAGCTTTTGTTTCATTTCAGAGTTATTTTAGTTTTAAGATTGTTTTCCTGTTTCCCATTTTATGTCACTAAAATGACCACAACTTCATTCAAATTCTCTCTCAAATCAATTTTAGGCGACATCATTGGAAAGAGCGTGAATTTTTAAATCTTCTGACGTCAAAATAAGAAAATTTTTGCTTGTCTTAGAATTTAAAAAATTGGTTCGAAACCAGATTTTAAGAATTTTACGTTAAAAAGTCCTTGTTTCCATGTTTTCTATTGCTTATTATATTGACTAGGTTTTTAAAATCCCACTTCCCAGAACAAACTTCCTCATTCATCTCAACTATCGAACAGTATAAGACTAAAATTTGTATCACGTGACATTTTTCTAAGAAAATTACGTTTGAATGCGGGAAAGCGGTGGGTTTTTCCTGATATTTACGTGAAATTTACGTTTTTCACCTTAAAACGACCATAAAAATGATCAATTTTTTGTCAAACATAACGCATGTTATTCATTTTTTTATGGTAAAATTTAATTTTTTCAAGTGAGAAATGATGTATTTACATTTTTTTTTTTCAAATTTTAATAGCAAAACACCAGAGCCGCAGTTCAAATGCACGAGGAGTCGAATGTTGTACGATAGATGGCGCAGTATTTGGTTGCTGTCGTGGGAGCGACAGAGGCGCCTGCACGATCATTTGGGCCACCTCAGGGAGTTGGAGAGGCTGGCCAATTTCTCTTGGGACGAGTGGAGAAAGAGGGTTAGTATCCGTTGTATTGCTTAATGAATGAAGAATTGTACGTACAGAGAGTCAGGATTGCATACAGACAGGCAGCTGAATGGTTTGCTGCTGCTGCTGATTGGGTGTTTATCTGGCATCAGCTCGTCTGCTGAGTTTTTTTTACAGTGCTGCATGAATCATGTACAGTAGGGACTTTCCCAGTACTTGATGTAATGCTTGCTAATCAATTGGGGAACTCTATAGATAGAACACTTTTATTAAACATGGTCAGGCTGCCATTAAGAAGCTTGAGTACAGCCACCATGTACGAGTAGTTTGGTATCAGGGGTTTTTACCTAAAAGTTCCCCACACTGCTGTTGCTGACCACTTCATTTGCCAAAGATCAGCTTGTGTGCGACCCTGCAGCTTTGAATGTTCCAAAACTCAGCTTGTCGACTGAGTTCGTTACAGTACTTCATGATTCATGTAGAGTAGGGGTTAGATATTACTCCCATGTTGAGGCTTACACTACTTGATGACCATTTGGGAAGTAGAGGTTAACAAATAAGTGCTTATAGTCAAGCTATCATCAAAGAGCTCAGATTGTTACAGCAAAAGTGCATCAATCATCTGCTTTGCTGTCAAGGTTTTAGCTGAAATGTTGACCATGCTGCTGCTGACCTTTAATTTGTCCGGCATCAGCTGTCATGATATTATTGTGTAACTTCAAAATGCTGCTTGTCAGCTGAATTTGATGCTACACTGCATGAATCATGGACGTTATGGTCTCCAACTCATATGGTGATATTTTCTAATTTGTGGAAGTTCACACTATGTATGACGTTGGAATGGGGGCCTGCAGATCTCTTCTGTGATGCGTTCTAGAGCTGGTCTTGATTCTGCGGATACCCTTTGCTGTACCTACCATATCAAATGGTTTTGTCATCTGAGCAGGCATGATCAGGAGAGATGATACTTGATCATAATCGAAGTTAACAGGGGAAAATGCCAGATTTCCTTGCTATCTAGCCTGTTGATTCAGTCATATCAATCCTGGACGTCTAGGACAGTCCTGATGTGATAAGACATCAGGTACTTTGTCACTACAGCAGCTGTGTTGGTGCAGGGATAATATCAGGGGAAGATGCCGGTTGTCATTGCCATCAAGCATGATGAGTCACCCATACCAATCCTGAATGTCCAGATTGTTAGAAAACTGTGCAGTTCTGATGGGATGATATTATATTAGTTTCATGAATTAGTAAAAGAGATTCTTGACTTTATTATTCTCACTTCATTGTATTTCTTTCCTTTCAGTTCCTCAAGTTCAACAACCACAAGAAAACGAGGTTGACGGACCTCTTCAGGAAAATGGACAAAAACAACGACGGACAAATCCCACGGGATGACTTCATCGATGGAATTATCAAAACGAGTGAGTAATTCTAGTATAACAAATGCATATTTGATCACGTTGAATACTCAATTTTCGTTTTCTGCTTGCCTTTGAGGTTTTTCGCAGTTCTGTCAATATTGGCACTGGTCTCCCTGCATTGCGAGTAATCACTCTTTGCTCCACCAACAATTTTGGGAACTCACGTTTTATAGCACTTATTGTATTCATAGGGTATTTACAGCTAACACAGTTGAGTCACAAGGGTTGGTGACAATCAACTGATATTAGGATAAGAGTATGTTTTGGTGATGCACGAATTCTAGCACTTTCTAGCGGGTGAGCAGACGCTCAAGTGTGCTCTCTGAAATTTTGGTGCTTCATTTTGGATGCTCTCATTGGTTCGTACTTTAGAGCTGAATCGAATCAAACGCTGTGTTTTACGTCCAAGCTCCGCCTATCGGGGTACAGACGGAGTGTGCTCCCAGACAGCAAACGCCTAACCCATCTCACCAAACTCACGACTCCATCATCCTTACCCATTGTAAGGCTCTGTTTGACGCATGGATTTAAAACTCTTCTGCTCTTCAATCCGGGGCTTTCTTTAAGCTCAACAGTGGATGCTATAAAAGTAATTGTTGACAGACCTGGAGCAAGATGGATACTGTAGTCATATACCACGCATATTCCTGTCCCCAATCGTATTTTTTTGTACTAATATTATATAGTTGCTAACAACAGAAACGTAGACAGGTGTTTTATTTTATCTCGTTCAATTTTAGCTGTTTCATTCCCACATTTCTTTGTTGGATATAAGATATTGCACCATTTTGTCACTAATTTATCAATACATGAATCTTTTTGTCCTATAACGTCAGTTTTTACGTTTATTTTTGTACTTTTTATTTCAGAATTCGACACGAACAAGTTGGAAATGGGAGCTGTGGCGGACATGTTCGATCACAACTCGGAAGGTTACATCGACTGGAAAGAATTCATCGCGGCTCTTCGGCCAGACTGGGAAGAAAGGTAATTACTAGACCTCTGTTGAAACATATGGGTTCAAAAGTATAATAAAAATAAGGAAGGTGGATGCCATTTAAAAAAAAAATTATGGACGTGGTACAAATGGCTATGAATGTTGAAAGGACAGGTGTATAGCTATATGTGCTATAGCTTTTCCAAACCTATTTCAGAATTTTTCAAACCAAATACAGAATTTTCCATTTCAACTTCAGAATGTGATCAATATTCGGGTGGGAGCATAAATAATCAGGAAAGCACACTAAATTTATTAATAAAATTAAACAATTATAACTTCCACAATATTAAAAAAATAATTAAACTTCCTCGAAAGTTGGAAAAAAATTGAAAAAGTGTTGCCTCACGTACAAATTAATGGAGAGGCCGCTTTTTTGGGGAGCTCCGTCATCATGTCCATTACCCCGTTGGCGCTGTCAGTCGGCACTACAGTAGCTGTAGCCTCTTTGATAATGGTCGGGATCGTCTAATACACGTTCACTATCGTCGCTGTCGGTGTTAAAAATGTGGGAACGATTCATTTTTACCGAGATGAACAGGAATAATATCACAACGAGAGGTGAGAAGGAACTGGTTCATCGAAATTGATCAAATGTGCTCATGTTTTTTCAATTGTGTGTGATAGGCACGAGTTTCGCATGAGTTGCAGTTGGTAGAAAGTTCACTTCGATATCCTATACCTGCTTCAGAAGGTTGAGCTCCCTCGATTAGTCCCCTTAAAAGGTATTCTGAAATTGAGATGGAAAATTCTGAAATTGAAATGGTAAATTCTTAAATTTGGTTTGTAAATTTCCGAATCTTACTTGGAAAAGCTATATACCCAAAAAGTTGTTTGAAAAAATTTTATTCCAACATTTTCAGAGCTTCATTTTATGTGAGAATTCGATAAAAATGTTTTTGAAACACCTTTAGGTTGTCATTTGAAGCTCCAGTGAGTGACATGGGGGGGCTGGGAGAGGGGCATTGTTGATGCCAGGCTGACAATTGATCAAACGAAAATACCTGTAAAACTAAATATTTTCTTTTTTGAGATTCTTTGTTGAAATTGTGTGTTCAAAAAAGATCTCTAAATTAGCTTGTCAGTGTAAGCTAAGGGTTCCTACAAGAAATCGAGGCATCTAGGTGTTGAGATGGGTACAAACACAGCTTAACAGAAACCTGTAAAAGAATTTTTAAAATCATACTCCTGGGTTTTGAATTGAATCTATAATGAACAAACGAACAAAAAGTCAAAATTTATCCATGTAAAATTTGTCTAGAATGATTAAAAAACGGATTTTAGTAGATGAAGAAATTTTTCGAAAATTTGTATGTCAACATTTTGAAAGCCATCGTAGTAGTTCCATTTTTTAAGAAAATTCGATAAAAATTTGTTTAAAACGCCGTTAGATTGTCATTGAAACCTGAAGCTCAAGTTAGTGACATCAGTGCTAATTGATCAAGTCGAATTATTGATAAAACCGAATATTATACGAACTGTGTTTTGACTTGAATCTGTTATAAACCAACGAAACAAATGAGATTTTTTCTCTTCTTAAAATTATTTTTGATGAACCTAATATTTTGATTTTTCTGCGCAGGAAACCAGTGACGGAAGCCGACAAAATCCACGATGAAGTCAAACGGCTGGTGATGCTCTGCACTTGTCGACAGAAATTCCGCGTCTTCCAAGTGGGCGAAGGCAAATACAGGGTAAGTTGTCATTTTGTCGATCTTCATTCATCAAATTCCGTAATGAAAAGTTCCGAAATGTGTTTCAAAACAGTGCGAAATGATTGATGGAATAGATGTGAATGGAGGGGGTAATTTTGTATAACATTTAGAAATCAAATGAAACCTTTTTACCTACTTGTTTCCTATTCTACCAAGGTGAGATAGACTTTGGTAATCCTATACCTAAAATTGAGTTAAGGTTTCATTTGATGTGGAAACGGTTTCTAACTGTTGTCAGTGCAGGATTAGGTTTATTTCACATAATTAGGCATTTAAAGAAAAGTCGGCAATCAAGTTGAATAAAAACTATAATTAACAACTTTATCTTAATCCTAATTATATTTAAACTAATCCTAAACTCAAGTCTCTCTTCTTGTTGATACGTTGACGTCGACTTGTCCCTAACATGTAATGTTTTGTGGGATTAGCCAGTCCCGGATCGTTTCTCTCCTTGAATTCGCATGTTGCAGCAATCGTTTTTAGCAATGTTGAAAAATCTATGAGCGGTAAGGGAGACCTGATTTTGATGTGAGCCGATTAAACTTAAATTTTCGATGCAGCACATTTTCGGCTCGAAGCACATGTATGAAAATGCTTCCACTATTTCCTCCTATTTCTTTAGAACAGGCAGTTTTAAAGCCAACGGGCAAAAATAGGCAAACAAATCATACCGTTGAAATTAGTGTTTTGACTTGGGAATGGTTTCATTCGATTCGGAATACAAAAAGGCGATAGAAAAGTCTGCTCTCCGAAGTTTAAAATTATCATTTTAGCTTGAAATCTCGTGAATTTTGAGAAAAAATTAACGTTAATAAAAGCGGGAAAGGGCGTGAAAATTTTACTGTGACAATTTACCAACTTTTCGTAGAGAAATTTGCCTTTTTCGTTTCAGAGGTCGTGGAATACGATGATAATGGTCGTTTAAATTAAGGTTCATTTGTAAATATGTATGTAGATATGTTGAAAAGTTGGTTTTAGCTTCGGCAAAGTGCGTTGCTGATTATTGAGGTTCGGTCAGGTGATGAATTAATTTTGTTCCCTCCCTAGCTACCGACAGTAAATTCCATCACCATCTGGGGGTCTACAGACATAACTTACAGTATTAAATATGTATGCAGGCACGTTGTATAGGTGGGTTTTAGCTTCGGCAAAACGCGTTGCTAGTTATTATGGATCGGTCAGGTGATTGAGTTAATTTTGTTCCCCAGCTTTCGACGGTTTAGTCCATCCGGTATAGAAAAACGCTGCAAATTCTTTCACTGGGGTTTATTATTCAATTGGCTTGCGTTCATGATTTGAATTTCTACTAAGCTTCGGAGTGTGCGTGTTTCACAGGTGAAAGAGCGATTATTGAATTTCAGGAGATATGCATAGAGCACGTAAATCTGTTCTCTACCAAAATACCTATTTGGATTGACCTATCAACCTATCACTTGATCATATTTGTGTGCCTCCTGAAATTCAATAATCGCTCTATCACTTGTGAAACACGGACACTCCAAAGCTTATTAGAAATTCAAATCATTAATCATTGAATAGTAAACCCCAGTGAAAGAATTTGCAGCGTTTTTCTTATGGTTATCAGAATACTTCAACCCGTGTATCAGCAAAAAGATTTTATTCCATACAGAAAAGGAAAAAAAATCAAATATTAGGTGGGAAACCCAGGGTAATGTGATCGAAGGTTGTTTTTTACAGTAATTTTTCTACACAAAATTTTAAAATTTCTACAAAAAGATTTTATTCCATACAGAAAAGGAAAAATCAAATCGGAGTTCACGCATACTCACCAGGAAATTTTTAATAAACAGCGTATCCAGTGAGTTTTACCCCAAAATTCACTACGTCACTAGGTTACTAAGTTACCTGCCCGATGAATCAAGAACAAAAACAAAATAAAATAAAAACGCAAATGTTAACCTAGTGATGTAGTGAATGCTTGGATGCACCATCGGGAATGGTTTGAGCTACTGACCTGGGGAAGGGCTCATTCGATTCCTCATGGAATGTTCTTCAAAAAAAATCCAAATTTAGGCCGCCTTGACTTTTTTTGAGGTTTTTAGGTATTTTACAAAACTTTGATAACCCTTAAAGGGCACTTTAAATTAAGTGAGACAGCTGGCTAAAGAATTGGGGCGTTGTCGGACCAATATTGATTTTTCCTGCAAATTTCAGATTTTTTGCTCCAGCCGTTTATGAGAAATCGTGCGTACGGACGGAAAAATTTTTATTGCAGATTTGGATTCTACACCCTTTGAAACGTAAACCATGAAATTTTCAAGGGGGTTAGAAATTATTTTTTCAAGAGCGATTACAATGGTTTATTATTGAATAATAAACCAAAATATACCGTAAAGTAAATCCCGAATTTTCATCAATTCACCACTTAACAATATGTTCTCTTTACAGTTTGGAGACAGTCAGAAACTACGGCTGGTGCGTATTTTGAGGTCGACAGTGATGGTACGAGTTGGCGGCGGTTGGGTGGCGTTGGAAGAATTTTTAGTCAAGAACGACCCTTGCCGAGGTAAGCGTCGATATCCGTTCAATTTTAAATCGAAATTTACAATTAAATTTGTTCACAAATACAGACACTTCAACACTACAAAAAGGGACAATTATGAAGAAACAGTTAAAAGTTACAACACTCTTCCAGATTCTAGGAAACCTCCAATCACCAATATAATTTGTTATTTCAACATAAAAAGATTTACATGTAAAATTCATACCACACGTACCCATTCTAGATACTAAAGGTGTCTGTCCAACTATTGTTATTTTGACATGAGGTGAAAGTTGCGATTCCAATAGGATTTCTGAGTACAAAAAAGAAAAAAAAACATTTTGGGACCAAAAAAACAACCTTGTGAACAATGTACTGTCTGGGAAGCTTTCTAAAATAATAATATACAGGGTGTCTGGTGTAAGAATGACGAAACTCAGGGATCGTTGTTGCAAAACTTTTGTGAAACGCTGTTGTTTGCCGAATATGGCTGTCAAAACTTGCTGTCAGGTGAGGTGTATTATTCTGCTGTTAGTCCACTATGACTGACAAAACCTGCTTTCGTCTGAATACTGTTACCAATCGCTGCTATGAGGCTGTTAGCTGAAAACTTCAATTTCATCAGAAGAATGGACTTTTCCACTAGTGTCTCAACCAAAACCAATCTACTCAGTCAAACTGTCATCTCCAAATCAACTGATTCAAATAGAAACTTACGATAACAAAAACATAGTGAATGGCTGTTATCAGCAGAATGACAAATAACCCTGACGTCAGCAGCTTTTCGATTAACTGATAGGTGTGAGGACGTTGCAGATCATAGTTTTGAATCCATAAAGCTGAAATTTGAATTGATTCAAGAACATGCTGTTTATTTTTCGAATATACGAAGATACTGCTGCGAATACTTGAGGATACTGTAAGGATACTGTTCGGATACACTCCAAATAGCTGGATTAACCTCAACAACAATGCAACTTTCACCTCACTCAAAATATCTATTCATTCCCATAACAGGACAGTCGTGTAAAACAATTTTTCAAAATTAAAAACACACCTTAAGGCAAATTTTTGACAATTTTCAACCCAAATTAATACAGAAAACTGTTTCATTAATATCAACTCCTAAACGATATCAATATTTTTGAAATTTATTCATTTTTTCACCATCTTTCAAATAGAATATTTGAGTACAGTATCACAATTTTACTCGTAAGAAGAGAGTGTGGTAGTTACGGATGTGGCTGAATTTAATTTCAAATCTTTGGATTTGTATTGTATACAAAGATCTTGAACAAGTCGTTAAGAGCTCGTACATGTTTTGCGCTTATTTTTCTGCACAACGACTTAAAAATATTATATGAAATTAAATTATTGAATATCATTAATTATAAATTTTTCTGCACTTACTGCAAAACGAAAAAGCAGCTTTTTCTCCAAATCGGTAACCCTCTTTAGATTCTCGTACTAATGAAGGTCAAAATGGGTACCGAATTCAAGATTTTAAACATTTTTTTTTCTTAATTCTTTTACGTTGATTCAAATTTTTCTATAAATTTCACGAATTGGTCCAAAATTCATATACTGTTTTACCCCACATACAAAATAGACACGAATTTGGCCCCCAAAAAATGGATTTTTGGCGTATTTTAATGAAATTTTAGAACATTTTTTTGGACAATTTCGGACATCAATGTCCGAATCCAATTCATGTTGATCAACTATTTCTAAATTTAATTCTGCTTTTAAAAAAACCATCAATTTGTCGTATTTTTATCCGTTTAGCGAATTTTTTGGCAAAAATAATATTGCAACGACTCTGAAAATAAAAAAAATTGATAATGTCAAGAATTCTTTTTATTGACAAAAATTGAATGTATGAACTTTAGTAATGAAAAATTTTAAATATGAACTTCGTTCTTCCGCTAAAAAAATCTAGCATTCTAAACCCTTAATTTTCTAATAGAAAACGTAAATCTAACTATTTCGAACCGATTTCGGCCATTTTTTGTGATTTTATCGAATTAATGTAGAAGATGAAACCGCAGCAATGGTTTAAAAATTTTTAAAATAAAAATCGTTGGAAGATTCATTTTATCAAAATGTATTTTGTAGGTAAAGAGGATTGAGGTAAAAACGCCGTTTTTGCGCCAAAAAAATCAAGCAATCTAAATTTGGAATATTCCTTTAAAAAAATACTAATTTAACGATTTTTAATGTTTTTGGTAATTTTTGTTGTTGTGATTTTAGCAAATTTTCGTTGAAATTTTAAAATTTCATAGAAAAAAAATGGAAATTTTTGAAAAATCCTGAACGAAATAATCAGTGGACAGCACTTTTTGAGCTCGTTGGATTGGCGACATTTCAAAAATTGTACACGAAAAATGAGCAACACTGTTGACAATTTTTAAATTTATATTTCTTAGCAAAATATTATCCAAACAAATTGTTTCCTCGTTGAAATAGGTCATTCCAAAATGTCAACTCTTTTTTTCATAAACGTCAGTCGATGATGTTGGAAAATTCGCTCATATGGTCGTACTGCATTATTTAAATACAGCTCAAGTTTTTTCTGTTTTCTAACAAACTTTAGAATTCTTGTTTACATATCTGAACTACCACGCTCTCGTACGTTGTTGTAAACACACGAATCATGTCTCTACTACTAGGTACCGACTGTGAAACATTTTCATTTTAACAATTCTGTTATAACCGTAATTTTGCTCTCCCGTAATCACTAACACACACATTTTTGTTCTCTTCTGCCTCGCCCTGTCATTCAATTCCTTCATTCCCTCATCCTTCTTCCCAACCTTCAATTTAAACAAATATCGCTCTCTACTAAAAAACGACAATATCAACGTTGAAACGATCGTTTTTTCAATCGTTTAAAACATCAATTTCATTCTCCTAAATTCGAAAAACATATTTTGTCGTATTTGCTATGATTTTTATAAATTGAAATTGCGTCAACCGAATCGCTTATTTGGGTTTTTTCGCGGTTTTCACTTTGTGACGTCAAAATTGTCCAATATTGTTGAAAAAAAAAAAACACGACGACGCGATGTGATACGTTGAAACCCTCACTTGTTTTATAATTCAAAATGTTACCTTTACCTCCCCCCCCCCCCCCCCCCCCCCCCCCCCCCCCCCCCCCCCCCCCCCCCCCCCCCCCCCCCAATTGAAAAATATACTTTTTTCAAAAATGTCAAATGCTGGTTTGTCGATACGATTGGTTCGGGTTTGTTTGTTCATGTTTCAACCGGGTTACTTATATGTATAATTTTTTTTCGATTTTCAACTTTTTTTTCCCTCTCGAAAAACTTGCGTCAAAATCGAAACAGTCGAAATGCTTCCCATACCTAACCCTTTCATTCCCGAAGAGCATGAACCGTGGTGCCCACTAAGCAATCCAAGTAAGTTTCGAAGCGTGCATTTTTGTTTAAAAAACAAACAAAAACTTTTCTTTTTTTAAATGAAAAATTTTTTCCAAAAAAGTGACTTTTTTTCGTTCAAGGTGTTGCGTCAAAAATGGGCTTTTCTATGTGGACGATGTTTCGATATTGCATTTTCGAATGAAGGGATGGCTTTCGTTATTTGTCGTTTAATTTTAATTTTTTTTCTAGTTTTTGAAAATGAGGATTGATGAAATGAATGTTGTAGTAGTTTTTTTTCCTTGGTGAGAATCAATGGTGAATTCCTATTGGTTGGGTTTCTATTAATTTGAAATCATGCGCTTTGATTCATCGAGAAAGATATTTTTTGGTAAACATGAGCTTTGACGATGTTTTAAGTAAAAATGCTCGTTCATTTGTGTTATACCCCGTTCTGCATCTCCCCTCCACCCCATTTCATCAAAATTTCAATTTAAACTAGGACGCCTGGGAGTGTCTATCGATAGGACCCTATATTCCCTTTTGATTTCTTGAACATTTTGCTGGACAATTTAGGTAAAATTGCAGCAAAACGTGTGGTTAATGTGAGCACGTAACAGGAACGAATGTAAGGAAACAAAGTGGTGCCGATGATTTACATGGAAAGAAATTTAAGGTGGTGATTAATAGATTTTTGTAAGGGGATGTAATCGGTGGTTATTGCGTGGCGTTGGAAATCGGGAAAAAAGTTGAAATGGAATACGCACTGAATCATTTGCCAGAAAATTTTGGGTCCCCATGGCTAGAAAAACACGGAGCTTGTAGGATAAATGTTGTCCAATCTCCACATTATAACGTGTTACTCTTTAATTTTGTGTAAATAGACTATTTCTTCTATAAAATTTTGCGTTTTTCTTGGAATGGAAGGCAGTGAACTAAGAAAAGCTTATCAAATGGCGTTTGAGGGTACTCTGATGTACTAGCTACATACATCACTCCACTGGTAACCTCAGGTGTAGCTGTTTTCTCAGCCATTTTTCAGTCGTAAGAATTCTCGGCACTAGTACTGTAAGGGTTAAACTCCCATTTAGTAACTCGGGTTTAAACTGTTGTTGGAAATAAACGGTGATTACCTGGGAATTTTCTTTCATCAGGGGGAGTAACAACGGAGATTAAGAGTCATTTTCTCCCACCAGAGTGCTTTTCAAGTTTAAACTCCCTTCGTAGCATCTCGTGTTTGAAACTTTTGTCGCTAATTGATAGGTTCAAACGTTTCTTAAAAATAATAGGGGATCACATGGAAATTGTCTTTCACAAATAGGTTAAAATGGAGATTAACTGTCATTGTCTCCCACCAGAGCAGTTTTATAGTTTAAACTCCCATCAAACCAACTCCGGTTTAAACTGTTAACTTTTGATAAACCCCTGTTGAACTGTTTTTTGTTTTGTATACGTAGATATGTGTCATTAACGACGATAACAATCGATAGGATTGAGATAAAAACTTCATTCTTTTGCGGAAAAATCTAGCATCAAATTACAAAAATTGCTAAAAACCATCAAAAAACTGCTAAAAATCGTTAAATTCATCTTTTTAGTAGAAAATTACCCAAAAACTTGTATCAAATATGCAATAGGTCATTTCAAAATTTACTCTCAAATTTACGCCGGCAATAAGAACTTGAATTTCATTAAAACGATAAACAACTGGATTAAAATGCTGAAAATTCGAAAAATTAAAAATCTTCTCTTAAATAGAATATTTCTTCCAAAAACATTCACAGTTGGAATAGTTTCTACTCATAAAATATCGAGAATTTCCTCAAGAATAATTTTGAAAAAACAAAAAACTGTTAAAAATCGTTTAATTCATCTTTTTTTAACAGAAAATTACTCAATCAACTTGTATCAACAATGAAATAGGTCATTTCAATTTATGAATCTCAAATTTAAGCCGACAAACAGAAATTAAATTTATTTCAAAACGATCAAAAACTGAATTAAAACGCTGAAAATTCGCTAAATTATCAATTCTCGTTCAAATGGAATATTTTCCCCAAAAACATTGATTATTAAAATGTTTTTACTCACAAAAGATCGAGAACTTCTACTCAATTTAACATAAATTTAATGGGATACTTTTGAAAAATTCGCTCAAACGGCCATGCTACACGACTGAAATTTTTAGAAATTTCGTTGTTTCCTCGAAATGGTTTAGTCAAACGTTAATTGAACGCGTTCCATTCATTTTTTTCCATCCTCATTTTCAAATTTCAAAAATAGAGAAATAATTTTGATTTCCTTTTATCAAAATTTTGACAGCAGATAGAATAGTTTGTTATAGAGGAGGTGGATGTTTTGTGATTTCTCATTTCTGTTTCTCCCCGAGCATTATTTATCTTCTGTTGTTTTTAGATTCCCTTCGTAGATATTTTTTATTCTCTTCGTGGGACACCCTCGTTTTTACCCTCCGAAACTTATTTCCTTTACCTTTTTGTAAAAAATTGTCCTTCCACACCCTCATTTTGTACAAAATCAAACAGTTTCCCGATTTTTTTTACGAGCATGTTCGTCCCGAAAACATGTGCCACGTCTCTTTC
Source organism: Creontiades dilutus (assembly GCA_031894815.1). Classification (NCBI taxonomy): domain Eukaryota; kingdom Metazoa; phylum Arthropoda; class Insecta; order Hemiptera; family Miridae; genus Creontiades; species Creontiades dilutus. The sequence continues at coordinate 918,294 of JAVIWC010004963.1, forward strand.
CGAAAATCATTAGATAGTTTCATTCATTTATTTCACATCCAAAAAACACATTTCGTTTTCTGCTTCCCTTCTCCCTAAAGTGATGATTTTTTTTTTTTTTCTTCAAAATTGATAAATTTTTGTTGCTCTTTCGCCAACTCGTGTAAATCATCGATGATTATTAAGCCCTATCATCAAACTCTATTCCAGCTTAGAAAACTACCTGACTTTTGCTTGTTCTTTGAAAATCGTACTTAACAAATTGAGCAGTTTTTCTGTAATAAAAGTTGTATTTCGACATGATGAGGGAATAAGTTCCGATCAAGCGCGTTTTGGACAGAAAATTGTCAGGACCCCCCCCCCCCCCCCAAAACCACGTTGTATTAGCATTGAAAAACAATTTGCACTCAGCCGAAATTTGAAAACTAATTTTCCCATAATAAAAGCGAAATTGAGATATGAAGAGATAATAAGTTGCGATCTACCGCATTTTGGACAATAGCTTCGTGTTATTGCTCATTTTCCCAGAAAACCGTCGATTCGCGCCCCCAAACACGTTTTTCTGTATCAAAACCCAAATTTCTCTTCAACTTCCCTTTTTAAAGTTGTTTTTGTATGATGCAGTACGAAAGCTGTAATTTTGGCGCAGTTTTTCCCATGCTTCGGAAAATCTAGAACTATCGATTTTTAAAGGAAAAAAGAAATTGCCGGACACGTTTTCGATCGGAAATATATTGTAGAATCGATCAAAAGGCAGTTACAACGAAAACGTGAACACCGTTGCATAAATATATACCCGATATAGGAGCAAAATTGTTCTCAACTATTAACTTTCAAGCAAATGATTATTTGGCTGGTTGTAATAGTTTTAGATAACAAAAATTAATTTTCTCATTTGTTGAAAATTTAAACCTTTTCAAACTGTGATATTAGCTGTTATTGGTTAACTGTTAACCTTTATGGTGGTTTTTTCGCTGATCATAACAGTATCTCAAAATACCTAATAACTTCATACAAACTTTATTAATAACTGAAAATTTGCCTCAAATTTTCTGGGTAGTCTGGGAAAAATAAGCTATAGGTATGGCTTCATTTTTCAGAAAATTTGCCAAAAATCGTCAAGAACACGAACAAGTTTGTCAAAACTATGGAATTCGATTAGAAAAGGTCATTAGCTATGGTCATATTGAGGGTACAAGGAACCAGAAAATATAAAATTTGATGTCCTAAATTCCTAAATATATAGAATTTCATTAAAATAAGCTAAATGGCTTTATTTTTTAAAGAAATTTGCCAAAAATCGGTGAGAACCCGTAACAAATTCGGTCAAAACTCCGGAAAATGAGTTACAAACGGTCGTTAGCTATGCTCATTTTAAGGGTACGAGGAACCAGAAAATATAAAATTGTTATGGAATTTCATCAAAATAAGCTATATATATTCATTTTTAAAGAAAATTTGCCAAAAATCGGTGAGAACAGGAACAAATTTTGTCAAAACTCCGGAGTATGAATTAGAAAAGGTCATGGTAGCTATGGTCATGTTAAGGGTGCGAGGAACCAGGAAATACAAAATGGTATGCCTATTATCCTGAAATTTCATCAAAATAACCCGTATGGCTTCATTTTTCTAGGAAATTCGCCAAAAATCAGTGAAAACACGAACAATTGGCAAAAATTTCGGAATATTAATTTAAAGCAGGTCGTTTCTTATGAAATTCAAAATTATTATTGTATTCTATGTTATTGTAATGTATATGTTTCTGTTCCGAATTCTAAATGTTCGTTAAAAAGCCGAAAAACTGCTCAGTGTCCCTATTTGAAACTCGTCCCTTCGTATTTTCCTCGCATTTTCAACCCTTTTACAAACCTGTAGACACTCGATCCCACCATCAATGTCCAGGATTTTTACGTTTTCGCCTCCCCACACATCCACCTCCTCTCTTAATTTCGTTCTTTCTCAAAGCCTAAAAACTAGAGAGTGTTAAATTTGACTCAAATTGTCATTGTGTGTGTTTTATTAGCGCGTTTTGTGGGTTTAGGTTATGTGTAAGTTTAGTTTTGTGAATTAAGGTTGTATATGGGTTTAGGTGTTGTTTAGGTCTTGATTTGGTTTAGTTACGTGCAGGTTAGTTCATGTTTAGGTTTAGGTTATGTACGGGTTTAATTTTGTGATTTTAGGTTATGTGTCCGATTAGTTTGGTTGGTTCAGGTTATGTGTGGGTTTAGTTTGAGAGTTGAGGTTTAGTTCGGGTTTATTATGTGATAGTTCAGGTTTAGCTTCCGAGTTGAGATCTGTTAAGGTGTGGGAGTTCAGGTTATGTGGAATTAATTTTGTTGGTTAGGTTAAATGTGGTTGGTTCAGGTTTGAGAATGAGGTTGTGTGAGAGTTTATTATGAGAGTTGAGGTTATGTTCAGGTTTATTATGCGAGAGTTCAAGTTTGGTTTCTGAGTTAAGGCCTGTGTTATGTGGGATTAATTTTGTGAGTTTAGGTTATGTGTCCTATCAGTTCTGTGAGAGTTTAGTATGAGAATCGAGGTCATTTTTGGGTTTATTATGCGTGAGTTTAGGCATATTTTCCGAGTTAGGTTGTGTGGGTCATGTGTGGGTTTTATTTTGTAGGTGAGGTTACTTGATGATTTAGTTACAGAGTTCAAGTTGGGTTTGGGCCGAGTTTTGTGAGAATTAGTTATGGGTAGGTTGAGTTTTCCACGTTGCTGTCATGTTTCAGTTTAGGTTATATGTGGCTTTACTTTGATTATATAGGATATGTGTCAGTGTGGCTCAAAATTATGTGGGATTAATTTTGTGCATTTAGGTTATGTGTTTGAATAGTTTGGTTGGTTCAGGTTATGTGTAGGTTCAGGTCACATCTGTGTTTAGTTTAACGAGTTTAGGATATGTTCGAGTTTATTTTATTAGTGTAGGTCATGGTTGGGTGTATTCTATTGGTGTAGGTCAAGTAAAGAGTTTGATTTGGTTTAGCGGATACTAACGTTCAACTATAACCTTCATTTGGATTTCATCAATATGGGTCCCGTATCATGTTTTAACACGCTCAATCTTGTCTCATCCTGTTTCTTCATGCTTTTCCCACTTCCCCTCTCCCCCTCCCCACCCCACTCCCATCCCATCACCCCTACCAATAACCACCCCTCCAAATTTAAAACCACCCTAACGAAACTTTATCGATATTACCGCATTTTCAGGATTTTTGACTTTTAAAATCTGCCTCCCAATGACGTCATTAACGATCCCAGTCACCATCACTTTCACTGACCTTTCAAATATATCAAATTTCAAATCGCAGCATTAAAAATTCGATGATTTAAATCACCCAGCTTAAAAAAAAAATCATCACTTCCTCCTTGATTTCACACCTACTTACCCATTTTATTTTCACATTATACTATTTTTGTTTCAAATCATGTTTATGTTTATTGATGATGTTTATATCTTTTTAGCTTTATTTGTGGATTTGTGATTGATGCATTTGGATGGAATTTGCTACCGCTTTTTTTATGCACAGAAATTTGGATGTCGCTTGATTGTTATGAGCTTTGATGCAAAATGTTTTCATGCCCAAATTTCAAATTGCTTCAGCATCTATATTCAGCTGTTTTCGTTATTTTTGGACGATGTTTTCTAGATTGGAGTCGTGTTTTAGAGGCGTTCTATTACTATGAAATATTTCTTGACATAGAGTCAGGATAGATAGAGGGATGTCCTATCATCGATAGGGGAAAGAGGGGCAAACCTAAGTTTAGAGAAACAATAACTGAGTACAAATCTGTCAGACTATTCTAAGAAGTAGAGATTTGAGATTTTTTTCTATTAGTGTAGAGAAAAATATATGTATGGCTGTGTGTATGGGAATTTGGAATGATGCCATAAGGGATGGGGTATCCCAGGGAGGTCCTCTTTTGTCACTGCTATTCAACCTAGTGGTGGTTAAGTAGCTTTGGGAGAGCTACCAGCTGAAATAGGATTTGATATCGCACCTGTGGTGCAGAAACTTGCTTTGGCGTATGCTGACAGCGCCATCTTGCTTGCAGAAACCTGTGAGGTCGCCCATAACGTATTTCTGAGCTACCAGTCAGGTGTGGTTTGGTGGTTTAACTTCTGCCAAGTTCTCGTCCTTGCATAAGGAGAATGTGGTGGGTGAGGAGTGCCTTGTCTTTGGACACACTCCTATACCTGCCCAACCTATCCCAGAGAGGTCGTCTGTTGCCCCTTCTCTTGATCCTGGTCATTATAGCTTGGAGAAGTCACCAGCTGAAATAGGATGTTGAATTGCACCTGGTGGGCAGATAATTGCTTTGGCATATGCTGATAATGCCATTCTGCTTGCAGAAACCTGTGAGGGCTTGGAGCTCATTCTTAACGTATTTCTGAGCTGCTAGTCAGGTGTGGTTTGGTGGTTAACTCAGCCGAGTTCTTCTTCTGCCAAGTTCTTGTCTTTGCATAAGGTGAATGTGGTGGGTGAGGAGTGCCTTGTCTTAAGACAGACTCCCATATCTGTCCAACCTATCCCAGACACATCCTCTGTGGCCATTGCTATTGAACCAGGTTGCTATAGCTTGGAGAAGTTACCACCTGAAATAGGATTTGATATTACACCTGGGGTGTAGATACTTGCTTTGGCACATGCCATCCTCCTGCTTGCAGCAACGTTTGAGAGCTTGGTGGTCATCCTTAACGTATTTTCTCAACAGCTAGCCAGGTGTAGATCGGTGGTTAACTCAGCCAAGTCTTTTTCCTGTCATGTTCTTGTCTTTTGGTAAGGAGAATGTGGTGGGTGAGGAGTGTAGTGTCTTAAAACAGACTCTTGTATATGTCCAATCTATCCCAGAGTCTGTCACCACTCCTCTTCAACCTGGTTTTGGATATATAGCCTTGGGGAAGCTTCCAGCTGAAATTGGGTTTGATATCGCACATGGCCTGCAGATAATTGCTTTGGCATTTTGATGATGTCATCCTGCTTGCAGACATCTGTGAGGCCTTGCAGGTCGCCCTTAACGTATTTGCTGAACTGCTAGCCAGGTGTGATTTGGTGGTTAACTGAGCTAAGCTAGTGTGTCTTCCTGGCATCCTCGTGGTGGATGAAGAGTGCCTTGTCTTAGGACAGACTCCCATACCTGCCAAATCTGTGGTGGCGTTTTGGTAATACATGGCTTTTGTGTTGCCACCATTGCTACAAGCCACGTTGACTTAATGCAGCCCATGTGGGCTTGCTTGGAACGTGTTTTACCCATGTTTCGGCACCAGTTGCTCTATAAACACCCTGACATGAATAGCAATCCATCCATTGCTGTCAATCCAGTTGCCTTGAAGGGGACAATATCTGGCTTAATGCCGCTGCCACCCTCCATATGGTGCAGTCTCTCTGTCTCCCCATCCCAGCTGCTGGATGGCAAAGCATCCAACATCCCTATCCGCCTGACAACTGCATCATGATCAAGAATGCAGCCACCACAAGTTCCTAGCATGCTTCATTACCAAGGTGTTTTAACCTCATTATGAAGTGGTTATTGGTGTACACTTGTGCAAGGACCCAACTCCTGCTGTACATAGTCAGTGTCCTGGGCCATATCGAATCTACTCCAACTAAAGCATGTTCTGTATTTCATCAACTTCATATGCACGCTCTAAGCAAAAAGCTCTGGAAATCCACATAGCCTTGTCTGGACTTTCCAAATTCTCTTTTGTGCTGTACAATTTCGGATTGATGAACATTGATGGTACAATATCGGCATTTGATCACGAACGAGGTATATACGATGTACACAATCCCTATAAATGTGACTCTCTCACCCATTTTCGAAATTCCCACCAAAAGAACGCCTCTCTAAAACACGACTTCACCAAAATCGTCGTCAAATTTAAACGGCAAGTCCATCTTGTCGTTTGAAATTTCCTGCTATCGCCTTTTCATTTTTGATATATATTTTTTTCCATTTCTACTGTGCATTTTGCTGGTTTTTATTGCGCATTTTGCCCTATTTCGGTTCGTCTTTCGCTGCCATGTACGCTTTTTTTTACATTTACATCTCGCATCAAAATCCATGCACTTGTACAATATCAGCTCATAAACTGTATTTTTATTTTACCATCATTTTTAAATTTTTTTTTGTCATTCATTCTTGATTTCCTTCTAATTTTTTTTGCCTATTTTCTCCAAGGGCCATGTTTGTTTTTCTTTTTCGAGTTTGTGGGGCTTTTTTCGACATTATTCCTACGCTATTTTTCATCATATAAACATTTTTAACTTTTTGGGTCGTGTTTTTCACGCATATTTTTCTCGGTTGATGGTGAATCTACTTGTATCATTTTCAAATTCAATTTTTTCTTTTATTTATATTTTCAATCTTATTTTGTTCATTTCAATTTTCAAGTTTGACGGGTTTGGTTTTCTCTTGCCTGACGGACGTACTTACACTTTCTTTCCCCATTAACCAAGAATCTGGCAGATGTTGTTTAAAAAAGGATCAATTTAATTAAATTGCATCTTTTTTTCGTTGCTCATTTGTCAGAAACGAAATTCCACGGTTTTGGGATTTCTAAAAACAAGAAACAAACGATCAATTCGTCCCCTTAAGCTGTATACAGGTTGTCTTGACTTAAATACTTGAAACTTCAGGGATCAATTCTGCGAGTGATTTGCAACAAAAAGTGTTCCTTAAAGTTTTTTCAAAAGAGGCTTCGAGTTATTGGCTAAGATTTTCGACCTCATCTCCAAAAAAAAGCCTCAACTCCTTTGAAATTTTCTTTGATTATTTTCAAACCTGAGGATACCGTTCGGAAGAGCTTTAAATTTCCTATCTCCTCGACGCCGAATCGTAATTTTTCAAGAGAGTTAAAAGACTGGGAAAAGTGGTCAAAACACCGAAAATTGGGGTTTTTTCAATTCGATTCGTCCCTCCGTGAAAAAAAATGAAAAATGAACGAGTCATATCCATTTTCAAGATATGAGCTCACAAAACTCGAAAAATATCTTAAATCTGCAATAACTCAAAAACAAAGGCTCTTTGAAGAAGGAAAAAAAATACGAGACACGTTTGATTGCGAATCACTTTTAGAATCGATCCTTAACGTCCCACCCACTCAAGTCAAGATTCACAATATTTTTGGATAGGAACAATAATGGAAAACACAAACTATTTTTATATTTCGGCTTCTGCATTTTTCCAATTATGAAGAAAATTAATTTTTGGTTTTTTGAAGTTGTTTCTAGAGTTTTTCTTTTTACTCCATCAAAAATTTGTCATTTTTCGCCGTTATGACTCCTATTGTATTTTCGATCATTGGGTCACAGAAAAACTGCGCCAGTCACTTCAAAACAGCTTGACACCATGAAGTTGTCTAAAATTCCTCTTTTAAACCCCCAAAAAGCGCCGACCAACTTTCTCGTCCATCAAACTGCCGTTAATCTTCAATTGTTTTTATTTGATATTGTTTTAATTATTCATTTCATTTTCGTTTCATTTGAAACCTGGTGGGGGGTTGAACTGTGGGTAAAAGAGAAACTTTCAGCATGACATTTCCCGACTTTTTCCCGAAAGAAAATCTTCCTAAAAAAAATGCTCACTTGCAAGTACGAAACTATCAGTATAAACTCTGCTTTAAAATTAGTGGAATCACGTTATTCTAGATCCTTCGCTTGTAGTATTTCATCTAAAGCACCTGTGTGGTTTTTTTATCTCACGTAATTGTTGTTGAACTTTTCATTGCTATGAATTTTGATTTCTATTTGATATGAGTGGTTTTTGACAAAATAAGTATTGATTGCACTTTTTACGAGTATTTTGTTGGTGTTGATCGCAATATTACTGGCAAGGACGTCTGTTTTACACAGCAAGGTGAGTGACATGTCGTTAGAGGTTGGTAAAGGTGGTTTTATAAAACCGAGGTTTAAACAAATTATTTTTCTAAACTCGTTTAAGGTTAATTCCGTATTGGGTAGGTTTATGTAAGGTGGGGTTATTAAAGTGTTACGATCGAGGAGTTGGACAATAAAAAATGACGGAAGTTTAAAAAAAAAAAATCACTGATTGCTGGATGACTGGCCTCAGATTTTGGATCATAGCCGTTATCGAAGCAGATTTTCCAGTTGTTATTCAACTGCGCTGGCTAGCAAATAAGGCTGAAGGACTGGATACAGATTGCAGAGAATACTGCATTATTTCCTGGATACAAGATACACAAAATCTGGAATCATGGACTGGATGCCAATACCTGGATACCAAATACAGAGTATTTAGCAGGATAACGTATTGTTTACTGGATGCTAGGTATACAGGATTACTTATTGGATACAGGGGATATTGCTACCTCACAGTACATTGATCATGGATTGCTCAACCTCAGCAGTACATTGACGATTGATTGATTTAACGCTGCATTACATTGATCTTGGATTGCTCAACGTCAACAGTACATCGATGATTGATTGATTTAACACTGCAGTATATTGATCATGGGTTGCTCCACCTCAGAAGTACATCGATGATCAGTTGATCTAGCTGAGCAGTACATTGATGATTGATTGATTTAACACGAGCATTACATTGATCATGGATTGCTCAACGTCAGCAGTACATTGATGATTGATTGGTTTAACACTGCAGTATACATTGATCATGGGTTGCTCCACCTCAGAAGTACATCGATGATCAGTTGATCTAGCTGAGCAGTACATTGATGATTGATTGATTTAACACAGCATCACATTAATGATTGTTTTCCCAACCTAAGCAGTACACTGATGGTGGATTGATCCTACTTCTGGAGCACATTGATGATGAATTGATCTACCTCAGCAGTACATTGATTATTCTACTTCAGCAGTACATTGGTTTATCTGCCTCATCAGTGCATTGATTGATTGATGGAAATTCAAAAAATCTTTTTGATCACGAGCAAACTACATGTTCAGCAGTTCAGAATTCCTGATTTCGTTAAAGTATTGAGGTGTTTCTAAAAAACAGAATAACTCGGTAATTTACTTGTTTGTTCCATAAAAAAAGTTTCTTCAAAACCTATTGTTTAAACACGTAAGAAAAAAGTTCACCTTATAAAGATCTAAACCTTTTAATTTTTGTATATTAACCGCATCTTAGAACATTGGACGTAATTTAACAACGGGAAAAGAATTTTAAAATTTCCTCGACGTCAGTTTTTAAAATTAAAAGCACAGACACTGGACAAAACTAATCTGAACATTTTAACTGTACAACAATCACTAGAAGCAACTACTTTTGCAACAGCGCCTGAGTTATTTGGCGCAGTCTTCACTGTACCGCAGGAAAATAAATTTTTGAAATTTCAAGAAATGTAAACAGTGAAAAAAAGTCGAATGGTCCCACATATTTCGATAAAGAAAAAATCGAGGCCTGAGGGGAAAAAATTGTTTGTTACGTAAAAATGGTCGACACATTTATAGAACAAGGGGTTGGGGTTTCTTTTTATTTTGTTGTTTTTAGCCAAAGGAAGGACGAATATAGAGTTGCGAGAGCAGTTTATTTTGGCGGATAACGTTTCGCAAAGTATGTCCGCATTCAAACCGAAGCTGTCGACAGAGAGAAAGACCCCAACTACCAACACTGGTCCTATCACGAAGGTAAGATGAATTTTTGTACTGATATCAATTCAAATGACAAGGGGTTTTTAAATGGTTCCATTTCGCCGCGTTTTCGTGATCTTTCAATTGTTATCCAAGTTCTGAAGATACACTTCAGTGGAAAAACGATTTTCCAAAGTGTAGAGTAAGCGGAGGACTGGTAAAAACACGATATAGCCTGAAACAGGAATGAAAAAAAAGGGAAAACTTTAAAAATTCGCAAAATGGAATTTTGTTTACAATTTTTACTGCCTTTGGTACCTATTGTGATCCCGTTGGTTCTTGCTACACATCACAACAAACGGTGAGTACCACAATTTCCATTTTAACATCCATCCTACGTCGTCCAACATACAAAAGGTAAGTTTTGTAGTATCCATCCACCTCCACCCCTTCTGCATGGTGTGCGAATGCATCTCTTCTCTCTGTATCTTTGGAGTTTGTTCTTCGTTATTTCCTGGCACAGGGTTTTTCAATTTTCTCTGACAGCTGCTGAATATTCTCAGTGCACTGCTGAACCTGTCACAGTTTGCTGTATGGTTTTTTTTTTCGTTTTTCGGTGTAGTTTTTTTGTGGCACGTTTTTGGTTTTCTTCTGGCTGGAATTTCTTCAGTTAATCTTTGAACTTGTCGTAGCTGTTCACTCGATGAAGTAATTGAAAATATTCGAAACTTCCGAGCAGGAACATGTTGATTCCTACACAACCTTTTTTTTTTCACAAAATCTGATTAATTGTCCAATAAAAAATAAAATCGCGTTGCCGCTATTTCAATGAGGTGATACCTTGATAATTTATTCAATAACCTTCACCAAGACATCTTCGTTTATTCTACTTTTAGTTAATTCTTCAATCAATTCAATCCTAGAAGGCATAAATAGTTCTTCTTGAAGAACTTGGGTATTTTATGAGGAAAAAACAAGGAATCGGGAAGTTATATAATATGGTCAGTCAACTAACTAGTTTGGTTATAATATCTAGTACTCCACGTAGAAAATACGGATATTACAAACACTTATTCTTTCGAAACATCATATCTTGGCAAAGAACTGAGCAGAAATAAGCAGCCGTTCCCATTTTATTCCGAATTTGATGCTCTAAAAGTTTGAATTTTGTGGCTTGTTTCGATGCAAAACCCCATTTCATAGAAATTCTTGATTGAATTTAAACAAAAACACGTTTTTTTGAGGTGTTCACTGGTAAAATTTCATTGGCGGACGTTTTTAGGACATTTTGTGTTCAGCGTTAACTTTCCTATACCCCTGAATTTTTTTGTGGTTACTCTGTTTATTTTGTGTTCATTTTTTATCCATGGGATATTGCGCAGGTTAGGGTTGTTTTTTATCAAACGGTTGTGTTGGGATTGACAATTCCTGCTTCGGTGCACCATTCAAACGATGATGAATTCAGAACAAAATGAATGTTTTGTTGGTTTCCCGGTTGAGGATGTTGATTTGTTTATTCTCTTGTACTTTGAACTTTTTTCAACTCGCATCAGCCGGTGAGCTATTGGACGAGCTGATGCCCATCTTTGAGAAGCTGCGAGAACGAGAGGCCCAAGCGAGGTCCGAGTTCCCCATCACGGTTGCTCAGCGAATCCACACGCCGCACACTTGTCAGGTAACTGATAACTGAGGTGGAAATTTTGCAGGTCAAAGACAAACATCAGGCGTCAAATCAGGTCTGATGTCAGGTGGTTGATTGGAGTTCTGTATTAGAGTCAAAAGTTGAAAGTGCAAAGATTCAGGGTGAGCATTAAGCCTAGTACAGACAGTGCGAGGCTGCTCGATTCGAATGCCTCGCTACATTTGCCTCTGGTCGAGGCGAACGCTTTTGACGAAAATTGCAAACACGAATGCTCGGTGCAAGCATGCACCACCCAAAAGTACGGAAAGTAGTCAATATGGTGCCGTCATCCCGTATAACCGTGCAAATTGCAGCCGCTGCATTCATTGTGATGGCAACGGTTATTGAGAACCAAGAAAAAAGGCGACGTAAGCGACGTTGGTGGGTCAAAAAAATCTATCAAAATCGGTGCAAATATGGAAACAGGCTCCTAGAAGATGTGAGGTTTGAAGAAGATGCACCCAATTTTGCGCGAATGTGCCAGTGAGATTTCCCACAAAACGCGTTTACTTTTGTGTAATTTCACCATCTTGTGAATTGTTTCTCCATCCATAGGGTTGCTTGGCTTGAGGCAAATGCAAACAGGTACACACAGTACAAACGGCTCGGTGCGAGGTGCCTTTGAGCACTGCCATTTTACCAACAAGCTCCCTGCTCACCTCGAGCAGTGCGACCCGAGCAGCTTGTAGCAAGCAGCCCCAGTACACACAGTCCGAGCATGCGTCCTGAGGCATTCGAGGCGAGCAGCCTTGCACTGTCTGTACCTGGCTTTAGTCGATGGGATGTAAAGGCGTCAAATGAGGCCTGATATCAGGTGGGTGGGTGCATGTCTGAACCCAGGACATAAGTTTAAAGTAGATAGACCGAAGTAAACATCAGTCAATACAGTGAAAAGGCCTCAAATCAGGCCTGATATCAGCTGTGTTGGGGAAGGGGAGGGGGGTTTGCACAATTGGCTGATCTATGTGGCAAGTTTACATGTTTGTTGTAAATGCAGTACTTGGTAAAGTTCCTTCACAGTACTTGGTGGGTTGTGTTTAGGCCTGATGTCAGGTGGGTGGGGGCAGTTCTGTATTAGGATCAAAAGGTGAAAGTAGACAGATCAAAGGTGATCAATTCAATGGGATGTGAAAGGCGTAAAATCAGGCCTGATATCAGGTGGGTGCAGAAAGTCAGACAAAGTGAACATCAGGCCTCTGAACCAGGTGAAATGACTGCCTATGCAGTACTTGGTAAAGTTCCTCCACAGTAGAGGCTTGATGTCAAGTTCTGTACTAATCAAAAGGTAAACATCAGATTCAGATAAGGATGGGAAAGGCGTCAAATCAGGCCTGATATCAGCTAGGGTGGGCATATCTGAACCAGAGACACCCAGTAGATGATCTGAGTCAATGAGGTGTAAGAGCATCAAATCAGACCTGATATCAGCTGTTAAATGATGCATTTGCAGTACTTGGTAAAGTTCCTCCACAGTACTTGTGGGTTGTTTAGGCTTGATGCCAGGTGGGTGGGGCCAGTCCTGTACTAAGGTCACAGGTCAGGTATGTGAAAGTATACAGATCAAAGGTGAGCATAAGTCGATGGGATGTAAAGGCGTCAAATCAGGCCTGATTTCAGCTAGGACTGGGGCATATCTGAACCAGAGACACGAGGTAAGAGTAGATAGATCAAAGTAATTATCAGTCAATGAGGTGTAAGAGCATCAAATCAGACCTGATATCTGCTGAGAGGGAGGGGGGGGGGCTGTTGAAAATGATGCATTTGCAGTACTTGGTAAAGAGTTCCTTCATTACTTGTTGGGTTGTGTACAGGCCTGATGTCAGCTGATTGGTTCAGTTCTGTATGAGGGTCAAAAGGTGAAAGTAAACAGATCAAAGGTAAGCATTAGTCGATGGGATGGAAGGGGCCAAATCAGGCCTGACATCAGCTATGGTGAGAGCACATTTTGACCTATCAACATGGAATTTTTATGCATCAATGTTCAATAACAGTATAATGTACCGATACCTTTACAGTACTTGGTGGGTCGTGTAAAGGTACCAAATCAGATCTAATATCAGGTACTGTGGAGGCAGATTTGAATAATAACCAAGGTCAAAGTTGAATGGTTACATGTTTAGGTTCAATATCAGTTAATGTGACATTTATAGTTCTGTGTAAACTCTGAATAAGTTTGGTGTAAAGTCGTCAAATCCAGGCTGATATCAGGTGGGTAAAGGCACACTTGCCACATCAACGTGACAATTTTATGGGTTAATGATCAATGTCAGTAAATGATAACTTTACAGTACCTGGTAAAGTTCCTTCACAGTGCTTCACATTTTGTGTTTTAGACCATTTTGAACAACTTTCGTTTTGTGTCTGTCTGACTCTGGGTGTGTCTGTTTGTCTGCAGACCACCATAACAAACCTGATTTAGTAAGTCTTCGTCCAATTTCGATGATATTTTCAGAGAATGGGCGGGTTAAGCTGTAGATGGCCCTATGAGTTTAATCTCTCTCAAGTCAATACGCCACTGTGCCCATACGTAAAATTAACCAATTTCATTTTCTCATGTTCAGAGTACGCTCAAATTTTCAAGGTTGTTTCAATTTACCATTTGCAGGTTAGAGAGAAGAGCACGCGGTCCGTCCCTATGACTCCTGGCTCGAGAGGTTCGCAGTCTCGTGGGTCCATCGGGTCCCTCAGTGACGTGGACACTCCTCTGACGTCAGCTACGCCCCGTAAGAGCTCCCTTCGAGCTCCTTCCACGCTGACTCCTGGAGGATCTCTCCCAGGCTCCAGGTCCAACTCTCGGCCAGCGTCTCGCCAAGGATCGAAACCTCCTTCGCGACACGGCTCCTCCCTCAGTCTTGCCAGCTCAGGTATCAGAATCACCCTCCATCAATTATTGATACTATTACTGTTTCAGGATTTTTATCATTTAAATGATTAACAGGAGTACAATCCAGTTCTTAGCGACTGACCCGACAGTTCCACCCCCCCCCCCCGCTCAACACTCCTTCAACTAACCTTCGGGTGGGCTCCTTCCGCCCTTTGTTATCCCGGCATCACCACTTTTCCGTCCGCCCAAGGGGGTCATTCGTGTACCTGCCACCTTGGTAAGCACTAACCTCTCTGGTGCTCTGGTTGAATCTACAGATTTTTCCAGGGAGTTGGTTAGGCTTAGTAAGTACCGTTTATGAACACAAAATGCGCTCACGTAAAACCTAGTAAAAAATACTTGTGGGATGTAGCTAACCGGTACAAAGTGGACGTCTGGAACCCCCAAATCGAAGAATAAGTATCTAGGTCGTTCGTAATTTGACCGATGTTGACAATGTTCGTGATTTGACTCAGAGGTTGTAATGACAGTACCATTTTTATGTGTTTAATAAAGTAATTAACCTCTTCAATATTAGCAAATTTTCCTGATTTCGTCATTCCCCCAGTTCAATCGCGGGTCCCCCAAAACCTTCCCCCAGTTAGATGCCAAAAATTACCCCAGTTAGATTGCGTTTCAGAAACTTTTCCCCCAGTTGAAAATCCACCATATTTTCCTTACTTGTATAATTTTACGTCAATATCAACTTCCAAACTATAAAGCAGCTTGTTTGATGCGAGTTCTGTTTGTTTCAGACGATGGCACGCCTTCGCGTATCCCAAGGAGGTCCGTCCCATCACGAACTCCCTCGTCTGCGAGCAGTTCACGTAAATTGACCGCTCCTTCAACTCTGAATGGCACTTCCTCGCCCAGCACTAGGTAAGATGCTACAACTGTTATAATTTCACTAAAACAGTGCCTATTTCAAGTGATTTTAATGAATGTTTCAACATTTGCAGTGTTATGCTATTCCCATGGATCCATAAATTCAACTCAATTTCATACTAATTTAAATTTCTCGTATTAGAGGAATATTGTAAGGCATTTCATGATAATATTTGTATCTTATCAGTTGTATCTGTAAGCTTGACTTACAAGGGTCTAATCGTATATGTGGATGACGTTTAAATTATGATTAATTAACCTTGAATACTTAACCACCTAATATAACCGAGGTGTAGAACCCTAACCTGCTCATTTGATTGCCCAATATTGGTGATTTAAAGCCGACATTTAACTATTCTTAGATAGATACTTTTAACCCACTAAATAAATTAATAATGATTAATAATATTCGATTTTTAGATTGTACTCGTTTAGGAGGGTAAAAAACAACAAATTTTGATTGACTTGGGTAAAATTTGACTCCAAGTTTGACTATCTTATGAAAAACATAGCTTTTTTGCGATGAATGAAAAAGAGTAGGTGATTCTGGAAGGGATTTTCATGCTGATTTCAAATACGTTAGCAGATTTTCCTGATCAGGTTTGGTTTTTCCCCAAATCACTGATTTAGAATGACTTTGAATGTAGAGATTATCACAAGATTTCGAAACAATACAGGGTGTCCCACGAGTTGTCACCGTTATTATTATTATTATTATTTTACTCACGGTGTTCTACCAGAGGATTTTGTTCCTAGCTTACAAGAGATTCTGAGGGAGAGAACGTAAGCACAGTATGCGGGCATACTCCGATATAAATCAAAAATTGATATAAATCGGGGGAAAAATTAATCATTGTCCTTCTGTTTTTTTACTTACATTTAATTTTCATCCATTTTTTTTCAATTATTTAATTTGATTACCCCGTAAATTGTTTGTTTTTATAGGGATAGTTTGTCAAGGGCCTCTAGCATACCAACTCTGGTGCAGAACAATAGGTAACATTTTTCTACAAAAAGACGTTTGGTTTTCTGTTTTACTGTTTTTCTTCTCTCCAATTGAATGAAATTGTCTCTTTCCCTGTTCAAATTTTCGTCCGCAGCTTTTAAATTTTGTTGAAAATTCGACTTTTTCGAATTTTGTTTCTTTGTACGTTACGACTTTTTGGTGGTGGAATTTTGAAAAAATTTCTGTGTCTTGTTTCGAACGCATTTGGGTTCTTGAATGCAAACTGGTGGCGGATCTAGATTTCCCATTTTCATTTTTCAGTGAAAAGTGAACAAATGTCGACGTTTTAATCGGAAAATTGTTCATTACTTAAGTAACATATAGGTAGCTTTTCCCATTCTAATTTGAAATGTAAACCAATTTATGAAATTTCCAAACCATATTCAGAAATGTCCTAGTCAAATACGATATTTTCCGTTTCAGAACTTTCCATTTTAATTCGAGAATGTCATCGATATTCGTGTGAAAGGATAATCTTTAAATTTATAATTCTTTGCTGAATATTGTTCAAATAAACTTCATCAACAATGAAGTAGGTCATTTAAAAATTGAATGTCAGAGTTAAGCAGAAAATTTTACATGAAGTTCATTAAAATCGGCTTGAAAATCGATAAAAAGGCTGCCGTAAACTTTTTTTTGAATAGACGGATTTTATGTAGGACAGATTTTTTCAAGTGATTTCAGAATTTATCAAAAATACTATATCTTAAAGTAAAAAGTGAACCAATTTTGACGTTTTTATTTGAAAATTGTTCGTTATATAGCTAAAATGTAGCTTTTCCCAGTAAAATTCGGAATTTTCATAGCCAATTTCAAAATTTGTCAAAACAATTTATATCTTAATGTGAAAAGCGAACCAATTTTGACGTTTTTAATGGAAAATTGTTCATATCTTCGCTAACATATAGCTTTTCCCGGTCAAATTCGGAATTTTCCAAACCATATTCAGAAATTTTCAAGTTAAATATAGGATCATCCATTCAAAATTGAGAATATCATTAATTTCTGTGTGAGATGTCAAATGTGTGAGACGTTCAAATTTAAATTGTCTACTATTCCGTCAACCCCATGACGCATTTCATCATTCGAAACCTCAAATTCATCAATTCCATTAAAAATTTTCATCAGTTCTCACGATTCCACTGTGCGGATTTCTCTACGTGAACAATTTATGTGTTTTTTATAGAGCGTCGAAAATCCCCGTCTACGTTGGAAATACGGAAATCTCATCGGCATCTTCCTCCGGGTAAAATATCCAGTCAAATTGTGTTATGGCGAAAATAGTGTTTTTTAGTTACTGTTTTGGTTTTTGTCGAATATTGGTCGTGAAAAAGTACTTAATGTTTTCTTTCAAAAATTCGATTTGGTTGAAAATACGTTTGGCTTGGTTTTTTAATTTTTGTGTGGGCATTCTGCGTTTCTAAAAATAGAATTCCTGATTTAATACCGGTTGATTTTTGTTTGAAATTGCTTCCGTTTTTATTGGAACCCGTTTTGACATTGTGTTATGGCAAAAATAGTGTTTTTCTGTCAACATTTTTGCGTTTGGCTTGGTTTTTAATTTTTGTTTGGGCATTCTGCGTCTTGTTTAAAATTCCCGATTTTTAATACCGGTTGATTTTGATTTGAAATTGCTTCCGTTTTTAATGGAACCCGTTTCGGTTTAAAATTTTTCGTTTTGTTGATAATTGTTTGCCTTGGTTTCTAATTTTTGTTTTGGTATTCTGCTTTCTTTTTATAGAATTCCCTATTTAATACCGGTTGATTTTGATTTGAAATTGCTCCCGTTTTGGTTTTGTGTTATGGCAAAAATTGTGTTTTTCTGTCGAAATTTTTGCGTTTGGTTGAAAACACGTTTGGCTTGGTTTTTAATTTTTGTTTGGGCATTCTGCGCCTTGTTTAGAATTCCCGATTTTTAATACCGGTTGATTTTGATTTGAAATTGCTTCCGTTTTTAATGGAACCCGTTTTGATTCAAAATTTTTCGTTTTGTAACTTTTTTTCCCCCATAAATGTTTGCGTTTTCTTGAAAACTTGTTTGGCCTGGTTTTCAATTTTCATTTTTTACCGCGTTTTTTTTTCTTTTTAAATTTCCGATTTGATGCCGTTTGATTTTGATTTGGAATGGCTACCGTTTTCCCTTGATTTGGTGTTTCGTTTGATTTTTGCATGTCAGTGTAAAGCTTGGAGCTTGAATGTCGCTTGTAACAACTTACATTGATTGCACGTATACCATTTTCCTGTTGAATTAAACCTTTTCCCAAAAGAATTGAACCTTTCTCCAAAACATATATGCAATTACATTCTTTTCCTAAATAATTAAACCTCTAGCGGGAAAATAAGGAATTGCAAGTAAGTATACGAATGACGAAACAGTTTAAGTGAACAAAGGTGTGAACGGATAACGAAGGGTCAATGAATAATGCAGGGTCTCCATTCGCTGCAGCGAACCCTTCTCGCCGACCAAATATTCCTCTTGCTGCTAACCATGTAATACTTGAAAGGAATTGTTATATCAATTCTACCTCTACTTGATTACGATTTCTTGATATTATTCCCTTTTTTCACCTTATTAATTACTAAGGTTATTTTATATACAGGTATATAAGGTTCATATTTCTTACTCTCGTTTATTTTTTTATGAAATAGCACCGCAGGTGGTATTGGATAAGGAGTTCGGTTAATAGGATTGGTATGGGGATATTAATATCAATTTGAATTGAGTTGAATGATAATTGGAAAACGGTACCTTGTCGAGGTGGTGGCGTTCTTGGTTTTCTTGGCGGACTGAATGACTTTGCTCGCCGTTCGTAACCCGTTTTTCTCACCATTTCCGCGTAACTAGGTTTTGGTTGATAATTTGTGTTGTAGTTTGACTTCGCGGGATTACGGTTATAATCGTTTTGCCTGTAGCTGGGTGCATTGTCTCGGTTGGGTATTATTGGTGGCCCATTTTGTTTAAAATATGTTGTTGGCCTTTGTAGTTTTGTAAAATTTAGGGCGTTCGTTAGCCTAGGTATTGCTCCCGTAGATTGCGTTGGGTTATTGAATCTTTTAAATGTCGGTGCGGTTTGGTGTGTCTTATTTTGGTTGGCAATTTTTCTTTGTTGCTGTTTCAATTCTAATTTTGTTATGAATTGTTTCATTGCTTGGTACGTACGCGGTATTTCTTGGAAGCTGAATAATAACCTAGTTTCTTTAAATTCTGTTTTAATTTTTTCATCGTTGGCGTTATCTAATATTGTTTCGTTTAGCACTTCTTCGTTCATTACGTCTAGTATTCGATTGGCGCTATAAATTTGTTCGACGTAATTCCTGAAATTTTCACGGTCCCCCTGTAACCGGTGGATATATTTGACTATCATATTAGTTCTCGTTAAGGTTGGTAATAGTTCGTCTATTATCGTCGTACTCAACGTTTCGTATGACGGTTGTTCTTCTCCGAGTTGTGGTATGTAATTATTTAGGTATTTGAATTTCGGCATTAATGCTATACGCTGAATCGCAGTTCCCATGAATTGTGGTGCTACGTCCTCTATTTTTCCGAGCGCAAGCAGAAATCTCATTATTGACTCGGGGTTGTCTGTGTTAAACCACGGAAGTTTTTCTATTGCGTCTTCTACTTGTTTCGGAAGTTTTAACATTTCCGTTTTATGCGTTTTTTGTTTATTTCGCGAACTTTGTTGCGTTATGGATTCAACTATCATTTCGTTCAATTTTCTTTGTTGTTCCATAAATGCCGTTATTAATTCATTTGATTCGGTTGGTGGTTTTGTTTGTTTTTCTGCGATTTGCGGTATCGGGGTGGGTATTTGCATCTGTTTTATTAGTTCCGTTATTTGTGTAATGTTTTGATGCGTTTGTTTTTGTATAGTTTTTAAATGTTCCGCCATCTGTTCTCTTATTTGTGTGAACATATCGTCCTGTCGTTTCTCCAAGTATTTCCGAAGTTCTGTCAACGGATCTTCTGTCGTTTGCGGAAAGTGCGCGGTTTCTAGTTCGCATTGACTGCATTTGAATACCGACTTTCTTTCGGACGTTAATTTGCGGTAATTTTGGTATGTATATTCCGCGCATTGTTCGTCTAATACTTTTTTGCAGTTGGTACAGAAAATCGGGTTATTTATTTGGTTCTCCGGTAGAGGAGATCCGCAGTTCTGACAGGACGCGGGATTGTTAGATGCCATGGTCGGATTGTTTTTTATAACGGGCGTCGGAATCGTCTAATTATCAGTTGACACGTCGTCGACGGTTTTGAGTGATTAAGGTCGGGTTAAGGCGCCGTTCGATTCGCGTCGTTTGTGTCGTGTTATCGTGCGTATAAGGTTCGCAGTTGTTATCGGTCTGTATGTGGTTTTTATGTGACCTTATACTATTTACTCATGCACAGAGGAGTACTGGATTATTCAGGTACTGGGGAGTATTGAGGTTCAGGTTATCAGGTTTATTTCAATGCAGTGGAAGCTCTTTTTTTTGTCTGGGTTTTCTGGTTCAAGATTGGGTATTTTAATGCTGGGACAATTAGGGTCCGTTTTAGAACGTTTAGCTCGCTACCGCTTGTTTACTTGCGTCCGTGAATAAATGAAATTCTTTGTCGTACCGTGGCAATGTTAGCTCTTTCCACCAGATTGAGCATCGGCGAGTATGGTGGTAAAAACTTTATGGTCATTTGTGTGTAAGTCATAGTTCACACTCACTGATATTTCACTGGCTGTTACGTCGTTTATT
This sequence comes from Creontiades dilutus, assembly GCA_031894815.1. NCBI lineage: Eukaryota > Metazoa > Arthropoda > Insecta > Hemiptera > Miridae > Creontiades > Creontiades dilutus. Next base: position 938,999 of record JAVIWC010004963.1, read on the forward strand.
TATTTTCTATGACATGCCCTTCTTTTGAGAGGTTCAATTATTTCGGAACAAGGTTTAATTCAACTGGAAAATGGTATACGTATGTGTTTATGTGTTACTGGTTGTGTGTACGTGTTTTGTTGCGATTCCAGAATATAACTCTTGATAGGATTGGGATAAAAACTGCATGATTGGAATGTTGTAATGTGTTTCTTATTTCTTCTGCACGACGGTGTGGTTATCAATAGCATGTTTATTGTACGGGTACTGTTTACGGTTTGGCTTGTTTATTTGAATGCATTTTCATCGTAGAATATTATCAATTATGCCCATTTATTATCAAGGTTTTTATGTGTGTTCTCTATCCCATACAAGCGGCCGGACATCAGCGAGTTGGAGTATGAGTCAAAGGTGATTTCTGCTATAGCAATATGTAATACGTATGCAATGAAGTAGAGAAATTACCAAGTCTTACTATAGAGTGACGTCCCTAAAATTATCAATGCATGCAAATCCACAATGAATATAAGATCAGTTGGTTATTTTCGAAATTGACCAACGTCCTTGGAAAAGGGGGCCCAGGAGTGACTAAGTCACTCGCGACGAAGTTGTGTTCGTTTGTTGTGTTTTTTATTAGAGCTCCTAATACCTCTTTTAACTGTTTCGATACTGAATTGCTCCTCTCCGCCGAGCTTTCGGTTTATTTAAAAACCTCCTTCAGGGCCTATAGCAATTGGAAGAGTACACAGCACGGACAATTAACAATACTCAAAAATATTTGTACAGAATCCCAACAACACCTGCAATTTTTGCACCCTTCATTCCCTAGCGTTTTCTACAAGATGTGTTTCCCCTTTTCCAGCCTATAGACCTACCAAATCCCAATTCTTATCCTATCGAACTCCCCTCGTATCGCACCTCATCGAATTGAAGAATCAAACCCTCCCATTCTTGCACTCGTACTTACCTAGCTTCTTCTACAAGACGTTATTTCCCCTTGTTGCACACCATCTGAACACCTCTCATATTGCACGTTATTTAAAAAAACTGACCAACTTCCTTGGTTGGAAGAGGGACAGGAGCAAACATCAGTTCAACTCCTACTCGTCAGGTTCATATTACAGAAATATAATTCCGACTCTCCCAACAAAAGTGAAAAACTTCATCAAGACGGCTCTCTACACTACGAAGTGGACACACGCTCTGTGATCGCTACCTCCATCGATTTGGGATTGGAAATGCAACTAGCGGCTGCGATTCACCGTGGAGAAGAAGACACTACGCAACATATAATTCTGGAATGCCCGATTCTCGTGAACGACAGTCACTGATGGACAATTCAAGCTACGTAATCCCAGCTCCATTCAATCTGGATGTAATTCTAATAAGAGCAGAGCAGATGAACTACGAGGAACTATTCAAATAATTAGTGCTATCAAGTGTGAACTTTAATTCTTTTTATTTTCGTTATTATCAGTACGCAATTTATCGAACTATTTATAAGAATATGAATTTATAGAAATATCTGTTGATGTAAACGCCCATTATGGCGTGAAAGTAAAGGTTGAGCCAATAAAAATTATAATAAATGAACCTTTTGCGAAATTCTAGCCTTTTTATTACTTCCCAAGTGTTTGAAACTGAATACTGACGTCCCTCCTTGGAAAATGAGGGGCAAGGCGAAGCTCTTGCGAGGTTATGACCTCCTAATACCTCGTAAGTGCTTGAAACTGCAAAATTTTGTCCAGTTTCCTCGGAAATGATGGCCAGGGGAGCTCTTGCGACGTTATGACCTCCTAATACCTCGTAAGTGCTTGAAACTGCAAAATTCTGTCCAGTTTCCTCGGAAATGATGGCCAGGGGAGCTCTTGCGACGTTATGACCTCCTAATACCTCGTAAGTGCTTGAAACTGTAAAATTTTGTCCAGTTTCCTCGGAAATGATGGCCAGGGGAGCTCTTGCGACGTTATGACCTCCTAATACCTCGTAAGTGCTTTGCAAAACTGTGCGGAAATGAAGCTCTTGCGACGTTATGACCTCCTAATACCTCGTAAGTCTTGAAACTGAAATTTTGTCAAAGTTTCCTCGGAAATGATGGCCAGGGGAGCTCTTGCGACGTTATGACCTCCTAATACCTCGTAAGTGCTTGAAACTGCAAAATTCTGTCCAGTTTCCTCGGAAATGATGGCCAGGGGAGCTCTTGCGACGTTATGACCTCCTAATACCTCGTAAGTGCTTGAAACTGCAAAATTCTGTCCAGTTTCCTCGGAAATGATGGCCAGGGGAGCTCTTGCGACGTTATGACCTCCTAATACCTCCAAAGGGTTTGAAACTGCAACTTTTGCTCAAAAATCCTCGGAAATGAGGGGCCAGGAGAGCTCTTGCGAGGTTATGACCTCCTAATACCTCGCAAGTGCTTGAAACTGTAAAATTCTGTCCAGCTTCCTCGGAAATGATGGCCAGGGGAGCTCTTGCGAGGTTATGACCTCCTAATACTTCGTGAGTGCTTAAAAGTGTAAATACTGGCCTCGGAGGAGAGCTCTTGTCAGATTTTGACCTCCTAATACAATACCTCTCAGCCGAGCTTCAGAAAACCTTCCTCAGGGCCTATAGCAATTGAAAGAGGTTTGAGAGGATTGAGAGAGCAATTCCGTTTAAAAATTCATTTATTTGGCATTACCGTTAGTATACAGCCATTTTTCTTATATTACAAAGAGTCTGTTCTAATATATAAATTACACGTGATAAATTTAACAATTTCTTTATAAATTACCATATTTTTTATGCTAGAATTGAAAAATAGTCAAAATTAACGTTCACTTCACTTAAAACTGTAATTTTCGAAGACGGTCTTTGTGTTCCTAGTTTCAAGGGGGTTCCATGGTGAGATGCTGCAGAGTTCCTTCTGGCTGTCCGCACTTGTGGTATTCAGGTGAACTGCGCTGTCCAATTTCATTCAGGTGTACGTCGCATACTCCACGGTTGGTGCTCAAACGGCATATGATGCGGCAAAGGTTGAATTATCTTGTACACAGCTCCGCTTCTTGTTTCTTGAACGAATTCTTCGCTCCGCTTCTCGAAATATTTTACTTACATTGTAGGCGCAAGTTCTTCAACGACAGCTGGAATCTTCCGAAGTGTTCTCGTCTCTGATGCTTCTTTTGGTGTTAGGCCCCACCCAGACGAAAACCACTTCTTGGTTTTGCTTCTTCCATTCGTTCGGCATGCGAAGTAGCCAGATAATTGAACGCTTTCCGTTCTGAGTAATGGAAACCTAAGACAAAAAAAATTGAACAAGAAAAAAACTATTCTGAACTTTTAGTTCCCCAGTGTTTTCTACGGGACGTTATTCCCAGTTTCCGAGCCAAAACACCTACCTTATCCCGACCACAGACACCACCAAATCCCGAAGTCGCACCCTATCCTAAACACCCCATCCAAATTCCCATTTCATCCTGTCTAAACACCCCTTATATGGCACCTTATTGAAGAACCAAAACCTCCCATTCATGCACTCGTAGTTACCTATATTATCTGCAATACGTTATTTCTACTTTCCCGACCACAGACACCACCAAATCCCGAAGTCGCACCCCATCTAAACACCCCTTATATGGCACCTTATTGAAGAACCAAAACCTCCCATTCATGCACTCGTAGTTACCTAGATTATCTGCAATACGTTATTTCCCCTTTCCCGACCACAGACACCACCAAATCCCGAAGTCGCACCCTATCTAAACACCCCTTATATGGCACCTTATTGAAGAACCAAAACCTCCTATTCATGCACTCGTAGTTACCTAGATTATCTGCAATACGTTATTTCCCCTTTCCCAACCACAGACACCACCAAATCCCAACGTCGCATCCCATCTAAACACCCCTTATATGGCACCTTATTGAAGAACTAAAACCTCCCATTCATGCACTCGTAGTTACCTGGATTTTCTGCAATACGTTATTTCCCCTTTCCCGACCACAGACACCACCAAATCCCGAAGTCGCACCCTATCCTAAACACCCCTTATATGGCACCTTATTGAAGAACCCATGCATGCACTCGTAGTGACCTAGTTTTCTGTATGACGAGATTCCTATTTTCCCAATCGGAAGTACGAAATACCACTTCTCATTCTATCGCACACCCCTCATATCGCGCCTTATTGAAGGATCAAAACCTGCTGTTCAAGCCCCCGTAGTTACCTAGCCTTCTAAATTACGCCATTTCCTCTTCATTTGCCATCCCACCAAATCAGGATCTTACCCTATCCAAACACCCCTCATATGGCACCTTATTGGAATTACTAATCAACCTTTTGTAAGTGTTTCAAACTGAATTAAACTCCTCCTCCGAGTTTTCGGTTTATTGGCAATTGGAAGCAATTTATAAACCCTTCATTCATGCACGGACTTCTAGCTTCTTCTTCTAATCGAACACCCCTCATATCGCACCTTATTGAAGAGAAACCCCCTTCCATTCACGCACCCTTAGTTCCACGGCTTTTCCCCCCAAAACGTTATTTCCGCTTTCCGAGCCACAGACCAACCAAAATCCCAATTCGTACCCCAACCAAAACAGCCCTCATACTGCACCTCGTTGTAAACACCCCTCATATGACACCTCATTAAAAAACCGTTTGTTTTTTTTTCCCTCCTGTTTCAGAACGCCGAAATCCACCAGCGGCCGCTCAACTCCCAAAACCAGCCGTTGAAATGTGTTTTTTAACAACATTTCCAACAATTCGAACTTCCGATTTCCTCGTTTTGGGCCTTCCCACGAATTTGCTCATCTCTTCAACAAAAAAATGTCGTCAACCATATTTTATAATTATTGTAAAAAAAAAAAAAAAACTTCTGTGATTATTTTACTACTTTCTGTGTATTTTGTCTTTTACTTTCAAAACAACATACACAATAAACACCGTAATTCCGTTTTTTTGGAATAATTTCCAACAATAAAAATCGCAAAAACACTTTTTTGAAGTTGTCTTGCCCCATTCATGTGTTGACTATGAAAAAAACACAACTAGATCTGTTTTTATTTTCGATTTAATTTCACGTCATATCGTTCATTTTTGTTTTGTGTTACTCGAAATAATTTCCCCCCCTTTATGTGCCATTATGTGCAATAATATCGATTAAAACTTGAAGATTAATTTAAAAAAAACGAGACGCATGAAATTTGTGGATTCTGTTCTTCGTTTTTTCACGATGAAAAAATTGTGTTATGTATAGGAATTTAATTTTTACGAATTTCGTAAAAAATGTTTAACCCTCCTCCAACGCAAACGGGCTTGTTAGCGCATGCGTAATTGAAAATTAAAAATAATGGTAATAAAATAAAAAAGACATAACGTTACTTTCTACTAACACTTCCAAACTAGTTCCTTAAATAATAGGAAAATTTAAAAAAAAATCATAAAAAATGATTAATTATCGATTAATTTAATTTTTGAAAAATTATGAAATACTTACCTTACTCACTCGTGTACTACTTAAAAACTATTTAATTTATCGATTGTGAAAAAGACAATGGAAATGAAAAATCATGTCTCATTTGTAACGCAATTTTTAGGAAAACATTTAATTGTATTTCGCAAAACTGTTGTATTTTCGCCTCCTCTTTGTACATAACATGGTATAACGTTCATGTAGGGCCTACATGTAAAATTTCCGCACGTAAATATTTTTACGTGACAAATTGTCGCCCTTCGATTTCCTAGTTAAAAATTGCGTTTTTGTTTCTCTTCTCAAATTTTTCTTTGAATTTAAATAGGGAAAAATGTTATTAATTTTTATTATTTTTTTTTCTACGTTGAGATGTAGTCTTGATTCCGATTGTCATTTGTATGGTTATAAATACAGCATAATCCCTCTTTCCATTGTAATATTGTAAGTACAGACAAAAACGAAATGAAAATTTAAAGAAAAATGCGTTTTCATTTTTTTGTAACGATGTAATAATTTTTTTTAGGGCATATTGTTGAAAAAATACCCTTATTTAATATTTAAATGATTAAACAAAAAATGGACAAAAAAATAAATTTTAAAAACTCGTTAACAAAAATTTTGAGTGTTTTGATTTTTGAATCCTTATTTCCGTATTTGAATAAATTGAAAGGATAGTCGTCAAATTGAGGGAAATTGGGATGGGTCACGTCGTCAAATTGCGATGAAGCAGTGTGAGAACTGTAATGATTCTGGGCGGTGCATTATGTGAATATTTACCAGAGGGGGAAAATGAGGAGCTCTTGGGAGGTTATGACCTCCTAATACCTCGTAAGTGCTTGAAACTGCAAAATATCTGCCCAGCTTCCTCGGATATGAGGGGACAGGGGAGCTCTTGCGAGGTTATGACCTCCTAATACCTCGTAAGTGCTTGAAACTGAAAATATCCGCCCATCCTCCTCGGAAATGAGGGGCCAGGGGAGCTCTTGCGAGGTTATGACCTCCTAATACCTCGTAAGTGCTTGGAACTGAAAATATCCGCCCATCCTCCTTGGAAATGAGGGGCCAGGGGAGCTCTTGCGAGGTTATGACCTCCTAATACCTCGTAAGTGCTTGAAACTGAAAAAATTCTGTCCAGCTGCCTCGGAAATGGGGGCCAGGGGAGCTCTTGCGAGGTTATGACCTCCTAATACCTCGTAAGTGCTTGAAACTGAAAATATCCGCCCATCCTCCTTGGAAAATGAGGGGCCAGGGGAGCTCTTGGGAGGTTATGACCTCCTAATACCTCGTAAGTGCTTGAAACTGAAAATATCTGCCCAGCTTCCTCGGAAATGAGGGGCCAGGGGAGCTCTTGCGACGTTATGACCTCCTAATACCTCGTAAGTGCTTGAAACTGAAAATATCTGCCCAGCTTCCTCGGAAATGAGGGGCCAGGGGAGCTCTTGCGAGGTTATGACCTCCTAATACCTCGTAAGTGCTTGAAACTGTAAAATTCTGTCCAGCTTCCTCGGAAATGATGGCCAGGGGAGCTCTTGCGAGGTTATGACCTCCTAATACCTCGTAAGTGCTTGAAACTGAAAATTCTGATGACCTCCTAATCGTAAGTGCTTCCTCGGAAATGAGGGCCAGGGGAGCTCTTGCGAGGTTATGACCTCCTAATACCTCGTAAGTGCTTGAAACTGAAAATATCTGCCCAGCTTCCTCGGAAATGATGGCCAGGGGAGCTCTTGCGAGGTTATGACCTCCTAATACCTCGTAAGTGCTTGAAACTGAAAATATCTGCCCAGCTTCCTCGGAAATGAGGGGCCAGGGGAGCTCTTGCGAGGTTATGACCTCCTAATACCTCGTAAGTGCTTGAAACTGTAAAATTCTGTCCAGATTCCTCGGAAATGAGGGGCCAGGGGAGCTCTTGCGAGGTTATGACCTCCTAATACCTCGTAAGTGCTTGAAACTGTAACTTCTCATCCTCCTCGGAAATGATTGACCAGGGGAGCTCTTGCGAGGTTATGACCTCCTAATACCTCGTAAGTTGAATAAATACATCTCAGGAAAAGTCATCTGAAGCCAAAATTAAGAAAGGCCATTTAAACCTGAGTTCAAGAATTTCCTTTTGAAACCAAGTTTAGAAAAGTGTTATCTACAATCACCTTTAAGACATGCCATCTCACACTAAGTGCAGAAAATATGTTCTTCAACTGAGTTTAGAAAGTTTTATCCAAAAACCAAGTCCAGGAAAAGCCATCTGAAGCCAAAATTAGGAAAGGTCATTCAAAACTGAGTTCCAGAATTTCCTCTTGAAATTAAGTGTTATGTACAATCACTTTTAAGACATGCCATCTCACACCAAATACAGAAAATATGTTCTTTAACTGAGTTGAGAAAGTTTCATCCTAACAGTTAGTTCAGGAAATGTCATTAGAAGCCATAATTAGGAAACTGTTATCGACAACCAGGTTTAAGACATGACATCTGACATTTCAAGTGTGAAACGAAATCTTGAACCTAGTTAAGAAAATTGCATCTGTCAGGGCTCACTGCATTATAGTTCCTGGTATCCATGATAAGTCACCTGACAACTATGGGAACGGGATGTTGGGTCACATCGTCAAATTGTGAAGGAGCAACGTAAAGAACTCTACCGACCTTCCCATACCAGGTTCAGAAAATATATTCATCAACTGAGTTTAGAAAGTTTCATCCAAAAACTAGAAAAATAGATTAAAATCATTTTAATATTAATTGTTATCAACTATTGTCCTTACTTGACATTCAGCTGGATACAAGCTTGAAATAATGGATTCAGGGATGAGGCAAAACGTATCTAAACGCCCTGTGCAAGTTGTATTTAGGTTGTAGGTACAGTTTTTCGGTTTTTGTACAATTTGGGTTTGTTGACTTTAGCTTTGGATTTTTTGGTTTCCACGGTAACGGCGGCGGACGCTGTGGCTCGTCCGATGAGTTTCGTATTGAGTTTCTCCAGTTGCTTCTTCTTCAGGTTAATGAGTCGGCGGACATCTGCCTCTTCGCGGTTGTCCATTTCAATCCGTCTAAAAAAGTAATGGGGGGAACGTAAGCGTGATAGAAAATTAAGTTTTTCCGGAGGAGTTTCTTTAAGAAGCGTGAAAAAATAATGTTTATTCAGTTCAAAAGAGTTTTAATCTTATACGCAAATAAGAGAGAATTGGATTGTAATCAAAATTTGAATATTGGGCCACAGCGAGCACATAGAGGATAACTGTAGAAGTTGCTGGAACTACTACAACCGCAAAACATGAAATTTTCTTTGATAATAGAACAAAAACTAGCGCAACATATGATATTGGGGTTAAATTTCCTGAAAATGGCACAAATAGTAATCGATATACCTGAAAATGATACTAATATTTAAAAAAAAAAAATGAAACATTTGGCATTACTACACTGCAAATCAGCGAGGACCAGAAAAACAAACTAAAACAAGAAAACACAAGAGTACTCACTAACAAGTTGGGACAAACGACATGTGTAACTCATGAGGTAAAATTGCAGGAAAACATAATTACGAGCCCCTCCCGTAAATCAAACTTCACCGGCTATCCAGAAAATGATGAAAGAGGAGGATATTGTTGACAACAATATGTTGAGTTGTTTCCAATGTTTCCTGGTACCCAAAAAACCAAACAGCCTGGAAGCGGCACCTAAACCACGCTCTGCTACCATGAAATAGTGTTGGAATTACCCTTGATAATTAACACCAATTATTACCCCAAAAACCCAATTTACTATTTCTAATATTAATATTAATTTAACAAATGGAAATTAATGGTGAATTGGGTATTTTTTTATGAATAACAACGCAGATCGGAGTTTATATAGATTTCTTCAATCTGATATAGGTCCGATATGAAATCAAGAGAGAATTTGGGCTATATAAAGGAAACCCACCAATATGAAGCTGAAATACGGCAAGGGATCGACTGGTCTCTCAACTCGCCTCTTGAGGTCCGCGTTTGCCTAGCAATTCCACAAACTGCTACACTCCCCACGAAAATTCGTCCACAAATGAGGGAAGTCCCCCAACTTGGAGACAGATCACGCATTTCTTTCAGCGCAAAAAGACTTATTTACTTTACACTCATCAAACCAATCTGGTTGTATTGTGGACTATGAGGGTCAGCAGCGGCAACACACATTGAAAAAATACAGGTAACTCAAAACCAAGTGCTGAGGCTCTGTGGTACGTCTGAAACGCAACGTTCCACAATGGTTTAGACACCCCCTACGAAGTCAAACAGACCAAAAGGACCAACAACGCTCTCCACAACCGCATGAGTAACCATTCAAACGCCATAGTCTCACATCTAGCTGCTAATCCCCCAAGCTTTGCCAAATAGAAACTGACTGAAAAGAAATCGACCACAAAGCTCCGGGGGAGGGTTACTGAATTGACGAATGACTCTCATTCACAGGGGGAGCAAGTGATAGTTGGGGCAGGGGTGCGATAATTACTAGAGAGAACACGATTAATGGCAATTAGAATATGGGGAAATGCAACGTGGGTATGGAGCGCTAGTACAGCCAATAATAAAAAAGCAAGTGGTCATAACCACACCCTGCTACCATGTAACGCTGGAAGGCGTCTGGTATGTCTCCCGAGGCAACGGATTCAATAATCAAGAAGTACCAACTAACCACATTCATCACACTCCTGGGGCTCTAGGGTTAGCTAGCAGGGACTGAATCGAGGAATGACTCTCATTCTTAAGGGAGGCACGGAATAGCCAGGGGGGGGGGGGAGTACGATAATTACCAGAGAGGAGATAATTAATGGCATTTAGAATATGGGGAAATGCCAGGGAATTTTTTTACTGAAAATTGGAGGCAATAAGGTCGGGGTTAGTTACTTGGATGCCCTGCGTAACATGACAGCTTTTCTGATAATTATTTTCCATTACCTGACTTCGTCGTCGATGATGATGTCCATTTCTTCGGCGGCCTTGTCCAGCCAACCAGTTTGCGACCTGAAAATCCAAACGAATCCAATTACAAAATGATCGATCCGAGAAACATGGCTGGAAAATTTTACAGACAAAAAGTTCAACATTTCATCATTAGATCAACCACCGAACAAGATCGCAAGATCACTATAGATCATTATTTATGGGTAATTATTGAACTAAATAAGTTGATCAGCTATCAACTAGGACATGCTTCAACTGATTGAAGGGAAACGGGGAGACGCGAGCTTCTACGACGAAATGAGCTGCCAGCTAAACCAGGTGCTCAATCTGACGTTTTTTGTTAAGTTTTCATATTTTTATTCTTGTTAAAAAACTTTTTCACATTAATTAAATGATATAAAAACGATTCTTCCAAATACAATGCCATTTTTTCCTTTTACCCACCAACCGAAGAAAAAATATTACTGCAACGAAATAAAATTTATCGACAGTGTAATGGACATTAACATTGTCGTGTGCCCTATTCACATTGCCATGGACGCGGATTTCAAATTCAAATTTTGGACTTTTAAAAGGGATTCATGCGCTGCCATTGCGCTTTTTGCCTTAGAGATTATAACTCAAATCCGTATAAAACAATTCCAGTAATTTTGAAAACCTTCAACCTTAAACCTTTCTTCTTGGTCACAGATATAGAAGAACAAATGAATGTTCTTCGTGCACCCCGCGTTGGTAGGTGAGAACTATAATTTGACATTACCAATCAATAATTTAAATTGAGGTCAGCTTGATAAGCTCAGAGAACCGATGGAGCAATCTATCATTTGCTGTACTTAGTAACTTCCTTAGAACTTTCAATTCAAAACACTGGTCAAACGTTGCATTATGGGACATCGCTTGCATTTTGACTGGGGGTGGACGGTCTTGGTTTATCTACGATGTATGGTTATTGATGCGCATCGTGGTTGCTTTGCAAATGTAGAATGCCACTGTGCACTTTTTGCAGACTAATTGGTATTGTACAAGGCCTTGTACACATGAGGGCATTAGACGCCGCATTGAGCGTCCGTTTGTCAAACGCGCGTTAGCCAAATACATAAAAACAAATGGGATCGTACACATGCAAACGCGCGCTTTGAATCAACGTTGCCAAAACGCGACGCTTGCAGTTTTCACTTCGAGTTACTGCACTGGGCATTGGAACGTACACATCTACTCAGTCAAGGGCGCGCTTTTGCTCGGTTTTGACGTGAATTGTGTGATCTGTGAGTGATCTTACCATTGTTTTGATCTGTTTGTGTACAATGGAATGCGGAAGCGTTTGACACAGAATTGTTCATTGATGAAGTCGAAAAAAGAATCTTCATCTGATAAAAATAGAGTTTTGACAAAGTCTGCTAGGCAGACGATTGTGGATGTGTGTGCAGAAGAAAACACGACAAAGGAACAGATGACACTTTTAGCATAATTAGTATTAATTAATAATACATTTATTCTTGGGCTGTCTGCCAGCGTGCGCTCAACGCAGCGTCTAACGCCCTCATGTGCACAAGGCCTTATACGAGTGATTGGTGTTAGGCTAACACTGTTAGCAGAGGAAACGTCTAAGCCCTCAATCACCTAATACACACAGCTTATACCACACTAGTTGGAATGTTTGTAAGCCTTTTTGTTCTGGCGCGTCCAAACCATGGTGGCGATGCAACGAGATCTCCCCGATACTTTTCGCTTACCTTTTCAGGGAAGACATCTTGCATTAGTCCATTGATTCCAAGCTTTCGTTTTCTGGTCACATCGATAATGTCGCCAAAAAACCTTACAACGCCTCGGATTCATAAAACGCAGCACCCGGGAGTTACACAATACGCAGGCAATCACCCTACTTTATAAATCGCTTGTATTGCCCATCCTAGAGTACTCTTCTCCCATTTGGTCTCCTAGGAACTCGGCCCACAGGTATGTCCTGGAAAGAGTCCAGAGAAGGTTCCTGCGTTACATCGCCTTTAAGCAGGGGACACCTTCGCGTGAGTTGAACTATGGGGTCCTACTGGAGGGTTTTCGGCCTTCCTCCTTGGAAGGTCGATGATCTATCTCGGACCTCACCCTTATTTGGAAGCTGCTCAACAACAAATTATCCTGTCCGTGCTTCCTCTCCAGATTGGGTCTCCAGGTTCCGCGCATCTCCTCCATACGCCAACGAACTATCTAATGAATGAGCCACTTCACCGCCTCCCATGAACAGCGAACCGCTACCTGGAGTTATTCCCCTAATATGACCTTTTCAACGATTCCGCCTCCATACTCAAGTCTCACATCTTATCTCTGCCTACCACCCTGTAAATCATTTCTTTGTCACTATCTTTCATTATTTTTTTTCTCTTCTCTTTTGTAACACAACATGTAATTGGGCTTGTCCCGTCAAATAAATAAATAAATTAGTGGGCTGCATGATAACATAGAGTGAATTTCGAGAAGGATGCTATTGAGTTTTCGGGCTCCAAAGAAAATTGTGGTAACCAATGCAGTCTTGTTCGTTGGTACTTGCTGTCTTTGCAGTGACGATAACTATCGATTAGATTAAGATAAAAATTTCATTCTAACGCCAAAAATCAAGCATCCTAAACGAAAGTATGAGTTCGTTAGACAACAAAGAAAATGTTTTTTGGAAATAGGCCACGTTTTTTTCAAGAAACGCAAGTGTTTTTCTTAACGTGAGACTATACGTGCTGAAGTAGTAGGATTGACTTACTTTTGCTTTTTAAGGCGAAGCGACAAAGCGTCGATTTCTCTTCCGAGTTTGACCCGCTCTTTCACTTTGGCCAACGCCATCATGTCGATGGGGAACTCGGTGAGATCTTTATCTGCAACAAGAAGAATACGATCATGTTTGTAGAAATAGGAATGAAGAAAGTATGGAATACTACGTATGCTGTCTATGCGGATGCTATCAACAGACCACCATGGCATAGTGACCATTTTTGACTTAATAGGGCGGAACACCAAGTTCCTCATCCCTATAAAACGGTGCCGCGGGAATTTATTATTCCAACAAGTGAATGAGGAGATTCACAGATTTATGCCGATTCAAAAGATGAATGGAACTGCACCCAAAACAGTCGCAGTTTGTATAGAATGACAGATATCTTAAAATATTTATATTTACCTCTCTTCAGTGTAATGCAGATCCTGGTGTAGGATTTCAGTTCTGAAGGCTCGATGAGTAAGATCGTGAGGCCGTCTTGGTCGATCCGCGCCGTTCGCCCGCTCCTATGCACGTAACTCTGAAAAAAATGAAGATTCAACTGTAAGTGATTTTCTAAAATGGTAATTTGAACTCCCCTGCTAACTCAAATTTACTAAATCAACATTAAATTTGTTAGATTTTGAAGGCGTTGGTTCAATCCCCCACTCTCACCTGTACCAGGAACGGTTCAGTTCCTTTTAAACCTTACCCACGTAATTGTGCTCCCCATTAAATAAGTATTCTTTTATCTTACTAAATCGTGTCGGTTTGTCTGTCAGTCCCCAATTCTAAAATTATTATTACAATTATTATTATTATTTGACTACTTACAGAGAAAAAAGTAAAATGTCAGGTTTTTTAATTGTAAAAAAAAAGAAAAAAAAAACACTAAAATATTTACTTCGATAGTTCGGCAGTAATTGACGCTTGTCAAGGACTATAGTGGTAATATGGACTGGTTTGTTCACATCATTTTCTAGAAAAGTGGAGTGAAAAGTTAGTTTTAAGAAAATCGTCTGAATCCTCTAAAACATCACTTTGTTAGACCGTAGAAAAATGAAGAAAAAAGTTCGTTCAATTTTCAACGAAAACCTTTAAAAAATCACTTTGTTAGTCTGTACTACCTCTTCCGGCTGCAATTGAAGCTTAAGGTAATGCAGGCTGTTTTTTTGAATTATGGAAAAGTCAGTTTTTCAAATGAAGAAAAAACCTTAAAAAATCACTTTGTTAGTCTGTTTTTTGCTGTAATTGAGCTTGAGGAAAAGGTGGTAATACAGACTGTTTTTTGACAATTATTGAGAAAAGAGAAGTGAAAAGTCAGTTTTTCAACATTCTCGTGAAGAAAAAACCTTAAAAAATCACTTTGTTAGTCTGTACTACCTCCTCCGGCTTTAATTGAAGCTTTAGTATTAATATGGAGATAATCCGCACAGTTTTCTTGACAATTTTTAGAAAAGCGACGTCAAAATTCAGTTTTCTTTAGTTTTCTGACAAAAAAATTCAAACAATCACTTTTTTAGTTTTTACTACCTCCTCTTGGTGTAATGTAAGCTTAAAAAGGAATATGGAGGTAATGCGGACATTATTTTTTTGACAATTTTTCTAGCAAAGTGAAGCGTAATAGAATAACAGTTATCACGTTAAGCGAACAAACAATTTTTGTCATCAATTTTGTCGACAATTTTTATGACATCCAAATAAAAATTGTGGTCTCCAACCATCTTGATATTTTCAAGGAAACAAGATAATCATATATTTCAAACCCCCGAATTTAGTCTGTTTTCCGCCCGAAATTCAACGTGTGGGGATCTAAACTCACAACAGCTTATGGACACACATGACGTGATAACCAAAAAAATTCCTGCCAAAACATACTGGTAAAAATCCATTCTCATTCTATATTTTCTGTAATTTGCTTTAAAATGAAATTGCTTGCTTTTGAGAATTAACTAACAAGTTCTGGCGCGTTCTTAGCCTTCATCCTTCATCTCTATAAGCAAAAACGCATCATTCTTTCCGCACCTCAAAAATTTGTCAAAACATTTACCTCTGACGTCCGTGGTACTTGGTAGTGGATGACGTTTTTCACCAACGGGATGTCCAGACCTCTAGCCGCGACGTCAGTCGCCAAAAGGACGCCGTCCGGTGACGTTTTGAATCTGAAAACGGATTCACACAATCGGCATTAAGTCTCTATAACGTAGTCTTTGAAATTCAACTTTTTCAGTGAATTATTCTTCAAGAAATTACACACGTAGACGCCGTTTAACCCAGAAAATCTAATAAGATCGAGCAGTTTTGATCTTGACGACAAAACCAAGATTATTTCATCTTCATAAGCCGTCGTTACAGCAAATTTCTTGTGACACTTGAACAGTACAAACTGACAGACTAGTTGGAGGAATTTATCTCATTTACGTGAATAACAGATGGTACTACCACCCAATTTGGTTAACTGAACACGTTTGTGACTGTTATTCCCGAAAATCAGAAGCATTTTTCACACATACCAAAATCAGCAATTTCTGAATTATTCATATTTCGACCATACTGCCAAGCTTCGAGTTGGTCTGCCCCTCCCCCACTTCGTCAGGGTGAAAACATCTGCTACTGTTTTTTTTTTTTTTCGTTAATAGGAACAAATTTCTCTTGCATATCAAAAACGCTACAAATTGTTATGATGTTTGAAACCCCTCATATCCCCCCCCCCCTCCCACACACAACATTTCTTGACTGCCAAGAGCGGAAAGAGTCTATTGGTACTTATTGCTTAAAGTACTAATGCTTGGGGCAATCCATAGCTTGGCAGAGATCTGATGTCTCATTGGCATGACAGGGGAGGTGGCAGTGCCACCAGGTTTGAAATTCAACTTTTTTAGTGAATTATTCTCCAAGAAATCACACATGCAGACGCCGTTTAAACCAGAGAACATATTTCGATCGAGCAATTTTGATATTGAACATAGCAGAACCAAGATTACTGCTTCTACATTAGCCATAGTTACTCTTGAACATACAATGCTCATCAGCTACCAATTACAATTGTCCTGACACAGATCTCAAACTCACTTGTCCAGATTCTTAAGTCGTTGTCTTTGCTGCATGTTGGCGTGAAGGGGGTACGGGGGCCTGCCGAGGTGCGTGAGCAGGGCTGCCAACCTCCTCACGGCTGAAATACTATTGCAGAAAACTAGAGTTCTCTCCCTGTAAAACATTGATCAGTAATAGTTGTGTTAAAGGTACATCCCAGCGTCTATTCTTTATATAATCCCCAAAGTGACCCCAAGGGCTATTTTCTGTTCTAAACCACCTAGAAAGCTGAAATGTATGTAAATGTCAACTCAATTTCACCTGTACAACGTGAGAAGGTAAAACAGGTAGAAATCCTTCTCGTCCAACGTGCAACTAATTTTCGCCTCCTTCAACTTCTCGGGGACGCCAGTTTTTTGAGTGACGTCGACGACTTTGTAGTTTTTCATGCCGATGAGCGCCACCAAGTTGTTCAGCTTTTGTTCGGCCGTCAGGTTTTTCGTCTTTTTTCTCCCTAAAAATCACGAAAGACATTAAACCAAATTATATAAAAACGCTGCAAATTCTTTCACTGGTGTTTATTATTGAATGATTCATGATTTGAATTTCTACTAAGCTTTGGAGTGTGTGTGTTTCACAGGTGATAAATCGATTATTGAATTTCAGGAGATATGCGTAGAGCACTTAAATCGGTTCTCAATCAAAATAGTTCTTGTGTTTGTTTTGATCGATGTAACCAAGTGATGTAGTGAATGTGGATGCAAATGTTGGCACCATAAATCGGGACATACATCGGGATTGGTTTGAGCTACGGACCTGGGCAGGGGCTCATTCAATTCCTCATGGCCGCCTTGACAAATTTTTTTTTTTTTAGGTTTTTAGGGATTTTACAAAACTTTGACAACCCTTAAAAGGGCACTTTAAATTAAGTGAGAGTGCTGGCTAAAGAATTGGGGCATTGTCGGACCAATATTGATTTTTCCTGAAAATTTCAGATTTTTTGCTCCAGCCGTTTGGAAGAAATCGTGCGTACGGCGGACGGACGGAAAATTTTTTATTGCACATTCGGATTCTACACCCTTTGAAACGTAAACCATGAAGTTTTCAGGGGGGGGGGGGGGTTTAAACGCTACTTAATTTTAATCAACTTTTTTTTTTTTTCAAGAGCGATTACAATGGTTTATTATTGAATAATAAACCAAAATATGGAATAGGAACCAAGCAAACTACGCTACTTAGTTGTGCGTTAATCAACTATAGGTTTCGTTGGTTAATTTCCTACAAACGTCCAACATAAATAATTTATAATTATAATTATTATAGGTCTCTTTTCAAGAGGTATTGAGGTGTTTCGTATGTTACAGTTAACGACTTCAAGACTGTGCCACTTGACAGTAGGTTAGTAACTGAAAGGTTCCATTTAAAATCAAGTTTAACTCCCTACAAACGTTATTTCAGACGAATTATACCTTAATTATAGGTTACTTTTCTTCAGATATTGTGTGAGTCTTCGAGGGTCAAAATTGACGACTTCCAAACTACACTACTTAACAGCAGGTTAGTAAGTGACAGGTTCTATTTCAAATTCAATTCAACTTCCAACAAACGTTATTTCAGATGAATTATACGTTAATTATATGTTACTTTTCTTGAGATATTGTGGGGCATTGTGGGTGAAAGTTAACGATTTCCAAACTGCGCCACTCAATAGTAGGTTAGTAAATTACATTTTCATTTCAAATACGATTCAACTTCCTACAACGTTATTTCAGACGAATTATACGTTAATTATAGCTTACTTTTCTTGAGATATTGTGGAGCTTCGTGGGTCAAAGTTAGAGTTGCCGAGAACACGAAATTCTGCCTTTTTCCGGCGGTTTCTTCATCGGCGTTTATACATTCGAGGAGGGACCTGTAGGAGAAACAAAAGGCATTTTACTGTAGAACGAAAATTAAATATTTAAGCAATTATATGGACAGTTATCTATGTAATAGGTGATTGATTGTAACTCACCTGAGTTCTGGGTAGTGGTCTCGCTCGATCATTCTATCTGTCTCATCTATGGCTAAAAATCTGAAACACGCGTGAATAAATTATTGAAATATGATTTAGGTACTTCAAAGTGGTAAATGATATACGGTATGCCTTAAAAATAAAAAATCCGTCTTAAGTGAGCGCGTGATTAAAAATATTGAGATTTTTTTATATAAGAACATATTTTTTTAGAAGTGTTCATCATTAGATGCTGCGTTTGGGGAGCTGCAATGGTGGGTGGGGTCCTGGATGGGGATTCACACGCGAGTTCCATAACCCAGAACTGGTTGTAAAATCGATTGCGATAGAATTCAATATAAGATACCAACAGGTTCACTTCTCCTTTAAGATGCGTATAAATATACGATGCCCGAAAACAGCAGTTGGCTACATGGAACAATAACAGAGTTGGTTGTTCACGAGGTTATGCAGCTTTCTTCTTTTGAGGATCGTGGATTTTGAATGAGCATCTAGACCATCTATAATCATGTCACCTCCAATGTTCTATTGGCATCTAGACCATCTATAGGATTGTGGGTTCAAATGTACCATGGGCATCTAGACCACATCATCTCCAATGTTCTATTGATAAAGCGAGCCTATTTTTCAACGTTTTAACCTCGGTTTGAACTTATTTGATGTGGTGCATAATTGCCATGTGAGGATTGTGGGTTCAAATGAGCTCCCATGGGCGTCTAGACCACCAATCATCATGAGTGGCACACTTCTAACATTCTGTCAACAAAACGAGCTTATATTTCCAGGTTTAAACTTACTTGATGTGGTGCACAGTTGCCACGTGAGGATTGTGTGTTCAAATGAGCTCCAACAGCCACTCAGACCACATATGGACACAGTCGACACACCTCTAACGAGCTCTCATTAAAACGAGTTTATTTTCCTACGTTTAAGCCGAGGTCTAAACTTACTTGATGTGACGCACAGTCGCCATGTGAGGGTCCCCGGTGGTAATGAGCTCCCACAGCCGCCCCGGCGTGCCTACGACGATGTGAGGTTTTTTCTTCAAAACGCGGGTCTGCTTATCGATGGACATCCCTCCCACGATCACCGCTACCTGTTAAATTTTAAACCTTGTATTAATAGAGTCACCCAATAGTTAAGATCAAAATTAGTGGGGAGGTTATTTAATAGTATGGTTGCCCCTTCCGATCCGATTTTTCATCTGATCAGATGAGCTCTTTACTAAGGTTATTGATCTTTTTAATGTGGTACTTGTGAACCTCTGTCTAAAGGAAAAACTTCCTTAGGAATTCAGCTTTCCAACGGTGTAGTCATTTTAAATTTTTTAGATAAAATTGTTTTGTGAAAATTGAGTTTGAATGTTGGAAAAACATGGAAAATTCGTAGTTCATCATATTTCAACGATTACTTACGGGTTGTTAAGCGGAAGTTAGCACTCTAAACTCAAGAGATGATATCTCCAGAAGGTAACAAAAACATATTTGCAGCCAGTAACTCTTGATAAAATAGATGAAAAATCCGAGTTTTGCGCGCTTTTTGGCGAATTCTATATCATTGTCAGACGTACCGTTACGGGAGTGTACTTGACAGCGGCTACCAGGTGCTCCTTGATTTGTATCGCGAGCTCTCGGGTTGGTGTCACCACAAGCCCGTACAGGCGGGATACCCCGTCCGCAGCGGCTCGCCGCTCCAAGCCGAGATTTTGAACTTTAACGCACCCGATGTTTTGATCGTCTTCGGCGTCGGATTCGAATTCGGATCCATCCTCACCGCTAGATGGCTCTTCTGAAATTTCAAAAAATAAAAATAAACTTCGTGAACAGCGAAAAACTGAAGGAATTCAGACCTTTGCAATTTCCTCGAGGTCTGGGTAAGACATTCGCAGCATTTTTAATATTCGTCTTTTGTGTACACGTACATTTACTCCAGAGGCTCCTTGAAATTGCCGCAGAAGTTACGACAGATAAGTACGCTTGGAATCAAAATTGATTTGTTTGTAACTTCTTACTTAGCGACTTGGGAAGTACATACTCCAGAAAAGGAATGTACAGCAGGGATTCTGGGGTTGCAGTTAGACAGTTTTTATAATAGCGAATTCCTAAATGAAGCTGAAGGCTCTTTAAAAACTCGCACAGTTGGCGAGAGGCTCACTCAAAACAAGTTGTTAGTTCGTAGGTACTAAATATCGAAATCTTAGTGTTTTCTTAAACTGTAAAGTGCCTAATAAAATGATGTTGAATCAAAATGAAAATTCTGCTCTCTCTTGGCATGAAATTTCAATTTAGCAATTTCAGAAATCAAATTTTTAGGTAGAAATGTTGAAAATGTTGATGCGAATTAGCCCAATGGCCAATTACTTTGCGATAAGGACGAAACATACGTTCGTTCAGATCGCATCGGTGGCATCGTAACTTCCGTGAAGATATCACCGTTTTATTGCAATACGACCGATCGTATTGGCGGCACATGCGCAGTCGCACGATATGGATTTGTATCGGTGTTGGCAGATTTCCTAGGAACTCTCTAATGGGTCATTTCATTTCTAAAGCTACAGAAAAGGTTTATCTTCAGCAAATGATCTACCGAAATCAAATCTTTACTCACCAACAGGTTTTTCCAAATTCTTCATCACGCCGTAAATCATGGGGAGCCCGAACGCCAAAGTTTTCCCGCTTCCAGTCTCCGCCGCCCCCAGGATATCCCTTCGTCCTTTAATGGCAGCCGGGATGCATCGGCGCTGTAATCAGCAAACGACATAACGTCATACAAAACATAGGTAAAAGGTGTATGCATTACGCTGTATCTTACGGGCGTAGACGTTTATGCCCCCAGCAGTCGAAATTCCGCTTGGAACGGTGGTACGGTACAGAGTTACCATTGATTTACAATAATGTTGCTGGAAGGAGGGCCTGTCGGTTGGGATATAGCTGATGTGAGCTTGTGGGCCAAATTTCTTTATTTCTATGAAGGCATCAGGGCCCCGTCCTTCAGGCCAAGGCACCTCACTTTCCATCGGATGCTGCAGAGACGCATGGATACCGCCCTCACTACGGGTACTTGTACGAGCAGCCCCGTAGGGAGGGAAGGCGATGTTTTGGAGTTATAGGCATGTACGAGCGGCCCCGCCTGGTCTAAGAGCACAGATTAGAAATGGTACGAGCGGCCCCGCTCGAGCAAAGGCCCGCAGGCCAGTTGAACCGAGTGACTGGAAGAAATCCGAGCGAAGATGGAACCCAAAGTAGCCTTGTTAACAAAAAGTTCGCGTGGAAATCGAGATATGATGTTGGTAAACGGTTACCCTAGCCAAGTATGTCCAAATCGTTTCTTATAAGTACCAGCCCAGATCGAATAACTGAGAAGTACCTACTCGGGTTGAGAGTCATGTGACTGTGATTGTCTATTTGCATGTTTTGACAGTGTTCATTTTAGAGCAATAAATTATACGCATGAAAAATGTTTCGAGTTGGTGCTATTGGTTTCATTTTCCATGTTTCCGCGGGGCCGCTCGTACATATACGCCAAGACCGACCGGGGCCGCTGGTACAAGTGCTCCCACACTGAGTTGGGCCGCTCATGTACCACATCTTGCCCGCGGGGCCGCTCATGCCGTCAACCCTCACTACGGCTATCTGGGTTTTCACACGGACCCGTCAGGTTACTTAGGACAAAGGCTTCGACCACTTTTCAGCCAAGACCTCGGCCATCCGTTTCAGGAAAGGGGACCCATCACATCCCACCACTATAGGTGTGAAAGAACCTCGCAAGTCTTCTGCCGCAGCGTCGTACTTCCGATGCTTTTCATTGGCTGCATTTTGTGAGATCGTTGGCCAATCATGTGAACCGTAAGAGGAGGCGTCTGGGTTTATGACCCTGGTATCAAAGTACGCCGTTCTCTCATGGTCCCAGACTCCATGGATCTTAACCCTTAATGACGCACAGTGTCTTCCTGGATACCTTACCTTCAATCTCATTCCCCTCGAATGAAAATGAAAATTATTTTTAAAAATTTGTTCTTCGCCCACCTAAAAACCCAATTGGTATGATGAACTAACTCACAACAGTTTTAATAGTTTTTTTTCTGGTTTCTAAGCGGATTGCTAGAGAACAGGAACTAAGATGCCTACATTCCAGTTTCGGTCCCAAACTGTTACGTTTGAACGTCACAAAATTATTTTCCTGAAATTTTGGTGTAATAGCTTGCTTATATCATTTTGACAGAAATATGACTCGAGTTTCAACGATGTGTTTAAAAAAAGCCAGAAAGTCATAGAATATTGAGGTGAACCACAAGATACCATGAGTTTTGGGTGTCTCAAAAAGGTATTCTACTAGATACATCTAAAATTGAATTTTCTCACTCAACCTAATTTAAAAAACTGTAGATCGAAACAAAAGAAAAAAAAATTGGAAAAAATTTAATTTTACCAAAATTTTTGGGTTTTGGGATGTTAAGGGTTAATATCCCCAACCAGCCTTGGATTGCCGTCTTCTCCTTCTACCAGCACTATCTCAAGACCTACTGAATTAATTTTTTTTTTTTAAACACGCTAAATTAGTAAACGAATGAAATTGGTTATCGCATCAATCGACTCCAATATTGTCAGCTTACTTGAATTTCTGTCGGAGAATGGAATCCCATCTCGACGAGCGGTCGTGACAAATATTCCGGAACGCAAATGTTCGTCCAGGGAAGCAAATCCGACGTGTCGAGTCCCCCAGTCTGTTCCTCTTCATCACTTTCAGTTTCGACTTCAGGCCGTTCGTCATCTTCAGGGTCAACCTCTTCCTCAGATTCACAACTAATCAAAGACAAATCAAAAACACTAATTTAAAATCATTAAACATTTTTTATCAAATACTCAATGAACGAAATAAGGCAATTGCATTGACACCAAACATGTCACGATGGAAATCTACACATCCACACATTGTACAGATTATATTGGTAGAAAGTTAAATCTTAGGAAATATTTCATATAAGTATGGATTCAAGAGAACCTCTTTAAGCATTTTGTGGCTATGAAGAGAAAAATTGTCTTGTATAATCAATTTTATTGTCTAACAATATTGTCAATTGACAAAAGGTTTCTGACATTCTATAATTTCGAAAACACGAGCAATTTTAAGACATTTATGGCCGTGAAGAGAAAATTGGTCCCAAATTGCTTCCAGGAATCTAAGTTTACTAGGGGAAAAAATATGCAAATATTAGGGAATCTGAACTGTACTCATGTGATAGCCATGATGACCTAGCATAGGGAAATTTACATTGCAGCTCTGGTGACATCAACTGATGAAAGCTCGAAGCGCAACCTTGAATCCTTGAATTCAATAATGATTTCAACTGTTCGACTCCAAGGATTGAACAGTTGATGGTGAGTATGGGTGACAGAAGAGACCCCCTGAATAAACAATCAATTTCCCTGAACAACACTAACTTTCGAGGCTCCTTCTCTCCTGGTGGAAACTGGTGAAAGCTCTAATTACAACCTTGAATCTAAGGTGACCATATTTTGCTATGGTGAACCTTTGACAGGTGAAGCCCCCCCAGAAGCTGAGAAGGTCCAAAGAAATTGTGTGTAGGTGGCTTCCCCTCCGCACCCCCCTAAAATAGTTTATTTATACGGTACTGAGAACACTGATTCACAGGTCTCATAGTGCTGTTAGTATTTTTCATCCAAGTGGAAGATAAAACCGAAGCTGTTCATTAAATGTATACCGCCGCTAGATTCCTTTTCCACTTATGAATCCAGTGTACATATTTTAATCAGTAAGCAAGAAACTATAAAGAAATCAGACTACACTGAGCAGTGTGAGAAATCGGTGAGTAGAATTCCAGAAAGCTGAAAAAAGACGCGCAAATAGTTTTGCACTGAAAGACAATGACAAACTAGTGTAGACAGATGCATCGCACATTTCACGCATTCACTCGAAAAGCGTAACACACGTAGATGTAGATGAGGACTAAAACTCTCAGATTGGGGGTTGGGAGCCCCCAGCACGGAAGCCTGGTGGCTTATTGTACTTCCCTGGGAGTTTTGCTTTTAATCAAGGACATTCAGCCCCTTGGTGAGGGGTTTGAGGCCCTTGATTAGTTGTTCACTATGAATGGACCTCATTGGGGTTTGTGCCCCAAAGAGTTTAAATCTGGGAGAGGTGAGCACTGACCACTCAAATATTATGTGGGATGCCGTTTCGTCAGTCTCCTCACATAGCTTGCACAGGGTTGTACTTTGTGTGACCCCAATGTGTATGTGAAACCTTAGGGATACAAAGCCGGTTATGAGGCCGAAAATTGTTTTTAGTTCCCGACGGTTTTACCTAGTAGCCAATCAGTAATTTTGGTGTTGGGTTCCGCCACCATAAGTTTACTGTGGATATGTCCTTCGATATTGAGCCATCTACTAGTGGTTTTTGGTTGATGGTCCCTCTGAAGGCGGCTTTTGGTGTACCGACTGCCGGCTCAGGGCCTACAAATGGGGCTTGCAATCTCGTCAGCCTTCTCGTTATCAGATATTCCTTTATGCCCCGCTACCCAGTCCAGGCGAACCCGGTTGTGTTTGGCCAGATTATTAGGGGTTCGCATGCAGCCCCAAACCACTCGTGAAGAGATAGTTGGTGCCATTAATGCTTTTATCGAGGTTTGGCTGTCCGAGAAGATGCGGACGTGGGCTTTTTTGTGTCCCCTCCTAAGGCTCACAGCAGCTGCTGTCTCGATTGCCACCATTTCTGCTTGGAATACAGAGGTGTGTTCCCCTAGTAGAATTGAAACGTTCCGCATGGGTTTAGCCCCATGTACTCCCGCACCAGTTCCTGATTCCATTTTAGACATCTGTGAACCAGATGATGTCATTGAAGCAGCATTTGTTCTTTCGACTGGATGGGAGAGGGTTTTGGGCATGGTATCGGCCACCATTCAAGCATGTTACCATTTCAAGATGTTGGTGTGGCCTCGGTGGGAAGTCTTCCGCCAAGAGATATTCCATTTCAGTCTCGTAATACACGTAGCAGACAACCGATAGGATGAATGTTGGATACCTTCATCTGTCAACCGTAACTTAATCAGTGCACATGCCAACATGCAGAGTGCCAACTTTGCTAATTGAATAGGAGCTACAGCGATATCAACCGCACATTAAACTAGATGAAAAATAAGCGAAGTGTCGAATTTTGTCGATGGCAATAATCGAGGACAAAAGGGAAAGATTCAGAAAACTGGGGACAAGAACTGGGACGCTTTGGAATCACTGAAAACGGGGAATGATTCACTGAATCCTTGCATTCAATCATGATTTCTGCTGTTCAATACCAAGGATTGAACAGTTGACGCTGCGTATTGGTTTCAGAACAGCTCGCCCGAACAAACCCTAAATTACACTTAAGGGAAGTGAAATGTCTTCGAAACTCACTCAGGGGCAGGTCTTCTTACAAACTTCCCAGGCTCGTTCTCTTCTTCGAGTTCCTTGGAGTCTTCCACGTGGAATCCATTTTGGGAAGGTTGCAATTTGGTTTTCTTTTTTCCAGACTTCTTCTTTTTTTTCTTCTTGGGACGCTCGTCGTTCCCACTGTCCGCGGATTCCTTCCTTTTGACGCCTTTACGCTTGTCAGTGTCGACGCTGTATCCCACCAACTCCTCAATCCCTGAAAGATTCACAGAGAAAAGGTTAATAGATGGTGCAATATTGAAATATGAAACTATAAAAGTGTACAGAAAACATAGAAACCTCAGATACAGAAACAATAAACCTCTATGTAATAATTTTGCAGCATTTCGGTCGGCTTCTGTGACCATCATCCACCAGTATTGGTTGCTATGTTCCCATTGAGAGCCGTGTCAAAAAAGTTGGCAAAACAAGAAGCAAGAATTATTAACTTCTCTGTCCCTAATGTCCCCGGTTTATGGCGAATTTCGGCTGAGCTACCTCGATAGCATCAGAAACACGCTAAGAGCTCTGGTGAACGATTTGGAGAGAAAAACGTTAATTTTCACCATCTTCAAGTTTAAACTCGTTTACATTTTTGGTGAAAGTCGGCCTTAGTTGATACGTTGGGCTATTCCATTAGTAAATCCGTTTATTCTTCTTTCAAACTGGTACTGTCTCTTAGTATCTTCTTCTGGTTGGATGTTGAAAGATTTTGTGCTGAATATGTGTCGAGACGGACTCGAAACGTACCCTGAATAATGAAGCGGTGAGAATGGGTTGTCGTTCTCATTTTGTGGATAATTCGTGGTTCGGAGCTTAGTTAACAGCAGGTACTGTGTAACGAGAAATGTTATTACCGGTAAATCAATATTAGAGTATCGAAAGTATGTGGAGTGGAACAGGCGCGCAGTACAAACTACGTCCAAAGACGTAGATAAGTTGTAATGAATCTCTCTGTGATCCTGAGATCACCTCTCAAGGTTACTTTACTAGAAATACAGGGGAAAAGTCTGAGAACCACTGGTGTATACGATTTAAACGTGGCGTTTACCTATAAGTCCATCGAGATCTGTGAATCCACCTTCAATGGTGACTGGTTTCCATTCTGCGTTGTCCAACCTGAAACACAATTCAACTTCAATTCAGAATTCACAGTCAGCTCTATATACGCGGAAATCTTGTTCTACAGTGCTCACAATAGAATAACGGCCTTATGGGGGATAATTCTGCTGGCCAAGGCGCTAATTAATAACATTAACACACTACATGCGGCTTAAAATCAAATTGGTTTGATTTTTTCTCGCTAGTATCGCTACAATTGTAGTCTCGCAATTGAAGGGTACAGGGGAAAAAACGTTTAAGTCCATTTTTGGTCGGTTTTGAAATAACACTGTCATCTAACGTACTTCGGTCCAAGCTTTCAAAAGATTTAAGCTTGAGCAGCTAATACCTACTGCATCAAAATATTTAGTTGAAACGCTGTGAAATTGAGTTGACTGACTCCTAAATAGTTAGCAGCTTTAGTGACTTTTATTAAAGTTAGTTAGTATGACTGGGTTCAGTGATAAGTAAACTTCCGTGCGGAATGATGCTTCAATTAAATTGCTTAGTGCTGATGGAAAATACGAATTTCCTGTTAATAACGTTGACACAGTTGGTCGTCATGATATAGAATACAAGTTATCACCAACTGTATTAATGCTGTAAATAGTTTATTGGCAGTATTGACGGTAAAGCCGCTGATTGAGTTGAAACCTGTAGTAAGACTATCGGAATGCACAGTGAAACACACAAAAACATACCCACTACTCCGATGCCATTGTAGACCTGTTCACTCCCACTGAAGCCTAGAAAATACCAAAGACCTACAACACCTCAAACAGTTCCTGACACATCCAGAATCCAGACAGTTTCATGAAAAACTGCAGCCGGTTGATGAAGACCCTGATGACGAGTACTTGGACGAACCACCCATTGACGACGATGATTAAATTCGTGAAAATCCCGTTTGAGACCAACGAAATGTTTTCCATTATTTGTTTTCATTCAAAAAACTTATATTTCGTCGAAATATGAACAATAAATGTTTACAAGAGCAGAGGGTGTTGACAAAATGCCTTTATTATCTTAAGCTAATTCCTGATGAAATAGTCAAGTTTGTTTTTTGTTTTTTACAGAATGATTAGGAATGGACATTGACGTTTTTCCCCCTGTACCCATCAATTGTTTACATCTATTGTCAAGTATTAGTGGGGTTATTGGAGTCAAAATCGTTTCTCGAGTGTTTGCAACGTTAATCACAACGATGTTGTACCTACTAACCAATGGAATGAGAAAACGACTGTCTTTAAGTGGTTAAGAAAGATCCTCACTTCAAGGATAGATCGAAGAGCCATGGATTCTCCAAATAATGTCCTCCATTTTATGAGACTGTTGCCTCTGCTAACATCTAGTGGAAAATCGTCTCCGTGTGAAAAATTCAGAAAAAAGAGGCTGAAGTAGAGAATAGGTGACCCCTTCCTCTTATCAGACTGTATCGACGTGTATGTAGGATAATATGGCGATACCACTGCCATGTACTATGGCATGATTTTTCCGACACAAGTGTTTCCACATTCTGATATATTTTTCCAACTGATCTACACTTTACTAGAAGGATTCGTTTTTGAGATGCGATAGAAGCGAACATCCAGACCAGGAAATTAGATAGAACACATTGAACACACATCGAAAGCACATGGTTTTTCAATATGGCGACGGTCTGATAGGAAAGGGGTTAGCTATTCTCGACTTTTACTACGATGATGTAGCTACTAACCAATGGAATAAGAAAACGGCTGTCTAGAGTCATGGATTCTCCTAATTCGGTCCTCCATTGATAAATTTGATGAGACTGTTGCCTCTGTCTATTGGAAAAATTCAGAAAACAACTCATCGTATTGATTGACACGGTAGATACAAATCTAGGGACCCCGAAACGGCCCGAGTTCCGTTCACTTAGGACGAGGCCTGAGAATTGACCCGGCCACGCAGCTTAACTTCAAAGCAAAGAATTTTGATGAAGCTGAATAAAGGTAATTTGTCGAATCATTCTAGTAGAAATCGAGAATAGGTAACCCCTCCTTTATCAGACCGTCGCCATACTGGAAGACCAGATGTTTCCAGGTGATATAGGCCGAAATGTGTTATGTTCTCGCTTTGCTCGCATATATTATCCTACATATATCAATGAACGTACACATCGATACTTGTTCAAATGAGCCTGATAAGAGGTAGGGGTTACCTATTCTCTACTTCAGCCAACATTCTTTCTGCCGACTCTCTGTGATAAAACGTAGTACCATTGCACGTTCCTGACTTCACTCCGGTATGAACCTAAACGCAGGAGTAATATCACGTTTATATCTAGAAAGAGGTATCCTGCAACCTAAATATCTACTAAAGCGGAATCGGCTGATCAGAAATGAGTAAATAATCAAAACAAACCTGTTGAGCACTTTCCACTTCCCCATATCAAAAACTCGCGTAAAAATTGAAATGAGGACAACACACAGAACTCCGTTTAGTTCACGACTAATTTACAACACCGGCGGTATTATGAAATACCAATAATATCCAGAAAAACATAAGAACTTGTAAGAGAAACGCATTCCGCGTGGGTTGACGTGACTTATAACCTCGTCTGTACTAACGTTACTTTTAACTTCAAGAGGTTGTTGTTGTTGTCGTGTCTATTTGCTCGGCTCGAACTGTAGGTATTTAGGTTGTGCCTTCTTTATGTGCCTTCTTCGTTTTACTCTCCAAGGGTAACTTTATTAATCATAGCTTTCGTAGATTTTGTAGTGAGTTGTGATTATTAAAACTGAATTCAATATTGTTTAAATCAACCGCTTATTGCGAAACACGTCATTCTATATGAATAGAATATAGCGGAATCATTGTAGTGACAGAAAGACAAAGCAAAATTGGACGTTCAATTTTGGTGATTAACTGCTGAAAACGGAGACTATAAAATGTGAATAGAAACAGCAATTATATGAGCGACAAGTGGTGCACACCTAATTACGCAAATATCAGTCAAATAAAACTATTGGCGTAGCAAATGTAGCGGCTGAGGATGTAGAAACGGGTCTCTCAAACGTCTAGTTATGGAGAGCAGTTATTGTTATCCAGGATCAT
This sequence comes from Creontiades dilutus, assembly GCA_031894815.1. Classification (NCBI taxonomy): domain Eukaryota; kingdom Metazoa; phylum Arthropoda; class Insecta; order Hemiptera; family Miridae; genus Creontiades; species Creontiades dilutus. Next base: position 968,762 of record JAVIWC010004963.1, read on the forward strand.
ATCTTGAGAAAATAAAGGAGGAGTTCAACTATTGAACAAAGGAAATTTTTACTGAAAATTTCATTGAAAAATTAGTGATAAAACCCTGCAACTATTCTTTGAAACTATGGGGACCATTATTCACATATGAAAATCCCTGATTTTGCTAAGAGAAGAATTTTTAAGGAATGAATTATGGCTTAACACTTTCATCTACTATTGTCTGAAATCTATAGATGCAACCCAAGTGAAATCTGAAAATTTTCAAAATCAGACTTGAAAGTCAACAAGGATTTGCTGACAGACAGACAGACACGGAACCAAAATTGTTCAGAAAGGTCTAAAACTGCAAAATGCGAGTGGAATTTTTGATTTTGGAGACAAAAAGATTTTTGCAGTAAAATTGGCTTGAAGCAAAAACCGATGAGGGCATAAAAATGGGTCTCTACTAGTTGATGGAGAGCAGTTATTTGCTAAGAGAAGTATCCCCCATTCAATGAAATGACTTCAGATGCAACCCATTAGTATATAAATCAAATTTCCTGACAAATGTCAACAGATGCAACCCAAGTGAAATCTATTTTTCCTGCCAAAGTCAACATGGAGTGCGCTTGAAGCTGTTGTTCAAGGGCACCTCCTACCCAGTTGATTGAAAGCTGTTGGCTTGTTCACACCGATAGTGTACCCGATTGGTACGTACCATTTTTCGTCTATCCCCCATTTGGTCAGATTTGACCCAACCATAGTAGATTCGAATGCCCTGCACAAATGGAATGTCAACAACGAGCCATATCCAAACATGATCCCCTCGACGGATTCTCAAATATTTGGCCTATGCATTGGCTAAGCCGTGGGTGGAGAAAAGATTTGCAAACAAACGTCTTCTGTGGAATCTACGAGGGATGATAGGTGAACAGCTGGGCAAGAGGGTTGAGAGACCTGCAGCATCTAATGATGATATGACGAAAAAAGGAGACAATGCGGCTTTTGCGTCAGCGAAGGAAGGGGAACTCATATTATACTTACTGTGATAGATCAATGTGTAGGGAACATAAAGTTTTGTTTTGCCCGGAGTATTCCACGACCAAAGATGAAGAAAGTTTGTGATACTTTACAAAATATGTGATTATTTTCTCGTCAATTTGTGAAGTTCATGATTGATTATATTCTTGTCAATTCGTTTCATTTTTATATTTTCAATTTTTATGGAGTTTAAATTGTGTTTTTTTCTTAACAGAACTACGATATTTTTTAGTCTGAAAATATGACTGAATTAGCAGAACTGAGTTAAACGCAAGAGCCTATAATCTGTGAAATACGTATAATAACACATTTTATCGAAAAGCTTGTTTGTATTTTTTCATCTTCTTCATTTGGAGAGTCATTAATATAAATTTTCCAGAGGTTTCGATCGGTTTTTTGGAACACTAATTGATAAAAAGGAGGTTGGTCGTTTCCAACCCAATAGTAGTGTATGTGTGACTTTGAACCACTGTACTAGAGAAGGGTTAAGTAATGTACATGTTTGAAATGACGGTTGGTAAATAACTATGTATATGGCTGTATAAACAATTAATGCCAAATAAATAAATTAAAAAAAAAAAAAACTATTGGCGTTCAGTTCAAAAATTGCAGAGAAAGAAATTAAGACAGAAAATGTGTTGAAATGTTGTTATCTTGCTGTTGAAAAAAAAAACCTTTTTTAAAAAGCGGTGCTTAGGAAATAAATTAAGTTTTTACTTAACTGACACAACGCAGGACCCAAAACCAAGACATCAGCCCCAGACAGGAAAAATTTTAGTGCCGTTTTCATTGAAAACTTGATAAATGTCTTCCTAAATGTATGTAAAAATGTTTACATTCATAAGGGGGCGATTATGAATTTTTTTGGGCCATGGCACCAGTTTGAGTGCCTCACGTGAGTGGGAATGACCAAAGGTATTCTAACCCACACAACTAACTACTTTGATTGCTCTGTATGACAAATTCATTTAGAATACACTCTTTTAGTTTGTCAATATAGTTTTAGGCTGTCTGGGATGCTTGACTAACATTCAAGTAATATTTCAACCTCCTATTCCACATTTTGAACAAACGAGAATAAATGTAGGTATTTACAATATTGGGCAAGGAGAAGGTTCATTATCCATTCTATTATTTACCATTTTCATCATACAAAATATGTGTGAGAAATATAAGTGCGAAAAAATGCAGTTTCTAGGAAAATAAAAACTGAACTTTCTGAGTGAGCAGAGAGCAAAAGGGCTCGTTGATGTAGCATGGACCTTCGAAAGTGTGAATCACCTATGTACCTTGGACATCCTTCAAACAGCTCAAGAGGAGCCAACCAAAAACCAAAAATCAAACCAAAAAAAAAACCTTTTGGCAAAAATGAAAAACTTGGAGAAAGAGCAAGAAACTCGTCACTACTGCCTTCCTCATCTTAATTCAAATTAGCCATCCTCTACACAAAAATGCCGGGCATCAGCGTAATCTACAGGATTTATCGAACCATTGGCAACACTGAAATTTCTCCTAGTTTAAAACTTCCAGGAAGGATAATTTTTCAAACGTGAGAAGGATTATTCTGCAGCAGGGCACCACCACGGTGCCCTCCTCAAGTGGGGGAAAACCAGCTTGGCACCAATGCGGTGCCTTCCGCATTGAGTCAGTCAAGTAGATTTATAGGGGAAGTGCAATACACTGGAAAGACAAATAATTGAAGAACTGTGGCAAACTCTATCCAGGCAAACAGCTCATGGACTGCTTCTTCACCGACATCAAGTACAACTTTTAACAAAAATCATCTGCCTCATCCCTGACAACATTTTCATGATTTCCTGACTTCTCATGTGGTAGGTAGCACTTCACATGGTAGGTACCATACCACTTTTCATGTGGTATGGTACGGTATGGGCAGGCTGCATCTAGTAGATAGGAATCACGCTGCACTAACAAAAGTGAGTTAGGCAGTAACACCTGTGAGTTAGGCATTACAATTTTCCACATTTAGTAATTCCATTGACGTAATATTAAAACGGGTACATTTTATGTAATGAATTTGACATAATGAGATAATGGTGGTATTGGTAGTGGTAGGTGGTGGTATTTAGATATTAGCTTGTGGCAAATACTAAGGGACTAGTAAGGTTTTAGTGTTTAAGGAGTTATTATCATGATAAAAATCATACTCTTACCTTTAGGGTATGGTATCTGCTCAACTTTGTTGCAACAAACAACAACTTCCATGGATCCAGCATCATTTTGAAATTTCATCGTAAAACCAAAGGTGCAATTCGTACTGGTGAATTAGTTTCCATCAATCCTCTTAACACTGTGAGTTGGGAGTCTCCCTATCAAACCTGTAATAAAATTACATTTAAGAGCAATGAAAATCTAGACTTTTTACTTCCCGTGTAATATGCAGTTTACATAGCTAATAGCAATGTTGGGTACACAGTCTTCTTTTTGTTGTCTCATATTGATGCATCAAGAAGAAATTGTCTACAACTTGCTTTTCTTTAGAAATTAAGTTTGTTATTAATTTTCAGCTTTGAGTAATCAATCCTACGTATATCATTTTTCCCTTCAAAATCGAAATCCACCAAAATCCATACTAGCATGAAATTTGGCAATAAAGGAAACACAATTGAGAAAACAGCATTTTTCGAAAACTTCCTTCTGCTCTTTCTTGGTCTTCTCGATGAATCAAGAAGAAGAATAAGGCTTATGTCTTATCACTTCTTATCTTAATCAACTGTGATAAGAACTGTTGACCATGTTGACCTTCAGCGTTTAAAAAGGCATCTGTCAAGTGCATTGTTTAATTTTGTTATGTCATGCCATATTCATTTCAAGCAGTATTAATTTTTGACTGAACTAAATAACTGTCAAGTGATTTGTGAAGGTCGTTATCTGCCTTTTGACCGATTGAAATCCCGTTCCCCATTTCAACGTGAAACATCAACAAGTGGTTTTTTATTCTAGTCACCGCTCTTCGATCATCGTTACGAGCCTTTTATTCAAATTAACCGATTCGGTTGTTTCGCTAGAGTTTCAGTCCGTCGATGTCGATACTTAACGTCGGTGGTCGTCAAGGTGTTCGAGCGATGTCGTCACTTTGTCGTCGGCTTCAAGGGAAAGTGGCTGTCGTCACTGCTTCCACAGAAGGGTAAGAAATAAGAAAGAGTAAGGGGGCTCGAATATGTTTCGAAAAAGGCTTAGTATACTTATTAATCGATATTTATTCATCATATTTCATTGACTATTTCAAATAACAATTTTTGGACTCCAATTTCAGTCTAGTTGTGCTACAAACCTCGTAAATTTTGAATTTTGGGTGTCGAAGGGGTAATATACGATCCATCCAAGTGCTGATCATGCAGCTTACGCTGTCGATTTCGCCTGATTCAGTTTTGTTCGAATAAGAACTTTGAAGAAGAAGAATTTAATATTATTTAAGAATTTGTTCGAAGAAGAATTTAAGAACCCCTATACTGAACTTCAGCCTAACAACTTTGAGCTTTCATTAATATTTTAAATTATCATTAAGAAATTGAGAATTTTGGTCTAGTTTTTGTTTAAAAAATACTGATGAGGCACAAGAGTAAATCGCGTACGTCCGATGAAACAAGATGAATTTATTGTAAACTACTGGTAAACAAGATTGGAGCGATACAAGATTACGTATAATGAAGCCAACGCCAAAGACTCTAGAACAACTACATAACATGTTTTCGTGTGTTTTTTCAATTTTTGTGTTACCAGTCTCTCTCTTGTGCTTTTGCCTCCAGAAATTTTGAATTTTGTGTCGTGAAGGGGGATGGAGGGGGTAATGTATGCTCCGTTCAAGCACGCTAGCATTCTCGATCAATTATTATGATTATTTTTTAAATTTAAGAATTTGCTCTTGTTTTGGTTTATTATTCAATAATAAACCATTGTAATCGTTCTTGAAAAAAAATTCTAACCCCCACTGAAAATTTCATGGTTTACGTTTTAAAGGGTGTAGAATCCAAATCTGCAATAAAATTTTTTTCCGTACGCCGTACGCACGATTTCTCCCAAACGGATGGAGCAAAAAATCTGAAATTTTCAGGAAAAATCAATATTGGTCCGACAACGCCCCAATTCCTTAGCCAGCTCTCTAACTTAATTTAAAGTGCCCTTTAAGGGTTGTCAAGTTTTGTAAAATCCCTAAAAACCTCAAAAAAAGTCAAGGCGGCTTAAATTTGTACTGTTTTTGAAGAACACTCCACGAGGAATCGAATAAGCCCCTCCCCAGGTCCGTAGGTCAAACCATTCCCGATGTATGGTCCGATTTATGGTGCCAACATTTGCGTTATTTTGGTTCATTATTGTTTTCGGTAGAGCGATTATTGAATTTCAGGAGGCACACAAATATGATCAACTGATCAATCCAAATAGGTATTTTGGTTGAGAACCGATTTACGTGCTCTATGCATATCTCCTGAAATTCAATAATCGCTCTATCACCTGTGAAACACGCACACTCCAAAGCTTAGTAGAAATTCAAATCATGAACGCAAGCCAAATGAATGAAATTGAATAATCAACCCCAGTGAAAGAATTTGCAGCGTTTTTACAAATATTTTCAACTATTTATAATTGCGTTTATGAATTTGAGTATGTAAAAACTGGACGTGGGGACAGCCCTGTAAAACGTGCCGGACTCACGACTATGTTTTCAACAACCGTTTTACCAGTTTAATTTATTTTTATCAATTTCCCCAGGATCGGGTACAGCATAGCCGAGCGGCTGTTGGACGAAGGGGCCTCCGTCGTCGTCAGTAGTCGTAAAGCCGCCAACGTCGACAAAGCCGTCGACAAATTGACGTCGCGAGGTCGAGTCGCCGGGATCGTCTGTCACGTCGGGAAACCTGACGATCGGCTAAAATTACTGAAAACCGTGAGTGACCACAAAACCCCGAACCAAACTGACGTCGCTTAATTTATAATTCTCCCAAAATTCGTGTTGATATGAGGCGATGGATTCCAAAATGGTCTGTGCCCGATTTGGCAATTTTTCAGGAAACCCGAGAAGCGTGCATCAAGTCAACCTATGACCCGGGGGAAACGATTTCTTTTGTATTTGACTCATATGGCCACAATAAATAGGAGAAATTAGAACTAATTTAATTAAGAAGGGCTGTAAATAAAAATTGAACAATGATTGTAGACAGTTTTGGCACGAACTGTCGAAATTAGGCAGTTTTGCTGCGAACTTACTTCAATGTAGAGAGTTTTGGCATAATACTGAAATCGCCTAGACAACTTTCGCTATTATAAAGAAAACTAGGCAAGAAAACAAAGAGTTGGAAACAGGAAAATATTATTTTTCTTTTGTACATAAAAAATATTCCTGCTTACAACTCTTTGTTTACATATTATGGTAACACTGGAATAGGTACCTACAAAGAAACGCTGCAAATTCTTTCACTGGCCTTTATTATTCATTTGGCTTGCATTCATGATTTGAATTTCTACTAAGCTTTGGAGTGTGCATGTTTCACAGGTGATAGAGCGATTATTGAATTTCAGGAGGCACACAAATATGATTAACTGATCAATCGAAATAGGTATTTTGGTTGAGAACCGATTTACATGCTCTATGCAAATCTCCTGAAATTCAATAATCGCTCTATCACCTGTGAAACAAGCACACTCCAAAGCTTAGTAGAAATTCAAATCATGAATCATTGAATAATAAACCCCAGTGAAGGAATTTGCAGCGTTTATGATGAGTTTGTTTTTGATCCCACAAGAGTCCAACTGTTTTACTGGTTTATCCATGAAATCGATACACGGGACTTACCCCAACAAGGAGGCACAACTGTTGGCCTCGCTTTGCAGATATAAGTATCCTCTCTGTTTAAAATCTTGACCATATGATCAGCTATAGATTATGAAATCGAATCAATCACAAGAGTCCAACTGTTTTACTGGAATTTATCCATGAAATCGATAGGGAATCACAAAATTGACCATATCATTGGAAATTCACAAGCTTTCCTGATATTTGACAGCTATCAGCTATAGATTATAAAATCTAATCGAATTGCTTCCCACCGCACACCAAAATTGTTGCCCTCGCCTGCTTATATAATTAGCCAGTTTTTTTTTTTAATCAGAATTAATTCTATTGATTCTTTTAATTATAAATGAATACTCATAATATTTCAAATAATTTGCAGGCGGAAGAAAAATTCGGAGGCATAGATATTCTGGTGTCGAACGCCGCTGTCAACCCAACAGTTGGTGGTGTAACGCAGGTCAGTAATTTCAGCTAGTACTAATTTTATTTTCATTTTTTTCTATAGGTCAATTGAGTAGGTCAGTTCCAAAAAGCTGATTTTGAGAACAAACACGATTTTTATTTCCAGGTGAAAATTTATTCGTGGCCTAAAACTATGTTTTTTCATCTTGAAACGATGTTTATCGTGAAATGTTTGGTGGTGTTTGCAGACGAGCGACGAAGCTTGGGACAAAATTTTCGACGTCAACGTGAAATGCGCCTTCACGCTGACAAAGGAGGTGCTGCCGTATTTGAACCGGAGAGGCGGCGGGAGCATCGTCTATGTGTCCAGCATCACCGGTTTTATGCCGCAACAGGTAAATCTTGGGATATCACCATCTTATGTGAGTGTCCGAGACTAATGAGGTACCGTAAACAGGGGTGAATAAGGACATCGATATCAATATGGACAGAGCACTATCGGAGCTACTGACCAGAATGGGCCACAGCGGCGCGCAGTGGTTGGAAATGGCCTAAAAACGAAAAAAAAAACACCGACACGCTCTATTTATCACTTTGAAAATTTCGTTCTAGCGACAAAAAATCGGTGTAAGCAATCAACAGGCGAGGTTCCTAGGCCAGCCCAATTGGCCGAGAATTCGTGGTCCAAATTTACAATTTAATGGTTGAAAAATGCCCTAAAATTCATTTTTTGGCAAGGCGGGCATATGGGGTGTCGTGAAACATGGTTTTTCGGGTCCTGAGTCGAATGAGACCGTTTTCAGTCCGATCCACAGCCATCGTGAGTGCTAAATTTTAAAAAAAGTGTGAAAAACGCGTAAAAATAGGGTAATTTTTTTAAATTGGCAAGTTAGGTGTCATTAAACATACTTTCTTGTGTGCTGAGTCGCTTGGATCTAGGTTCAGCCTGATCCGCCACCACCTAGTGTGCGTAATATTCAAAAAAGTGTCTCAAATATCAAAAACCACATTTCTGTTGTTCTTAACTCAATTATCGGGGAACCTGTCACGGCGACTCCAAAAATACAGTCGCCAAGGAAGAGAGGCAGCGCACAATGGCTAACTGGCAGGAGATGTGGATCCAAGGAGAAAGAGATCACTGCAGGAGCCGACCAAAAGGGAAGGCTAACCCAAGCTCTCCCTCCTCTTGGAGGCCATTATGCATGCTAGATACCGCAGGAAAAGGGTATGAGAAGCTCCTGCTGCTTCAGAAATGAACTGGATTTGTGGAAAGCTGAATGGGACAAGAGGAGATTGAGGAAGGACATTAACGTAAGGGAAATGGGGGTAGCCCTCTCAAAAGTTGTCCCTGCTGGTCTAAAGCAGTGAAAGTTGTGGCTAGAACAGTAGACGAGAGGATAAAGATAGCCAACAGGATGACAGATATGGGGCTCCATGTCAGGTTGGAGCGCCTCCCAGATCTAAGGATCTCAAAGATTTCCTCACCTGCCACAAAAAAAACTCAATTATCGGCGTGCTGGTTTTTGGTCCATTCTGGTTGAGAACCTATTGGCCGTTGTTCCTATCCCCGACCGACTCTACAAAATCCGAGGACGTAGCTACGTCTCGTCAACTCTCATCAGGGCTCATCAAAACTTCGCAGGGCCTTCACGAGAGCTTCATCGTCGTGGGTAAAGTTAGTGGAGTTTTGAGGAGAGACTTTAGTGGAAGAGGAAAAATAATAATTGTACAAGTATCAAGGGATAATTGTGAAGTAAATTCACTTAGTTATATTCCTCTTGTTCAATTTGACTTCTATTCCCCTAAAAGACCCTGACAGCACCAGAGAGATATTTATGAAAAATTTAGTGGTTAGCACAAGAGCTAGCTTTAACCGTCTGTGTGCTCTGTGTGGCTGGCATTAGTCGCTTCAGCCATTCGAAGGGGCAACTATAACATTCCATCACTTCCTAAGTTACATGTTTGCATTATGATTCTATGGCGCAGCGTTGGAAGCTTTAGTCGCCCCTTTTCCATACATGCATTACCAAGTAGCACAGAAACACTAAACCTTTGTGTATTAATTTGCAGCATTTATTTAATGTCTGCTTTCATTTTGTGCTTTTTATTGGTCGTTTCTGACGACTTTCAATAATTTGAAGGTTGAACTTTTTTTATTTTGTTTGACAGCTTCTCGGAGCGTATTCAGTGAGCAAGACGGCACTCCTGGGTCTGACCAAGGCCTGCGCCCAGGAACTCGCCCCGGACAACATCCGAGTCAACTGCGTAGCTCCGGGGATCATCAAAACCAACTTCTCTTCGGCTGTAAGTTTTCTCGAGTAATCATAATAAGCTGAGTGTCTTAATTCACTTGACATCTTCAAGTTGCGTGTAGTTTGAAGGAGGTGAGGTGAATGCAAATTAGTTAAATGCAATCGATGCGGATCATAGGCAGGAAAATTTCTGGATAACCTGGTTTGATTTTATGGTGTTGCAGATGTAGGGAAATTCGTTATTAATTGGGAAAATGCCATAATTACGTAATTAGAGCACACAATCGAGTGGATGCGAATGAGTGACCTGTTTATTTCAGATTCACCTGTTGTAATATCTCATTGGTTCTTAAATTGAGGCGATGTTCACATTGGAAAGAAACGATTTCCTGAGTGCAGCAGTGACGAGTGTTTTCTTCACACGTATTCGTTACATCCGTGCGTGGAAAGCGCAGTAAATAAGAACACAAGGGAACACAACATAGAAAAGAACAACTGCAGATAATCGCAACAAAATAGAGCGAGATTTCGTCAACCAACTTTAATGCTGCATAATTCCCTAGATCACTTCCTAGTTCAGCGGGCCATTTCTTCAACTTTCTCAGTCTCCTGTAGAGAGCTGGCTCAGAGGGAGATATTCTAGGTTGCGGACTGTAGTTAACGCAGTTGATGCGAATCATCGATTTGAAAGTTTCTGAACAACCTGATTTGAATTTATGGTGTTGTAGATGTGGGAAATCCCTTGTCAATTGGGCAAATGCCATAATTACGTAATTATAGCGCAATTTGGCGGATTTGACTGATTTCAGAATGCGTCATTGCTGATTCGAATGAATGTTATTCCTTCCTTAGTTTGTCCTTCCTTCAGTTAATCAATACTGGACCATTATTTATACCTGTGTTACTCCCTGGTGCGTTCTGTTTACCAGAATTCCAACTAACCAGCAGAGGGGTGTTGTCAAGGGCTGGGAAGCATAAAAGGCACAAGATGCGGCAAAAACCCATTGACGCAGTGACGAGTGTTTTCTTCACACGTATTCGTTACATCCGTGCGTGGAAAGCGCAGTAAATAAGAACACAAGGGAACACAACATAGAAAAGAACAACTGCAGATAATCGCAACAAAATAGAGCGAGATTTCGTCAACCAACTTTAATGCAGCATAATTCCCTAGATCACTTCCTAGTTCAGCGTGCCATTTCTTCAACTTTCTCAGTCTCCTGTAGAGAGCTGGCTCAGAGGGAAATATTCTAGGTTGCGGACTGTAGTTAACGCAGTTAATGCGAATCATCGATTTGAAAGTTTCTGAACAACCTGATTTGAATTTATGGCGTTGTAGATGTGGGAAATCCCTTGTCAATTGGGAAAATGCCATAATTACGTAATTGACGAATTATTAGCGAGCTAAACGTTCTAAAACGGACCCTAATTGTCTCAGCTATAAAATACCAACCGCACGAATATAAAATCCAAATCTTATATCAGGAAAACCAGAAAAACAAAGAAAAAGAGCTTCCACTGCCGTAAAATAAAGCAGATAACCTCAGATCGTCAGTATTACATTGATCGTAATTACGATTTGACTGATTTCAGAATGCGTCATTGTTGATTCAAATGAATGTTATTCCTCCTTCCTTCAGTTAATCAATACTGGACCATTATTTATACCAGTGTTACTCCCTGGTGCGTTCTATTTACCAGAATTCCAACTAACCAGCGGAGGGGTGTTGTCAAGGGCTGGGAAAGAGCGTCCCACGGTGGTACAAAAAGCACAAAATGCGGCAAAAACCCATTGACGCAATGACGAGTGTTTTTTTAGGTTTATTCGTTTCATTTCATGTTGTGCACTATGTTGTAGGACTTGACTGCTGTATTACTAGCTCGTAGGTAATTCTGTGTTCTTTTTTTTTTGCAGTTACATGAAAGCGAAATTGTATCGGAACCCCTGCTGGAGACAGTCGCAATGCACAGGTAAAGTATAATTCGAATCCTAATAAGTATTTATTACCTCTAAAGTTTGAGGATTATAACTGAAAGGCACCCATCATAACTGAAAAGCCCTATCATCTGGTAAAAGTAGTGGCAATCATAACGAATTAATATTGTTTAAATTCGTGATGAATGATGCAACCGTACTTCGCCCAACAAACACAGGGACTATTCTAAGACCACGATTGGAATATTTAGTTACCTAGTTCTCATTATTTAGAAGATACATTTTGTTCCGAAAGTTTCTAACAATTGACTATTTCTTACATAAACTTATCTCAGTAGATCAACTTTCACGAGAATTCGGTCCTGTGAGCAAAGATGAGGATAATCATCGCTATTAGGTGTTCGTCGTTAATTTGTTATCCGAATATTTCTGGGTACCTCGAGTATTGAGCGGACAGTAAACATTTTGTAGTTAACGCTAGTTAATCGAATCTATAGATTTGAAAGTTTCTGAAAATTGATTTGAATTTGGGATTAGTTGTCATGGAAATCCCTTGTTTTAATTACGAAAAAATTGTTACGCCATTTGTATTTGACTGATTTTGATGGTAATCCATTACTCCATCTAAGCAAACTGGAGATTCGAAGAAAATAATCAATGGTCATCCTATAATATATGATATTATCAGACCCACCACTGAACAAATAAAACACCTGCTATGTTAGATTGTTCCTGGGGACATTCTGGCTCAATAGAATCTGGCATGACTTGACGGATGCGGCAGTTGTGGTCAGCAAGAACGCCAGAGAGCAAGAGGAAAAAATGTACCTTCGAGATATGTAACTTCCAAACACGAATGTGGTGTTCAAAATGTCGTGTCGGCTTGCGTCTGGATTGTTTCGTTAAATTCCATCAACGATAATTATTTTCGGTTTGGAATTATTCGTAAGGAATCATTTACTGGTAATATTTTCGGTGTTTATTTTATGAGCCGATTCATTCTACTTGTTTCAAAGAGTAATAATAATTAATAATTATAATTAGGTTCTGAAATAAGCCTTCCTAGTTTTCGCTACCCCTAATGCCTAGCTGGCACCCCACTTTTTTTATCCCCTACTCCTGAAATAGGGGTTGAAAATGTTTGAACATATTTTCAACTAGCAAACTCACTTAGGATGGCTCAGATGATTATTTTTTTATTATTGTGTTATAATTATAATTAGAAAGTTTGAACAACCTATTTGAAATTAAACCAATGTTGTGCAGCTATGTGTGGAAATCCCTTCGTCAAATAGGGGGTAATTCTGTTTGAACATAAGTTTTTACCATGTTACAGGTGATAGAGCGCAAATTGGCTAGTGCACGTAAATCTGATTTCAATGATCATATTTGTGTGGGCTGCAAGGTAAAGTATAATTCAATTATTAATGCTATTTACGTTTTCTTCAATTGAAATCAATCTGACCAATATTGTTCATCAACCTACTGTTGATACGAAATTTGATGCTAGTTTGATGGATCAAAATTTGGTAAACCAGATCGTTTAATCGACAGAGGGGAGTTGTGCAAATGACCGCCAGTTCGTCACTCCAAGATATTTTTAGCCCAGAAAGTATGAAATGGTTCATGGACAGTACAAAACATTTAAATGCTGCTGTTGTTATGTAGCAGCATAGAGCGGCAGACCTTTAACTGCTACATTTGCTAAAATCTAATTTACGTCTAATCACGCTAATTTTTATTGAATCGTGTTTTGCAGATTTGGGCGTTGCGAAGAAGTGGCGGGAGTGGTGGCTTTCCTCGTCTCTGAGGATGCTTCTTACGTCACAGGAGAGAACGTCGTCTGCAGCGGTGGGATGCCATCTAGGTTATAACCTCCCCGATTAGGTTACAGTTTCAAAACAATACGGTGGACAGATTATGCGTAACGATGGAGAGTAGAGAGAGTTTTTAATAGGGAAGGGTATTGATACGATCAAATTAATTCGTGATAAGGGTTAATGATTTTATAGTAGTGATATTTGATGTCTTCCTCATACATGTAAATGATTCGAGAATTTAGGGTATTAATGCGCGTGTAGATTCCACTTTAAATTATTCGCATCAGACTTCAAGTTTAGAAGTGGTGAAAAGTATAAAAATGATCTATCGCAGTTTGAACAAACTATACTACGTTTATTCTACGGGTGTTCTTCGTTACTCCCCCCCCATTTTCAAACGCTCGCCGCTTCATGAAATTCTAACAAAAATTTGATGTTGAGATGATTTTTGGAAACTTCAGCTCATCTATTTGATGTGTTTGTCCGTATTTTGAAGCAACAACTTTGTAAAAGCCAAATTCGCCATGAAAAAAAGTAGGAGAGTATTGAAGTATTTGCCATGTCAAATTCTTCGGTACTCCCCCCCCCCCCCACGGTGAAAACAGTATTTTCGACTACCAATATTGCGTCTCAACCTCTTAACTTTCGATCAAACGATTTCATCGCTTTATATCTCATACCTGCACGTTGTCACCCACCCGTTCCTGTGAATTGTTCTTTAGAGATAGGCAAGCTTACTAGTTGATATTTACCGTTTACCCTCACGGGGCTTGAAAGCGTTTTGAACGTTGAACGGAAGGCGAGGGTTTGTAATATTTTCAATACACAATATACAATCCTAATGAAGCCATGTAATGTTACTATTACATAAATAATCGAACTGGTACCCTTCATGAACAATAAATTAATTTTTACACAGATCCTTAACATTTTATCAGCCTTTCTCTGTGAAATTTGTGGAAGGGGTGGAAGTCGCAATTCTGGTGAGAACTTATCTCTAAAAAGGAAGTCGCAGGAAGGGGTGTTTGGGGACGTAAAGGTATGAGTTATAGAGCGATGAAATCATTTGATCGAAAGTTAAGAGGTTGAGACGCGATATTGGTAGTCGAAAACACTGTTTTCACAGTGGGGGGATTACCGAAGAATTTGACATGACAAATACTTCGATACTCCCCCCCACTTTTTTCGATTGAATAATTCACCATTACTATCTAATTCTGGTAAATTGAGGTTCACTAGACATGAAACTAGACTAACTGAAGTTTTCAAAAATCACCTCAACATCAAATTTTTGTCGGAATTTCATGAAGCGACGAGCTTTTGAAAATGGGGGGGGGGGGAGTACCGAAGAACACCCTATTCTATTAAGGAAATAGTAATTTCATTAAAATGTGCAAAAAATTGATAAAAATGCTAAAAATTCAAAACGTCAAAACCTCTGAATAGAAAGATTGAAGTGCTGAAAGGGGCTCTAATTACATATTTTTTTATAACATTGCACTGATACCAAAAAATATGGACGATAGTGGCGATTAGCTCTCTCTCAAAGCTCCAAAATGACCCAGATATCTCGTACAGCGCGATAAAAATGCTCGTATCCCAAATTAGGAGCCCTTCCCCTAAACCTTTGTGTGATAATTCTTCCCATTTGATAATTGACATCATCGATAAATTAAGGCGTTATTTCTAAATAGCTCTATTTAGTGTTATTGGTTGTATGTTATTACTTTTTTAATAAAGAATTTATTTTTTCCAAATTCCGAGTCTCGAATCCTTTATTTCCATTTATTCCGAACTTGGGCTGTTTGATTATAGAGCAGTGGTTCTCTGAGTTTTCCCTCGGCGCCCCCCTTCACTCTGAATTTTTTCAATACCTATATAAATCTTCTTATAATTTTAGATAAAATAAGGGGTGCTTACTAGGGAAGGTCAATCGATTTTCGATTGTTATAATAATCGATGTTTTCTTGCACACAATAAAATCGAGAATCAATACTTTTTTTACGATTTTTTCTACAATCGGGGTTTTCCATTAAAGCGATTTTATGCTAATTTCGTTAATTATTGTTCTTGTATCTTGTTGAAACATTTTCTTCCTCCTGAGAGACGGGCAATCAGTAAAAAGAAGTATAATTTTTCGAATGGATTCTGAATCGGCTATGAAGAATCGATTCTAAAAGAATCGTTCGGATTTGCGTTTTACGAGTGGTAATTTCATCAACACAATAAACACATTCGAATTACAAAGACATTTTCAATGCTCATAGCTCTTCTCTCACTACTTATTTAAATAATCTTCATGGTTATGGGATGTGGTGTAACCACTTTCATATGGATACATCAGAGTGGAGCGTATATTGTTTTTATTTACTGGAAACGTTTCGTTCCTCTATGGGAACTTCTTCAGTCCTGTTATTAGGTAATTATTGTGTAAGTATATCCAACCATCAACATCATCATCATCCAGTTCAACACACATAGGTTATTGGTGTAATCTTATCCTTAGCCTGCCAAACAGGTAATATAAGATCACCATTGAAAATCCAGAAGGGAAGACTTTTTTAGGAGTTTTTTTTTAGATATCTCATGAGAAAGCAAATGGAAATTTGTTAGATTTGTTATGCCAAAAAATATACACTATAAATATTACTTTTGTCGATGATAAAACAGAAAGAATATTAGAGAAGTAAATTGTTATAAGATGACCTGAAAATTTACTTCTCTAATATTCTTTCTGTTTTTATAGAACTGTCCTGGTAGAGGAGTGGAATTATTAGGTGTGGGATGTTTGGAATTTATTAGTTATAGTGAATTGAGTGTACAGTATTTATTTATTTCTTGCATTTTTTTAAAAATATCAATCGATTGTTCTTGTGAATGTAACAATAGTTATATTAACACTGTTATATTGAATTATCGTTATTATATTTATTGTTTACCAGCTGCTGGTTGCTAAGCATCAGCAGATCGGGTGTTTTGTGTAAGGTAAACTTTACCTGAACTCCGGCTCATAGCTAAGTGCTACAGCCGTAAAATGTTTAGATTGTCGGCATTTTGTTTGGAATTTATATAAATAAAGCATTTTAAAAATCAATCAAATCACCAGTAACCTATGAATGTTGAACTGGATGATGATGCTGTTGATGGTTGGATATACTTACACAATAATTACCTAATAACAGGACTGAAGAAGTTCCCATAGAGGAACGAAACGTTTCCAGTAAATAAAACAATATACGCTCCACTCTGATGTATCATATTTAAATAATCGAAAAGAATCGATTCACTTGTCTACCCACTGTGGCTACGTCTGTTCCCAGTGAACGGTTGTTTTCCAAAGCCGGGAAAACCATTTCGGTGACAAGAAACAGATTGAGTGGAAAGCTCGCGTCGAAATTATTATTTATGCAGGATGTATAGGACCATTTGTGGTTTACTTAAGTAATTTTTTTTTTTTTTTTTTTTTTTTCATCTCAAATGTTTTATTTAATAATAATTGGTCTACATTATAATTTCTACATTTCTCTTCATTATTATTGAAAATATATACCTGTATTATTATGCACTACTCAATTGCCTATTTGTATGGTTTAATTTTGCTATTGAGTTGAAAGTTAGAAGTTTTTGTGTGCGATATTTTTTTACCGATTGCCCTTCTCTAGTGCTTACGAGTATTTTTCACATTTTTGTTTTGGGGAGGGGCGTTAAGAAGCTTGTGGGGGGGGGGGGGGGGGGGTTGCTTCATCAGAGTTGGGACTAGTTAACTAAAAATTAGTTGAACTAAAGCGAAAACTAATAACTAAACTAATAGTTTTAGTTGAAAATGGAAACTAATTTTGAAGCTAATTTAGTTTTAGTTCTCCAATCAAACTAAGAACTAATTTGGTTGTGACCGTTAGTTTCGACGACAAAATGAAACTATTAGTTTAGTTTTCGAAAGCAATGAAACTAAACTAAAGTAGTTCATGAAGCTTACTAGGGGGGGGCAATAGAGCGATGCTCTCTACTGAACTGCTTACATCAACGAAAGGAATGAACTTTTCCGAAAACTGATAACACCGTAGAACGGTAATTTTGGAAAAGTCACTCATAAGGTCATGCTGCGTGACTGTAACTTTTTCTATTGTTGTCAAAACGGAAGGAAGTTTGTATTGTGTAAAGAAAACCAAAGGGCTACAAGAAAGAAATGGGATTTAAGAAGGTAAACACGAAGGAACGAGAAGAGGTGATGAGGTAGAAGGTAGGAAGGGGGTTGTGTTATTATCGAAATATCGTGAACATGAAAGGGGAATCCTTGGATAACCAACTGGAATGAAGGGGGTCCGTTGAACTCGACGTTCAAAGAATACAAAAGGAGAGAGAGAGACAGATAAATATTAGAAGGGGTAGGGAAAGAGAGAGAAATAAAATAACTTAAAAAAGAGAGAAAGAATACGTTGAAAAAGAACGACACACGGCAACGTTCGAGTTCGTGTTTACGAGGTTATCGCACACACACGTGGACGGAGCCTCGAGCGGGGATTGGTCGTCGGGGATCGTGATGGCCTCCGGGTGATCTGCCCTCCGGGCGGTTTGTCTCGGGGGAAACGCCAACTGGGATTTGAAATATTTGAAAAGGTTCGGGGAGCCCGAGCGTCTCGTTCCTCCTCTGCCCCGTTTAAAAAAAGGCGATGTTCGTGGGCTTTTGGGTTGAATCGGAATCGGCGTCAGGTGAGGAGCATATTGGGGAAGCACTGCGTGAGATCCGGTTTTGTCTACCTATAGCATTTTCCAGTTGAATTAAACCTTTCCCCGAAACAATTTGACCTTTTTCCAAAATAATTAAACCTTTTTCCATAACGATTTATCGTTGTTTCCCTTTGATTTTCGGAGAGATTATATATTTAAATAATTTTAAATAAAGGAATTACGATTGAACAATGAGCAAATTAGTAAAATTAAAAAATCACTGGGGTTTATTATTCAATTGGCTTGCATTCATGATTTGAATTTATACTAAGCTTCGGAGTGTGCGTGTTTCACAGGTGATAGAGCGATTATTGAATTTCAGGAGATAAGCATAGATCACTTAAATCGGTTCTCAACCAAAGTACCTATTTGGATTGTTCAGTTTACCGGCCTCTGTCTACTGTCTGTTCATAGGAACACTGTATATGAGTGTGTTCAACTACGGATACTCGTAACGTAACTCTTAGGTAGTGTAAGCTACAATCACACTAGCAAATTTATACGAGCATAATAAAACTTTAAGAACAGAGATGGTTTGAGAGAAAATAGGAGTACTATCTGACTAAAGAAGTAGTAGTGTTAACTACAATCACACTAGCGAATTTATACGAGCATAATAAAACTTTAAGAACAGAGATGGTTCGAGAGAAAATAGGAGTACTATCAGACCAAAGAAAAACCTTTGGTTTTTTCCACGATTTGGTCTGAGAAAAGTGTGAAACGGATTTGTATCATGTTATTTATTCCTCTTGGAGCTAAGCTGGTCCTACAACCTCCCCTAGACCAATTATATTATAGCATTATATATTATAGCATTAGCAAACTGAATCAAACCTTTAGCAAACTGAATTAAACTTTTAGCGAACTGAATAAACCTTTTCGCAATTGAAAGTAAACCTTTCGCAATTAGAATTAAACTTAACCTCCGTATCTGTATTTGAGAAAGGTTTAATTTCAATTGCAAAAAGCTTAATTCAGTTTGCTAAAAGTTTGATTTAGTTTGCTAAAGGTTTAATTCAGTTTGCTAATGCTATATCCTTCTATTGATCAATCATTGCATGGGACTTCCTAAACATGCGGCACCTACCTAATCTCACTCGACGGTGGGTCCACACAATTGCCAAATGAGGATCGGCACTCGATTCAGGATGTTACACGGAGGTCAGTGTTTTGTTTAGTTTGGACGTCTTGATACTACGCTTAAATCTCAAAAATAAGGAGGAACAAATATAATAAATGAATAGTTTTAGTAACATACACATCAGTTGTACAAATAGATCGAAACCAGTGATAAAACTATCGCGGTGAAAAACTTGGCTTGCGTTCATGATTTGAATTTCTACTAAGCTTTGGGGTGTGCGTGTTTCACAGGTGATAGAGCGATTATTGAATTTCAGGAGGCACACGAATATGATCAACTGATCAATCCAAATAGGTATTTTGGTTGAGAACAGATTTACGTGCTCTATGCATATCTCCTGAAAGCCTATTGAATAATAAACCCCAGTGAAAGAATTTGCAGCGTTTTTTATGGTTATCAGAATACTTCAACCCGTGTATCGGCTATAAAGCCTTTTAGGAGTTCACTCCAGTGTCCACATTTCTACATCACTACGTCACTAGGTTATTGCTATCTTAACAAAAACAATAATAAACCAAAATAACGAAAATGTTGGCACAATAAATCGGACCATACATCGGGGATGGTTTGACCTACGGACCTGGGGAGGGGCTCATTCGATTCCTCGTGGAAAGTTCTTCAAAAAGATTCCAAATTTAGGCCGCTGTGACTTTTTTTGAGGTTTTTAGGGATTTTACAAAAATTTTACAACCCTTAACGGGCACTTTAAATTGAGTGAGAGAGCTGGCTCAAGAATTGGGGCGTCGTCGGACCAACATGGATTTTTCCTGAAAATTTCAGCTTTTTTGCTTCAGCCGTTTGGGAGAAATCGTGCGTACGGCGTACGGATGGAAAAATTTTTATTGCAGATTCGGATTCTACACCCTTTGAAACGTAAACCATGAAATTTTCAGGTGGGGTTAGCATTTTTTTTCAAGAGCGATTACAATGGTTTGTTATTGAATAATAAACCAAAAAACTGGTTAATTATACCAGCGGCGAGGGCAACAATTTTGGTGTGCGGGAAGCAATTCGATTCGATTTTATAATCTATAGCTGATAGCTGTCAAATATCAGGAAAGCTTGCAAATTTCCAATGATATGGTCAATTTTGTGATTCCCAATCGATTTCATGGATAAATTCCAGTAAAACTGTTGGACCCTTGTGGGATCAAAAACAAGCTCACAAAAACGAGTCATTCATCATAAACGCTGTAAATTCTTTCACTGGGTTTTATTATTCAATGATTCATGATTTGAATTTCTACTAGGCTTCGGAATGAATAATTGAAAGATTATTGAATAATAAACCGAATAGTGGCCTCTATGTTAACATCTAATGCGTAGAGGCCTCTGTTGCAAATGCAAAATAGAAATTGAGCTATTGCGCTTGTGATTATTGTGTGTACCCACCGTCGAGTCCTAATCTCGGCCTGTATGATTTATTATTAGAGATTTTGTAGGAAAATACTTGGTACTTACCAGTGTAATGCATGTTCCCGCATTCCAATGTATCAATCCATGAAGGTTCCGAATAGATGGAAGATGAAGATGGAACGATATTTGCGCGAACACGGAACGGAGTAGACTGCCGGAGACGGCCACGCCCGAGCACGGACAAACGAGAACTGGTCGAGGCCGGCCGCTCTCCGATACGAGCTGGCAGGCGGAGGGATACACAGGCGGTCGCCGCGGGGCCCGGAAAACTTCGAAAACACGAACTTTTTCGCGCAACTTCACAAAACACACTTTAAAATAAACGTGAAAACAGAGTACCACGTCCTACTCATCAAAAGCAGGCACTTTTGGTAACGGAATAGGTAATAATTCCCTCGAAAAATGGATTAAAAATAACGTTTTTCCTAAATGTGCTGGCCCGTATGAACGATCAACGGAGAACAATGATACTGACCACATTCCCAAAGACATCAAGTGGTTTACATAGCGTGTACTCGTACTATAAGAATGTGATCCTATTGAAATTGGTTTGATGATGTTTAAAGTTATACCCCTCAGATTCTCGCAGAGATAAGTTGAAGATTGTAACTTTATGCCGTTACTTTAAATTTTAAAGCGAGCTTTGAATATCTGTAGAATGCGATTGCCCTCTCGATACCTTCTCTGTGCTTCATTATCGTCATTACACTGATTACGATGTTTAAAAAAAAAAAAAAAAAAATGAAAAGCTCGACAGCAAATGCATTAGAAAGTTATTCAATCATTTCTGTTAGAAGGTTTTGGTATGGGAACGATTTTCATTAAGAAGGAATAACGAATCCCGACGTTATTATCTTTTCTAATCTTTTCATTACGTCTCGTACTGCATAGATAACCGAATCTTTTAAAACCCCGTTAATTTGAAGTGGAAACCGCTGCAAATTCTTTCACTGGGGTTTATTATTCAATTGGCTTGCGTTCATTATTTGAATTTCTACTAAGCTTTGAAGTGTGCGTGTTTCACACGATAGAGCGATTATTGAATTTCAGGAGATATGCATGGAGCACGTAAATCTGTTCTCAAGCAAAATACCTATTTGGATTGATCAGTTGATCATATCAACAAAAGAGAATTCTTCATATCCCAGTGAAAGAATTTGCAGCGTTTTTTTTATTGAACCTCAATACCCCACCTCAATAAAAACATCTATAATTTATCAAGTCCTTTAGCACTCGTATTGCGTTAAAACTTCCAAAAACCCAAATTTAAACGATGTAGCCAAAGGTAGACTGATGTAGAGGAGGGACACAAATATCATTAACTGATCAATCCAAATAAGGAATTTTGGTTGAGAACAGATTTACGTGCTCTACGCATATCTCCTGAAATGCAATAATCGCTCTATCACCTGTAAAACACGCACACTCCGAAGCTTAGTACAGATTTAAATCATGAACGCAAGCCAATTGAATAATAAACCCCAGTGAAAGAATACTTATTTACCCCACTAATAATATTGAATAATATTTACCTATATATCATCAGCGTTTCATGCATATCAGAATGCTTCAACCCGTGTATCGGCTATAAACTACAAGTATCAACATCGGCTATCACTCCAGTATCCACATTCACTACAACTCGACGCTATCGGCATCACTAGGTTACAAACAAACAATAATAAACCAAAAAACGCAAATGTTGGCACCATAAATCGGGCCATACATCGGGAATGGTGTGGGACGTGGGGAGGGTCTCATTCGATTCCTAATGGTATGTTCTTCAAATAGGAAAATATTTAGGCCGATCCGACTAGTTTTGAGGTTTTCAGGGATTTTACAAAACTTTGTAAAATTACGGAGCTTTGACTCCTCCCCGCGTCACATATATTTGCTTAATTAGTGCGGGGTGTGGCTGGTCAATAAATGTATCTATTTCACTTTTGTAATGTGTGTAAATAAAAAAAAGGTATGATTTGGATTACAGTGTAATCATGCTAAAATTGTGGGATCATGGTCGTATTTCCAGGCTCTTTGAGCGTACGACGTCAAAACGTCTTTATTACGTCCCTCGCACTGTGCTACTGATTGTGATATTAGTTCTTTTATAGCGTTTATTTGAAGGTAGAATGAAAAAAAAAACTAGACATAACGAACCAGAGATGGGCATATGTACTCATTATTACGTGAAATGTCATGACAGGTGCAACCATAAGTAGGATTCGGATTACGGTGTGATCATGCCAAAACTGTGGGATCATGGTCGTATTTTCTAGGTATTTGAGCGTAGGATGTTAAAACGTGTTTACGTCCCATGTGCTGTCCTGTTTATTGTGATATTAGTGTTTTCGCGCTTATGTGTAACATGTAGGTGAATACTTCCACGCTCGAACGACCAGGAGTTGCAAAACTTTTGCAATTTGCTGCAATTTCAACGCATTTAGTTGAGATAGAATGGACTAACAAAATGTGAAGCATTTCCAAGTCAAATTCAATCTTTTCACCATAATTACAGAAATGACAAAAAATACCCTTTTATCACTTCTTATTTTCATAATTAATATTTTAAAAGTCGGTAAAATCAAAAATCTTACCCTTAGAAAGTCTATCTTCGATTATTTATACTTCTTTTCTTCGAATTTTTACAGAAAATACAAGTAGGCACTCGTAATAAATTGGCAAAAAATATAACATCAGTTTAGATGCTGTCAAACTGCGCCTGAGGGATCAGAAGCATCATGTCTACGAAGAAGTGATGAAAAATTTTAAAAATTACATTTTTTGTTGATTTAATATTTGTTTTAATAAAACATGATGTTTTATGTACAAGGTGCCTAACTACCGCATTTGGAGTGTTTTTTTTTTGGACAGGCAACCATGTAGCATTGGTGCTACATTTATTGTCTATCCGTATTTGTCTCAATTTCTCTAATAATGGTGGAAAGGTTGAATTTGAGTCGGAAGAGGTTGAATTTGATTTGGAATTGGTTGAATTTTTGACGAGTGATGGTCATAGGTACTCATAATTACCTGTAGTGTAATGGCTGGTGTAACAACAAGTATGATTTCGATTACAGTGTAATCAAGCTAAAATTGTGGGATTATGGTTGTATATTCTGGTTCTTCTAGCGTAGGACGTCAAAACGTCTTTATTACGTCCCTCACGCTGAGCTATTATTTGTAATATTTGTGTTTTCGCACCTATGTGAATGCTTCAGTGCTTGAACGACCAGGAGTTCAGATAGAATAGACAATTAGTTCAATAGTTCAAATAGACAATTTTGACCGGTGAGCTCTTTCATCGCACTCGTTTGAGGTAGAACGGATAAAAACTAGACAAATCTAACCAGACATCGTAGGTACTCATAATACCTGTATTTACAGTTACAGTGTAATCATGCAAAAATGTGGGATCATGGTCGTATTTTCAGGTATTTGAGCGTAGGATGTTAAAACGTGTTAATTACGTCCCTCGTGCTGTCCTGTTTATTGTGATATTAGTGTATTCACGCTTATGTATAACATGCAGGTGAATACTTCCACGCTCGAACGACAGAGTTGCAAAATTTTGCGATTTTGCAATTTTAACGCATTTAGTTGAGATAGAATGGACTAACAAAATGTAAAGCGTTTCCAAGTCAAATTCAATATTTTCACCATAATTAGAGAAATTACAAAAAATACCATTTTATCACTTCTTCTTTTCATAATTAACATTTTAAAAGTCGGTAAAATAAAAAATTACCCTTAGGATCTTCGATTCTTTACATTTTCTTCGACTTTTTACAGAAAATACAAGTAGGCACTCGTAATAAATTGACAAAAAATATAACATCAGTTTAGATGCTGTCAAACTGCACCTGAGGGATCAGAAGCATATTCTACGAAATAGTGAGTGAAGAAGTGATGAAAAATTTTAAAAATTACATTTTTTGTTGATTTAATATTTGTTTTAATAAAACATGACGTTTTATGTACAACGACAGTATTTGGAGTTTTTTTGACAAACCATAGCAAATTTATTGTCTACGTATTTATCTCAATTTCTCTAATAATGGCAGGTTGAATTGAGTCGGAAAAGGTTGAATTTGACTTGGAATTGGTTGAATTTTTGACGAGTGATGGTCATAGGTACTCATAATTACCTGTAGTGTAATGGCTGGTGTAACAACAAGTATGATTTCGATTACAGTGTAATCATACCAATATTTTAGGATCATTGTCGTATTTTCTGGCTCTTTGAGCGTAGGACGTCAAAACGTCTTTATTACGACACTCGCTCTGTGCTATTAATAGTGATATTTGTGTTGATAGTGATATTCACGCTGAGCTGTGACTTGCAGGTGAATACTTCAGTGTTTCAACGACAGAAGTTGCAAAAATTGCAAATTTTGACGGTCGAGTTCTTTCATAGCATTCATTTGAGGTAGAATGGATAAAAACTAGATATCGTCGGGTTGGTGGTAAAAGTGATCAAGTGCAATTTTTTCACAAAATGAGGTTTTTGATTATCAAGGCACTATAGTACATTATCTACAGCTGGAAATAATAAAATTTACATCGTATGAAAAAAATGCCGGAAAAAATGAAAAAATAAATTTTTACCTTAATGGTTATGGGAAAAACCAATGATCACATGGCATTTGACTATATCGTGGGGTTCCGAGTAAAAGTGACCAAGTAACATTTGCAAAATTTTACAGGGGAGCGATCTGAAGTTTCACCTATTTTCTTCTTACGAACACTGGTTGTGTGATGTCTCATCCGACTATGTTTCGATTTTTCTTTATCCTGTAGGTAGTTAGCTAGTGCCCGCCTATGATATCGTGTTTCAAAATTCACTTCAGATTAAATAAGAGCTGTTTATTCGGAAAACTCTATTTGATCATTTTTACCTGACTGGAGTTTCAAGCTTTACTCATTTGGTCAATTCAAGCGAGAGTACATTTCGTGGGGTTCCGGGTAAAAGTGACCAAGTAACATTTTTTTCAAAATGAGCTTTTTTTGTCATTCCGGTACTAAGGAACGTTGTCTACTGTGTGTTGTTGCTAAGAACGTTATCTTCAAACTGATGTGCAAGAAATACTTGAAAATAAATTTTACCTGCCTGACCCAAAGAGTTTTATGTGACCAAATGGCATTTGAACTCAACAACAAAACACGAGATGGATTATAAATGTAATTCTCGCTGGTGCATGTAAATGTTATCAATTGCCATTTGATCACTTTTACTGTGTAAGATTTGTAAGATTGCATAGTGGGCAGGTGAAAATGACCAATTACTGTGATAGGTAATGGATAACCTTCTCTAACAGAAATAGGTATGTCATTGTTGTTTAGATGCTTGGCAACACGATAAATTAACGAAAAAACTATTCAATCCCTCAATTTCATGTAACTATGCGACTGATTTTCGAAGAATTGAATTGACCAAATGAGTAAAGCTTGAAACTCCAGTCAGGTAAAAATGATCAAATAGAGTTTTCCGAATAAACAGCTCTTATTTAATCAGAAGTGAATTTTGAAGCACGATATCATAGGCGGGCACTAGCTAACTACCTACAGGATAAAGAAAAATCGAAACATAGTCGGATGAGACATCACTCAACCAGTGTTCGTAAGAAGAAAATAGGTGAAACTTTAGATCGCTCCCCTGTAAAATTTTACAAATGTTACTTGGTCACTTCTACTCGGAACCCCACGATTTATAATCCATCTCGTGTTTTGTGGTTGAGTTCAAATGCCATTTGGTCACATAAAACTCTTTGGGTCAGGTAGGTAAAATTTATTTTCAAGTATTTCTTGCACATCAGTTTGAAGATAACGTTCTTAGCAACAACACGCAGTAGACAACGTTCCTTAGTTCCGGAATGACAAAAAAGCTCATTTTGAAAAAAACTACTTGGTCACTTTTACGAGTGGAACCCCAAGATATGGAAAGACAGTTTAGGGTATAGATTTACTGGAGTTCCTCATCCAACAAGTAAAAGTTGACAACTGCCATTTGACCGTCATTACTACTCCATTATTTCAGTTATAAAAATTGACCTCAGTCAGAAACTACGGACCAAATCTGTCTCACTAATGAATACTATTTTATAGAAGTTTATTGATATTTTGGTTACTGTTCCTAAGGGAACACCATAAAATGGTTTTAGACCTAGAAATGATTAATTATTAGGTTTAATTTAGTAGAAAAATGAGTACTTACATAATGATCATCACTACTTCCATTTAGTAGAAGTAGTCAAATTACCATCTTCATTAAAAACCTGAAAAATATCAGTTAGGTAATTGGCATTTTATCGTCTGTATCCTCCACGTTTTATTCAGGTATGGTATTTCAGAGTTCGATACATCACAAACATTTGGATTTGAACAAAATTGAGTTAGTAATCCACACTTTTCTGTTAGTCAAGCTGATCGAAAACTTAGGCAAGCTCTCCTGTAAAATGTCGAAAAATGCACTTGATCACTTTTACCACCAACCCGACGATATATCGAACCAGAGATGGGCATAGGTGCTCAAAATTACCTGTAATGTAACGATATGGAATGTATGATCACAAGTACGATTTCGATTACTGTGTAATCATGCTAAAATTGTAGGATCATGGTCAGGGTTACCATATGGAATATTCATTTTGGAGGAAAATTCCGGATGAAATGGAGGACAATTAAGGAAAATGGAGGACCAAATGAAAAAATATTGAAAATCGAATTGGTGTCATAATTTATTGGAAATACTTTTCATGCGAGGCTATTTCTTTCAAAATTTTCTCATCTTTTCTTATATGGTCGTGAAATTCTTTGCAAGACATTCCTTTAACATTCACTAGTTTTGGATGGAGGACGGAGGACAAAGCCTAGAGAAGGAGGACATGTCCTCCAAAAAGAGGACGTTTGGTAACCCTGATCATGGTCGTATTTTCTGGCTCTCTGAGCGTAGGACATAACAACAGCTTTTAAAATGTTGCAATGAAATACCGTGTGATTGTTTGAAAATCATAAAAGCGAATAGGTAGTTTGGTTTATTTAGGAGGGAAGAATTATCTATGTTATAATAGAGCGTTAGAACGTAAGACGCACAACCCTGTTGTCATCGGCCAGAAAATCGCCTGATCCGCATAAAAAACGAACCCACCCGACCCGCTGGTGTCGTTTTCTCGGTATCGAAGATTCGAGTTCCCGCTCACGAAGGACAAGCGAAGGGATCGTAACGTACTCGACCAAACTCCATCCATAGCGTCTACCCAGAAGGCTACGCCCGCTCGGTTCCCCCCCTAACGGTTTCTCTTCAGTTGAGATGCGTTCAGTCCCGGGAATCAACTCCCAACCGTTCTCTCAGTTTAGGGATGCGTTCTTTGGAATCAGTTCACCCGTTCAATACGTTCACCATGGAAAAAGGGTTCACTACAATCAACTCTTTCCCCCACCGCTAACCGGTGTCCTCTTGGTCTGGCGGAGGACGGGTTTCCCACCTATTTTAACCCTCTGTACCTCATAAGTAGGCTTGCCATAATTTTAGATGGCCAAACCGGGACACCGGGGAGTCTGGGGGGTATCGGGGGCCCTCCCCCGGAAAATTGTATAAAATAATCCATTGTAGTACTGAAACATGTGTTTGACTTGTTGGTAACGATTTGTTGATCCCAAAATAGTTGTTGTTGTGTTTTGGAACTCGAGAGAATTACATTGTTAAAATTTCGCTCTGTTATTTCTGAATTTATTACATTTTGGGGGCCCGTCCGGGATCTAAATTTTACAAATATGCCACGCACTCGTGCTTCAACGCGCCGTGGGGGTGAAGAGGTGCCTGAAACTCCGGCTTCGGTACCATCAAGAGCACCCAGAGCCCCGACGCTCACTCAGCGGGTAGCTACTCTGGAGTCTCTTTTAAATGGACTTGACCAGCAGCTGACTCGTCTTAGCCAAAGTCAACTTGTCATTCCTCAGTCATCGATTGCTCGAGAAGACGTTCGACCTGCATTGGCCCAAGTTGAGGATGAAGTTTCCAGGGTTCAGAGTCAGCTAGTGGCGCATGAGGGGACCCTTATGCTGTATGATGGCAAGCTACCATGGGAAGAGTTTTACGCTCATTTGGAGGTAACTGCAGAGGCTAATGAGTGGACTACTGAGCGAAAGGGAAAAAAATTGGCAAGTGCCTTGAGAGGTTCAGCGCTATCTATACTGACTGATTTGCCAGTAGAGGAGAGAACCAACTACTCACAGCTGGTAAACGCTCTTTCAGGACGATTTGGGCAACGGAACCAGGTATTTCACTTCCTAATAGAATTGGAGTCGAAACGTCAAGGGGAAAATGAAACACTAGCAGCATTGGCCACTGAGATTGACAGGTTGGTGAGAGGAGCCTACCCAGAGGAAACAAAGTCCTATCGAGACAGGGCTGGAGTAAGGGCATTTATTCATGCGCTCAAGGATAGTGATTTAAGCCGTGCCCTGTTACTGTCACCTCCTGTTACTGTTCAAGAAGCCCTAGAAAAGACTCAACAAATCGAGGGTTTAAGACCATCATTATCGATCGCGCGACCAGTCCAAATTGAACCACTGAAATGCTGGGGTTGTCAATCCACAGGGCATATTAAAGCGAAATGTCCAAGAGTTCAACCTCAAACTACCACTTATCCCCATCCGGAAAACTAAGATTGACCACAGCAGAGGACCATGCTGCGGTCACTAAGGATAGAAATGGTCCGAAGGTACATCTAGACTCAGCAAGAACAGGAAGAGATGCACTGTTTGTGGACCTTGAGATAAAGGGAGAGACCTCTTCGTTCCTCGTTGACACAGGCGCCACAGTTTCCGTTGTAAGACCCGATACCATCAAAAGGCACAGGATTACTAGCCTCCCCCTACATTGCCTATCCTACAAACTGCTGGTGAAGGCCAGATCAAAGTGCAGGGGGAATGCCTAATTTCACTTAGGTGTGGAAGCAAGGTCATAACCCATCTCTTTCTAATTGCCCCTATTCGAGATCGAGGCATTTTAGGGCTGGATGCTCTCAGGAAATTGGAAGCTCAGTTGTGCATCCCCAAGTCCCTGATGCTGATGGGTGATGAAGAGGTACCCTTGAGAAAAAGATGGCAGTGTGTGGAAAGGGTATTGCAAACAGCATTAAGTGAACATGACAGTGGTTGGATTGACAAAATCCTCAGATCGTCAGATCTTAAAGAGGGTTCAGGGGACTATGACGCTGCAAGAGCCTTATTTCTGAAGTATAGGCACATCTTTGCTGGTAGTGGACAACGTCTTGGTCGGACCCATGTAGTGGAACATTCTATCAACACCGGTGATGCTAGACCCATTAAGGTTGATGAACTGCTTAAAGACATGATAGAGCAGGATGTAATTGAGCCTTCAAAAAGTCCATGGGCATCGCCAATAGTTTTGGTACCAAAAAAAAGATGGGAGCACTCGATTCTGTGTTGACTACCGGAAGCTTAATTCAGTGACCAAACGTGACTCATATGCTCTACCATGCATTCAGTCATTACTTGATACGCTGCAAGGCTCCAGTTGGTTTTGTACGTTGGACCTTCGAAGTGGATATTGGCAGGTGGCTCTAAAAGAAGAGGATCGGGAGAAGACAGCATTCACACTATACCAAAAAGGGATGTGGCAGTTCAAAGTGTTACCATTTGGGTTGTGTAATGCTCCAGCTACATTTCAGCGTTTAATGGAGCATGTTCTAACAACTGACCTGGCAGTAGTTTACCTTGACGACGTAATTGTACATGGTCCAGACTATCCGACTGTCCTGAAAAAGCTAGAACTGGTCCTGGGAAGATTGGCTAATGCAGGGTTACAATTACGTCCAGATAAGTGCACCTTCTTTCAAAGGGAGACTAAATACCTTGGTCACATTATTTCAGGAGCGGGGATTCAAACAGATCCAAAGAAGACTGATGCTGTCAAGGACTGGCCAGCTCCCCGAAACAAACAACAACTGAGGTCATTCCTGGGAATGTGTTCCTATTACAGACGGTTTGTAAAAGGATTTTCTGAAATAGCTCGACCACTTCATCGTCTGACTGAGGCTTCTACCCCATTTAGCTGGTCCAATGAATGCCAAGAAAGTTTTGAACATCTGAAAGCTGCCATGACGTCAGCACCAGTCCTAGTTTATCCTGACCTCCATCAGCCCTTCATTCTGGATTGTGACGCTAGTGCACATTCCATTGGTGCAGTCTTGTCACAGTATGTCGAGGGCCAAGAAAGAGTTGTAGCATACTTCAGCAAGTCTTTGAGCAGACAGGAACGAAATTACTGTGCCACAAGAAGAGAGCTGTTAGCTGCAGTTCGCAGTGTGGGACACTTCCACCAATATCTTTATGGAACAAAGTTTCTGCTTAGGACTGACCATGCAGCCCTGACATGGCTCACTTCAATTCACAATCCGGAAGGACAACTGGCACGATGGCTGGAAACTCTCCAGACATACAACTTCACAGTCCAGCATAGAGCGGGAAAACGTCATTCCAATGCAGATGCATTATCACGCCGACCATGCGGAGGTGGTTGTATGTACTGCAAAAAGAGAGAGTGCACAGATGGTGAGATTTGTGTAGTTGAATTTCGTCCAACTGAAGAAGGGATAGGACAATCACAAGATGAAAACATCCAGTGGATAATTGGGAAACTACAGGAGGGTAGAAAACCTGAAAACCAAGAGGGTACGATCTTAAACCCAACCATCCGGAAACTTCTTGGCCGCTGGGAGTCTCTGGTGCTCAGAGATGGCCAATTATTCCATAAATGGGAAGACAGGAAAAAGAACCATTTACAATGGGTTGTTCCTACAGCTGCAATTGAAAAGGTACTGCAACATTGCCACAGCAGCCCTGTGGGGGGTCACTTTGGGTACTGGAAAACCTTGGCAAAGGTCAGGTTGTCCTACTTTTGGCCTGGTATGACTAATGACATTCAGGCATGGTGCAGAACATGCAAAAGTTGTGCCCAGGTCAAGGGACCTGGTAAAAGAAATCGAGCGCCATTGCAACAATCCATGTCAGAGGGTCCTTTCGATCGAGTGGGACTGGACATCCTTGGTCCCTTCCCCAGGTCGAGAAGTGGCAACAGATTTATAATGGTAGCAGTGGATTATTTCACCAAGTGGCCTGAGGCGGTTGCACTGCCCAATCAGGAGGCACTAACAGTGGCTGCAGCCTTGGTTAATCACGTCTTTAGCCGTAATGGTGTGCCAGGAGAGCTTCACACTGATCAGGGCAGAAATTTTGAATCTAAGCTTATGGAAGAGGTCACTGCAATTCTTGGAACCCGGAAGACAAGGACCACAGCATTGCATCCCCAGTCCAATGGTCTTGTGGAAGGAATGAACAAGACACTGACAAGATACTTGGCCATGTATGTAAACAAGCAGCAGACGGATTGGGACGAAAGACTGCCATTGTTCCTATTGGCGTACCGCTCAGCTCCACATCCCACTACATCATACACTCCCGCCCAGCTTTTATTTGGAAGGGATCTCCGTCTCCCAGGCTCCCTGGTTCGCCCTTCTGTCAGGTCACCCACAAACCTGACGACTCCTTATGCGTTAGAGCTACGCCACAGTCTTGAGAAAATACGACGTTTTGCGCAAGAAACAGCTGGATTGAAAATGAGGGCCCAAAAGGAGTTTTACCATCGCCGTTCCAAGAATCCACAGTTTTCTGAAGGAGATTGGGTTTGGGTACATGACCCAAAACGAGTGCGAGGCCTGTGTCCAAAGCTACAACCCCAGTGGACTGGACCGTGGGTGATCACGAAGAAGAAGTCTGACGTGCTGTTTCAAGTCAAATTAGGAAGAAAACGTCGCCTCCTACACGTCAACAGGCTAGCAAGGGCAGATGTCAAGCCCGTGGGCGGGCTCTGCGAAGAGGGAGGGGAGTAGTGTAGTACTGAAACATGTGTTTGACTTGTTGGTAACGATTTGTTGATCCCAAAATAGTTGTTGTTGTGTTTTGGAACTCGAGAGAATTACATTGTTAAAATTTCGCTCTGTTATTTTAGAAAAACATCGGTTGAAAAGTTCAATAAATACACCATTCTTTTTCTGTTGCGTTCCTAGGCCTTCAAAGAATCTTACTGATTCTGATTTTAAATTGAAAATACTAGGTACAGGAAGCCTAGGTAGCAGTGAAACTTACAAACTTCTCTATAGGAAGTGGTTGACCTGAAAAAATCATTCTTTCTACTCGCGAATCAATTTCAATTTTTACTGAACTCGAAAAAACTAACTATAAATAATAACTTTTACAACATGACTGAAAACTGAACAAACAAAATACGAAAACTCCTTCATCCGTGATATGAGAATGACAAGGGTATTGGTGCGGGGTGATTTGAACAGCAGCGGAAGGATTTTAGTGAACTGAAGTGGGTAACGTTAACTCTTTTGGTATCCGTTCAGTTGGAACTCTTTTGACGGATTCGTTCACTGGGGTCCGTTCAGTGCTGAACGCCTCATCTCTACTTCAGTCTTCCGTCGCTCGTGAGTGGGTTAGGTTGTGCCGCGTTTCAGGTTATTCAGCTTCAAGGTGTTTTTTCAATTTGATTTTACCTTCGAATTCGGTTCGCGTTTTCCGCGATCGGCTGTGTAGGTAACAGGCAATCGAATACGTAGTGATTTGTGTCGTGAATTGTTTCAAAACATCATCATGAACTCTTCTGCGCTCACCTCATCCCTAGAACTTCACGCCTTCACAAGGTACCGGCCTGATCCATGAATATATCCCACTCACACTTAATTTACCATGAAATAATCATTATTGAATAATTATCAATCCCAAATTTCGGTACTTTCCGCTTGAAAGTTCGCCAATATGATTGATCGAGCTGGAGAACGTAAATTTCTGTGGCACAACCAGACAGTTGGCGTAGGCGTCCGATTACCTGTTACTGAATTTAGTACATCTATATTAATGCCTTCACATTGAAAACCGTAAATATGGTACCTAGTTACCGAAGAATGAATCAATAAACTCCATTTACCAATAAAATAATAACTATACATACACAGGTAGGTACAGAATATTCAACATAACTCGAATGATCAGTAACAATTCTGTAAAAGTTCTGTTTAAACGTTCTGAGTGTAAATTACACTTTATCCTCAAGTGAAGAAATGAAATCAAGAAAGTTTTATTACACAAAATGAACGAGTTTCAAGCTTTACAGAAAGTATTTCCCGTCATCTGAGCAAATGCCTGCGTTAGGGAGAAGAGCGAGCGAGCTATTTATTTGCGAATCAAGAGGTTGTTGAGGTTTTACGTATTAAATTTTGCAGATTCAGTTGTATATAGTTGTATTTTACGTAAGAAAATCGGAGACAATAGGGAACATTAGGTACTACGCCATAGGAAGATTTTCTGTGCTCCACGATTTTGAAGCGTTGTTATTGGCGGTTGAAACAATATGGACGACCAATAGAAAAGCGTCTTACAAAAGTTCTGGGTCCGTGTAGATGTGATGGCCTTTCTAAAACAACGCGTTTGAATCGTTACGAAATTTTTTGTTGTTCAATTTTCGCGTGGTTTTTCGCTTTTGCCGTTTAGCGTAATATAAAACCGCTGCAAATTCTTTCACTGGGGTTTATTATTCAATGATTTATGATTTGAATTTCTACTAAGCTTTGGAGTGTTCCTGTTTCACAGGTTATATATATTATTGAATTTCAGGAGATATGCATCGAGCACGTAAATCTGTTCTCAACCACAATACCTATTTGGATTGATCAGTTTATCTTATTTGTGTGCCTCCTGAAATTCAATAATCGATCTATCACCTGTGAAACACGCACACTCCAAAGCTTAGTAGAAATTCAAATCATTAACGCAAGCCAATCGCATAATAAACCACAGTGAAAGAATTTGCAGCGTTTTTTTAATGGTTATCAGAATACTTCAACCCGTGTATCGGCTATAAACCCCTTTAGGAGTTCATTCCAGTATCCACGTTCACTACATCACTAGGTTACTGCAATCAAAACAAAAACAATAATAAACCAAAATAACGCAAATGTTGCCACCATAAATCGGGCCATACATCGGGAATGGTTTGAGCCACGGACCTGGGGAGGGCTCATTCGATTCCTCATGGAAAGTTCTTTAAAAAAAAAGTCCAAATTTAGGGCGCCTTGACTTTTTTTGAGGTTTTTAGGTATTTTACAAAACTTTGACAACCCTTAAAGGGCATTTTAAATTAAGTGAGAGAGCTGGCTAAAGAATTGGGGCGTGGTCGGACCAATATTGATTTTTCCTGAAAATTTCAGAGTTTTTGCTCCAGCCGTTTGGGAGAAATCGTGCGTATGGATCGGATCAATTTTTATTGCAGATTTGGATTCTACACCCTTTGAAACGTAAACCATAAAATTTTCAGGGGGGTTAGAATGTACCCCCCCCCCCCCCCCCCCCCCCCCCGAGTGCGCTGCACTGTTCTGTTTCTGATATCTAGCAGTTATCTCTTATCTCAGTCATCATTTCCTCTTCTCTTTTCAGATTTTTTTATTTTATTAGGCATTATTTTTCAGTTAGATAGATAGTTTATTTACATCATTTTACATGTTACATTCTTCAATTGAATAACAACCGAAGGCCGAGCTGGATAGTGTAAAACTGTGGCCCAGCCCGGAGTTGGTTCGTACATCTAATTTTTGTTTAATATTCAATAATAAACCGTTGTAATCTCTCTTGAAAAACAAATTTTAACGCCCCCTGAAAATGTCAAGGTTTACGTTGCAAAGCGAGCGTAGCGAGCATCCAGACCAGCAAACTAGACAAAAGGATATTTCTGACATTTTTCACACGGAGATGTTTTGTCCGGGATTTATTGCCCGTGATTCATGTAGTTGTTATTGAGCTTGAATTCATGAGGTTTTTCGTATTATGTAGGTATGTTTAGTTTGTACTTATTAAGATGGTTCCGAACTGGAATAGAGACTGTAGGAAACTAGTTCTAGTAGAGCGTTGTGTTACATTGAAAGACGGAGCTCATTTTGTAAGAAAAGCGGAGACAAAACGCAGGTATACGAAGTAGGTAGGAAGTTTTTCTGGGCTCCACGACTTTAAAGCTTTGTCATTGGCTGTTGGAACAATATGGAGGACCAATAGGAAAGCGTGTTACAAGAGTTCAGGAGGTACTCTAATTTGAATTTTTAGGTGTGTTCCTTCCGAGAGAGTTCAGTAGAACGTATAGTGCGCATATCGATCCGCGCAGAAAATCGTGTTGGTTTCGGCGTTGTTTTCATGAACCCAAACTTATAATGTACAGCACCGTGTTCCTTCAGCGTCGAGTTGCAAAACTCCGACGGTGCGTTTCGGAGGGCCGAAGTTCCCTCACTGGCCGGCAGTCCGCGTAATGATACCAGTAGTTATGTATACTCCCCCGAGAGCGCTGCACTCTCCAGTTATTCGACATCTAGCAATTATCTCTTATCTCAGTCATCATTTCCTTTTCTATTTTCAAATGTTTTTATTTTATTAGCCATTATTTTCTTACTGATATTCCCTTTTGATACCGACCATTTCATATTCGTCCGAACATATTTACAGCTGGTCCCACCTCGCCAGGAATATGTACCCTTTATTGCAGTGGTATCAATCTGGGGGTCGTGGATGTTGCAATACTAAGTACTGATAATATATGATACTGGAATCAATGCTTGGAAATTCAATCAGCATTCTACCTGTCAACTGTACTGTTTCTTAGCAATTTCATGGAGATATTCACGTTTGAAATCGAAAAAAAACTTGTTAGTCTACACAAAAATTGAAAGTTTTCATGAAAAAAACGATGCAAATTCTTTCACTGGGGTTTATTATTCAATTGGCTTGCGTTCATGATTTGAATTTCTACTAAGCTTTGGAGTGTGCGTGTTTCACAGGATAGGGCGATTATTGAATTTCAGGAGATATGCATGGAGCACGTGAATCTGTTCGACCAAAATAAGTATCTGGATGATCAGTTGATCATATTTGTGATGATCCTGAAATACCTGTATTTGGATTCAAGAGAAATTCAGATTGAATCATTGAATAATTGAAATAATTTGCAGCGTTTTTTTTTTGAAATTCAATAATTTGCTCTAAATTTCTGTGAAACATGCACATCCATTGCTTGGTAACAAATGGCTATAAACCCTTTCAAGAAATCTCCAAATTCACTGAATGAAATTGAATAAAAACCCAAAGTGGAAATAATTTGCAGCGTTTTTTTCAAGTTTTAGTGATCAAATGGAAAAATTTTGGCACTATTTGAAAATTTTGTAATTTCTGTATTTCTGTAACTAGGACGGTTTCCATATCAGAATAAATAACCATGTACATCGGCTATGGATTTTTAGGAATTATTACAAAACGTTGACATCCCATTCACTACATCACTAGGTTACTGCAATAAAAAAAAAAAAAAAGACCCTATTGTTTTTGTTTCTGATACAGTAACCTAGTGATCAGCACATTTTTGCTCCAGCCGTTTGGGAATGAGGATGCAATGTTGGCACCATAAATCGGGCCATACATCCAATTGTAATCTGTCATTTTTTGTAACTGTAAACCTTGACCCGTTTCCATATAAATAAATAAGTAAATAAATACATCGGTAATGGTTGATCTTTATCTCAGTCATCATTTCGATTCCTCACGGAAATTTTATTCAAAAAAGTCCAAATTTAGATAGAAGCCTTGACTTTTTTTGACGTTTTTGCATTTTACAAAACTTTGGAACCAACTTAGCAAGGGCACTTTAAATTATTCAATAATAAACCATCGAGATCGCTGAAAAACAATGATGATCTAAGAATTGGAAATTTCATGCGTTGTAAAGGGTGTAGGATTTTTCCAATGAAAAAGATTTGCATGCTCCAGCCGTTTGGGACGATTTCTCCCGTACGGCGGACGGATGGAAAAATTTTTATTGGTCCGACAATTTCATTCTACACCCTTTGCCAACGTAAACCATGAAATTACAATGTATACCCGAAAAAACCTCAAAAAAAGTCGCGGCACTGAATTTTGACTTTTGAAGTTATCTCTCATTCTCATCATCATTTCATCTTTTTATTCTACAGGTTTTTATTTTAAAGGCATCATTTTCAATTAGATAGATATTTTATTTACATAATTTTACATGTTACATTCTTCATGGATTGGAGTGAACTAACTAACCGATGACCGAGCTGGATTGTAACATTCTGATGGCCCATGCTCCGTCTTACGAAATTGAATATTTTAAATAGAGTTTATTTTTCCATTGTAATCGCGATTGAAAGGAAAAACAAATTTTTCCCTGGGGAATTATTCAATGATTCATTAATTTGTAAAGGAGTTGTAGAATCCACAATGATGCAATAAATTGAATTTCATCCGTCCACACACGATGCCACCCAAACGCCTTGAGCAAATCAAATCTGAAATTTTCATGAGAAAAATTAATATTGGTCCGACAATAATCCCGTTTATTTAGCCAAAAATATTCTGAACGAGATTTGAAAATTTTAAATTTCGGGATAGTTTTAGCTAAGGGCTGTCAAAGTTATATTAAATCCCTTTGGAAAAACCTCGAAAAAGTCCAAAATTCCGCCTTGACTTTTTTGAAGAAACTTTCCACGATTCTACATCGAATGAACCCTTAAAGGGCACTTTAAATCCGAGTCAGAGAGCCATTCCCGATTTATGGTTCGGATTTGAGTTATTTTTGTTTATTAAATTTTTGTTTTGATTACAGTAACCTAGGGAGATATCGATTTGTACGGTGAACTACAAGAAGGGTTTTAGCCGATACTTTGTTTGTTTGAAGTATTCTGACCCTTTGCATGCTCCGTACGAAACCATGAAAATTTTCAAATAGAGGGGGGGGTAATCGCGATTGAGAAAAAAACGCTGCATAATTTTTCACTGACATTTATTATCTCTTATGAAATTCATGATTTGAATTTTAGATGTTTCTTTGGAGTTTGGCGTTTTTCAATTAGATAGATAGTTTATACATGATTATTGAATTTTCAATTGAGGCATAACCGATGACCGAGCTGGATAGTGTAACACTGTGGCCCATCGGAACCTCGTCGTACATCTAATTTTGGTTTATTATTCAATAATAAACCATTGTAATCGCTTTTGAAAAACAAAGTTTAATCCCCTGAAAAATTCAATAATGGTTTTTTGTTTTCATCGCAATCTGCAATAGGAATGTGCTGAAAAATCGTACGCAAGCCACCCCCAAAAATCGGCCATACATCGGGAATAGTTTAAAAGCTACGGAATGAATTGGTCCGCTCCCCACGCCCCGATGGAAAGTCCTGCCATAAATTCTCAATTTATTCCGCCTTTGACTTATTTTGAGGTTTTTTAGGGAATTACAAAACCTTTGACAAGTCAAGGCGGCCTAAATTTGGACTTTTTTTGAAGAATGCTCATGAGTGATAGCCGATCCCAACGGTCCGTAGCTCAAAGATTCCTGATGTGGTTTCGTTTCGGACCAACATTTGTGTATTTTCAATTTGAATTTATTCCATTGTTTGTGTGAAACCTAGTGATGCCTTTAGCCGTTTGGGAATATTGGTATTGGAGGCGGACGGACGGAAAACTTTTTATTGCAGATTTTGATTGAGAGTAAATATTATTATTTGGGGTAAACGTATTCTTTCTCTGAGGTTTATTATTCATTGGGGCGTTCATGAATTTGAATTTCTACTAAGCTTTGAGAGTGTGTGTGTTTTGATTCGATTTTGAATTTAGAGAGAATCAAATATCTCAGTAAATCATTTCCAAAACACTCTTTTTTCAGATGTTTTTATTTTATTAGGCATTATCTTTTTGCTAAGAAATTAGATAGCAAGTTTTTAAAATAAATTTTACATGTTAGATTCTTCAATTGACCAAATATTTGAACTCGATGAGAAAACACGAGATGGATTATAAATGTACTTTCGCTGGTGCACGTAAATGTTATCAATTGCCATTTGATCACTTTTAAAGTGTAACATTTGTAAAATTGCATAGTGGGCAGGTGAAAATGACCAATTACAGTGATAGGTAATGGATAACCTTTTCAACAGATTTTTAGGTATATCATTACTATTAGATGATTGGCAACACGATAAATTAACGAAAAAACTATTCAACTCAATGTCATGTAACTCTGAATGTAACTTATTTTCGAAGAATTGAATTGACCAAATGAGTTTGAAACTCCAAACGGCTGGGTAAAAATCTGAAATCAGGTAAAAATCAATATTTCTTTCAACAGCTCTTATTTAATCTGAAGCATTTTCACGATATTAGGGCACTAGCTTTTACCTACAGGATAAAGAAAAATCGAAACATAGTCGGATGAGACATCACGCAACCAGTGTTCGTGAGAAGAAAATAGGTGAAACTTCAGATCGCTCCCCTGTAAAATTTTGCAGATGTTACTTGGTCACTTTTACTCGGAACCCCACCAACTGATCAATCCAAATAGGTATTTTGGTTGAGAACCGATTTAAGTGCTCTATGCATATCTCCTGAAATTCAATAATCGCTGTTTTTGTTTTGATCGCAATAATCTAGTGATGTACTGAATGGGATGCAATGTTGACACCATAAATCGGGCCATACATCGGGAACTTTTAGCTACGGACCTGGGGAAAGTGATGGTTGAACAATTGGGGCGTTGTAGGACCAATATTGATTTTTCCTGAAAATTTCAGATTTTTTGCTCCAGCCGTTTGGGAGAAATCGTGCGTATGGCGGACGGACGGAAAACTTTTTATTGCAGATTTGGATTCTACACCCTTTGAAACGTAAACCATGAAATTTTCAGGGGGGGTTAGAATGTATACTCCCCCGAGAGCGCTGCACTGTTCTGTAATTTGACATCTAGCAGTTATCTCTTATCTCAGTCATCATTTCCTCTTCTCTTTTCAGATGTTTTTATTTTATTAGGCATTATTTTTCAGTTAGATAGATAGTTTATTTACATCATTTTACATGTCACATTCTTCAATTGAATAACAACCGATGACCGAGCTGGATAGTGTAACACTGTGGCCCAGCCCGGAGTTGGTTCGTACATCAATTTTGGTTTATTATTTAATAATAAACCATTGTAATCGCTTTTAAAAAACAAATGTTAACCTCCCCTGAAAATTGCATGGTTTACGTTGCAAAGGGTGTAGCACCCGAATCTGAATAAACATTTTTCCATTCGTCCGCAATACGCACGATTTCTCCCAAACGGCTGGAGCAAAAGATTTGAAATTTTCAGGAAAAATTCATGTTGTTCCGGCGAATCCCCAATTCTTGAGCCAGCTCTCTCACTTGATTTAAAGTGCCCTTTAAGGGTTGTCGAAGTTTTGTAAAATCCCTAAAAACCTCAAATACAAGTCAAGGCGGCCCAAATGTGTACTTATTTTGAAGAACACACCATGAGGAATCGAATGAGCCCTTCCCCAGGTCCGTAGCTCAAACCATCCTGATGTGCATGGCCCGATTTATGGTGCCAACGTTTGCGTTTTTTGGTTTATTATTGTTTGTTTGTAACCTAGTGATGTCCAGCCGATAGCGTCGAGTAGTAGTGAATGTGGATACTGGAGTGATAGCCGATGTGGATACTTGTAGTTTATAGTCGATACACGGGTTGAAGCATTCTGATATGCATGAATCGCTGATAATATATAGGTTAATATTATTCAATATTATTACTGGGGTTTAGATTATTATTCTATATTATTCAATTGACTTGCGTTCATGATTTGAATCTTACTAAGCTTCGGAGTGTGCGTGTTCTACAGGTGATAGAGCGATTATTGAATTTCAGGAGATATGCGTAAACCGCATAAATCGGTTCTCAACCAAAACACCTATTTGGATTGATCAGTTGATGATATTTGTGTGCCTTCTAATCAGTCTACCTTTGGCTACATCGATTAAATTTGGATTTGGGGAAGTTTTAACGCAATACGAGTGCTAAAGGACTTTCACGGCTCGTGCGTGTTTCACAGGATGGAGCGATTATTGAATTTCGGGAGATATGAATGGAGCACGTAAATCTGTTCTCAACCAAAATACCTATTCAGGATTGATCAGTTGATCATATTTGTGTGCCTCCTGTATCCTGTGCAACACGCACACTCCAAAGCTTAGTAGAAATTCAAATCATGAACTCAAGCCAATTGAATAATAGACCCCAGTGATTTTTCAGTAATGATCGATTATCCGGACACACCCCGGTCATCAATCAGTCACCGGATAATCGAGGTTCTACTGTATTTGACTCGGGTTTGCCTACACATACTGAATGTAATATGTTGCCCTTTGCAAAATTGAGTTGGACACATTCAGGTCAAACTTGCGGCAAATCGTAGACGTTTTCTTTCAACATGTTGACTACTGGTGCATTTACTTTAAAACCTTATTCCCACTTATAGTTAGTATTACTTTTACCTGAGCTCGATTTCATAGCAGGGTTGCAAAGATCGCACTGCGTATCGGCTTCATCCGAGTACCTAAAGTAATAGTTGGTTTGCCCTCGCTAATAAGGCATCTACCGTGGCTACGGTTAGTTCTACTTTACGGAAAACGATCAGAAAGAACTTATGGCCACTCGCGGTGACTAATTTCACTGTTCTACTACACAAAGTACACTCTAATATTCAATATTTCAATTTAAAACGAAAATTGGAAGCTTTACGAACAACGGAGACGGGAGGCAGTGAAATAATGAACTCGGAGTGGGGGAAGGAATACGTTTCGGGGAAAACGACACAGAGAAGGAATGCTGAAACCATCCAACGAGAAGGTATGTAGACCATGGAACGAGATGGATTGTGGACCATACAACGAGAACCGGAGGTGGGGTAGGTAGTTATAACTACTGATAAATCAGAATCTTGGTCGGCATAGTTTCGACTGCCTATCGGTATTCACTTTGCGTTAATTTTACTTGATTTCGAAGTATGTCCAGATCAAGTTGCGAAAGGTTTAATATCAAATTTCAGCTTCCTAAATGGAACTCTAGAAGATCCAGCTAACTCAGCTGTTGTGAAAATAGGCCATCAGTTCAATATTTTTGGTCATATCCAGCTCTAAACCAATGTACACTGAACAATACGGTAAATATTGAGTTTTAAGGGCTTTTCAACGGCCTAGCTTTAGGAGACACGGCCACACCGTTCTCTCCCGAGCTATTTTGGCCAGCGAGACAGTTCTGCCCCGAATATATTCAAGGGTAGCATAAAAAACGTTGAGGAGTGTTGACATATCATTCATTAGGGTTCGGTGTTTGTTCTGAAATTCATTTTGAAGGTGAACAAATTTGATTTTTTTCGGAAATATGATTTTTCTTTAAATCTTTCTAGTTCTACATGCTAAATGGAGCCGTCCACTTACTTTTGGTGTTATTTGATCATTTTTTTAAAGCGTTATTTGTAGTTCTGTTATTTTAGCGAATCAAGTAGTCGTCTAAATGGATTTTCTAAGGTGATAAACACGTATAGAAAACAGGTAATTACACAGTAGTGTGGCAAAATATATGTTATCTACCTATATATTAAAATATAATATTTATTTAGATATTTAAATATATTTTGACAAAAACAGTTGACGAAAACAGTTGTTTCTCTATATTACCTCAATTCTGCCCATTAGCACCCCTAACCATCCCAAGACTTACGAATGATGTAAAGTTTAGGTTCCCGGCTGTAATACTACGAGTAAATATTGAGTTTTAAGCGCTTTTCGACGATAATGGACCACCGTGTACCGATGTATTTACTTTAGAATCTCACATTGATCCTGTTAGTACTTAGTGCTAAGGCTCTCACCTTACCGATGCTGTTTCCTTCAAGGAAAACTCTTCTTCGTATCGGCTTCTTCTTACAACGTCCCGAATATCTAAAGTAATAGTTGAATCGCCGTCGCTAAAAAGGCATCTACCGTGGCCACGATTAGTTTTTCTGTTACGGAAATGATCAGAAAGAACTTATGGCCACTCGCGGTGACGAATTTCATTGTTCTACAACACAAAGTACACTCTAATATTCAATATTTCAATTTAAAACGAAAAAACTTCCTACCGAAAGAACAAAATGGGACGCCATTCCGACAATGGAGACGGGAGGCGCTGGGATAATCAACTCGGCCGGAGAGAAGGAATACGTTACCTTCCGTTCTTATCAGGTTCTGGGAAATCGACACGGAGAAGGGATACTTTTTAAACCATTCAACGAAATGGTCGTATGATCCACAAACCTTCTAGTTCCATGGTCCACATACCTTCTCGTTGCATGGTTTAAAAAGTATCCCTTCTCCGTGTCGTTATCCCAGATAAAAACGGGAGTAACATATTTTTTCTCTCGGGCCGAGTTGTTCGTAAAGTTTCCGATTTTCGTTCACAGGTAGAAAGTTTTACGTTTTAAATTGAAAGATTGAATATTATAGTACACTTTGTGTTGTAGAATAATGAAA
Organism: Creontiades dilutus; assembly: GCA_031894815.1. NCBI lineage: Eukaryota > Metazoa > Arthropoda > Insecta > Hemiptera > Miridae > Creontiades > Creontiades dilutus. Next base: position 1,012,737 of record JAVIWC010004963.1, read on the forward strand.
CCTACCCCACCTCCGGTTCTCGTTGTATGGTCCACAATCCATCTCGGTCCATGGTCTACATACCTTCTCGTTGGATGGTTTCAGCATTCCTTCTCTATGTCATTTCCCCCGAAACGTATTCCTTCCCCCACTCCGAGTTCATTATTTCACTGCCTCCCGTCTCCGTTGTTCGTAAAGCTTCCAATTTTCGTTCACAGGTAAAGTTTTTCGTTTTAAATTGAAATATTGAATATTAGAGTGTACTTTGTGTAGTAGAACAATGAAATTAGTCACCGCGAGTGGCCATAAGTTCTTTCTGATCATTTCCGTAACAGAAAAACTAATCGTGGCCACGGTAGATGCCTTTTTAGCGACGGCGATTCAACTATTACTTAAGTAATCGGGACGTTGTAAGAAGAAGCCGATACGAAGAAGAGTTTTCCTTGAAGGAAACAGCATCGGTAAGGTGAGAGCCTTAGCACTAAGTACTAACAGGATCAATGTGAGATTCTAAAGTAAATACACCGGCACACGGTGGTCCATTATCGTCGAAAAGCGCTTAAAACTCAATATTTACTCGTATTATTATAGCCGGGAACCTAAACTTTACATCATTCACAAGTCTAGGGATGGTTAGGGGTGCTAATGGGCAGAATTGAGGTAATGAAGAAGAAAAACGTCTGCCAAGTGTATGTGGCACATAGCTTCCTCGTATCCATAACATGACTGTATAGATCATTGAAAATTATTACCGACTAAAGAACTTCGTTCAATCAAGCTCGAGGCTAAAACTTTATTTTCTCTTTATTACTCACGAGGACCATCTACACATCAAACCGAACAATCCCTGAAAATTTCATCGAAATCGGTGAAGAACTCCCGGAGTTATGCTTGTGGCAAGGATTTCACGTTTACGCATGCGCAGAGGCTACTATTGATCCGGGGGTCATGAAACTTATGGGGGACCATCTACACCCCAACCCGCACAATCTCTGAAAATGTTATCGAAATCGGTCAAGAACCCCCGGAGTTATGCTCGTAACAAGGATTTGCTGACTGACAGACAGACATGGAACCAAAATTGTTCAAAAAGTTCTAAAACGCAAAATGCGAGTGGAATTTTTGATTTTGGAGACAAAAAAATTGTCACATTCCGAAAGTGAAAACAATGCTCCGCTACCTTGGTAGACTCGGAAGCAAAAAACTGTTTTCGTCAAAATTTAGACGACTACTTAATTCGCGACAGTTACTTAAAATAACGAAACTACAAATAACGCTTTAACAAAATAATCAAATATCACCCAAAGTAGTTGGACGGCTCCATTTATGATGTAGAACAAGAAAGATTTAAAAAAAAAGTATATTTCCGAAAAAAATCAAATTTGTTTAACTTCAAAATGAATTTCAGAACAAAGACCGAAACCCAATGAATGATATGTCAACACTCCTCAACGTTTTTTATGCTACCTTTGAATATATTCGGGGCAGAACTGTCTCCATGGCCAAAATAACTGGGGGAGAGAACGGTGTGGCCGTGTCTCCTAAAGCTAGGCCGTTGAAAAGCCGCTTAAAACTCAATATTTGCACTATTGTACAGTGTATTTACAGTGTACATTGGTTTTAGAGCTGAATATGGGCAAAATGCATGGATTGATGTCCTATTTTCACAACAGCTGAGTTAGCTGAATCTTTTAAAGTTCCATTTAGGAAGCTGAAATTTGTTATTAAACCTTTCGCAACTTGATGTGAACATACTTCGAAATCAAGTTCGCGATGTTTCTTATTGCCTCCAGCTGGTGAACAGCTGGGGCAATTGTAGACAGTTTTGTCTCTTATTACCCCAGTCTCTATTAATATATAATTTGAATAGGAATTCTATATTTTTTCTAAAGGTTGGTTGGGATTCCTTCTAAAGAGGACAACGTTTCATAATGTTTTTATTTTTCTCTATTTGGCAATGTCAAGTTTTTTCAAGTTTTTCGATGTTCAAAAGAGAATCAGACCTTCCTATGTCAATAATTCTCAGTCAAAAAAATTAGGTTTATAATGTTTATAAGGTTCGAATTTTATTTTCAAAGACTGATCAGTAACATTATTTTTCTTACATTTATTTTGGAAGACTGATCTAGAGCTGTGACGTATTTTATGATGATAATATTATGTGATATAGCTTGTCCAAAGCAGTGACAAGTAGGGAGAAAAAACGGTGCTTTGTTCAACCTGATTTGTTTCTTTGGAGTGCCCTTCAATTTTGAACGCTTTTTTGAAAGTAAATTTGGTTTGTGCAGCAATGGGCTGTTCCCAGGACCTCAGAAATGAAATTTTTGAATGGCAGTTTTGTTGAAAATTTTTGAAAATTTGAAACTTTTTTTGGTGTTAAGCTGGAAGCCTGAAAATTTGAGGGTATTAAGAGACAGGTTGCCACTTGTCTCTTATTACGTTAGAACGTCTCTAGAAGTGTTTCTGACTTGCCCATTGAAGATTTTTACATCTGTCTCTTATTGACCCTAAGTAGGCAATAAGAGACAAAGGCCCCCCGAGAAAATTCGACTATTTTTCTCTCTTACCTGAATTTTGCTATAAATCTCAAAAAAATCGTGCTGTTTCTATTTGTTACGAAGTGCTTACACAAAAATTTGCGACCTTGAAAAGTCAAAGGTTCGGCCAGAAAAAAATATTTTTGTCTCTTATTACCCCTTCGCGTCTCTAATTACCCCACCTTCCCCTACCTACCCCACCTCCGGTTCTCGTTGTATGGTCCACAATCCATCTCGTTCCATGGTCTACATACCTTCTCGTTGGATGGTTTCAGCATTCCTTCTCTGTGTCGTTTTCTCCGTTGTTCGTAAAGCTTCCAATTTTCGTTCACAGGTAGAAATTTTTTCGTTTTAAATTGAAATATTGAATATATAAGCGCATTTTGTGTAGTAGAACAATGAAATTAGTCACCGCGAGTGGCCATAAGTTCTTTCTGATCATTTCCGTAACAGAAAAACTAATCGGGGCCACGGTAGATGCCTTTTTAGCGACGGTGATTCAACTATTACTTTAGGTACTCGGGACGTTGTAAGAAGAAGCCGATACGAAGAAGAGTTTTCCTTGAAGGAAACAGCATCGGTAAGGTGAGAGCCTTAGCACTAAGTACTAACAGGATCGTGTGAGATTCTAAAGTAAATACACATGCACACGGTGCTCCATTATCGTCGAAAAGCGCTTAAAACTCAATATTTACCGTATTAATATAGCAGGAAACCTAAACTTTACATCATTCGTAAGTTTAATGAGCACAATTAAGGTAATAAAGGATAATTCACTGCCAACTAGATGGAACAGCACTTTCCTCGTGAGATCCTTTTGTCATATGAGCTAAATCGAATCAAAATAGTGAAAGTTTCACCTGTTTCAAGAATTTCGCGTTAGCGCATGCGCAGAGCGTACCGCTGATTATATTGGGATGAAATTCGTATGGGACCTCAAAATATGAGCTAAATTCATTCAAAATTGTGGAAGTTATGGCTGTAACAAAGAAATGCGGACAGACAGACCGACAGACACGGAACCAAATTTGTTCAGTAAGCTATGAAACGCAAAATGCGACTGGAAAGTTTGAATTCGGACAACAAAACTTTTTTCCGAAAACTCGGAAGCAAAAAACCAGTCTCATCATCATTCAAGTCTTTAAAATGACAGAACAAAAAATAGCTCTTTAGAAAATTATAAATACAATAATTTCTAAAGAGTTAGAAGGATGTACAAGAGAGATCAGATTAATTAATTTTGCGAAAAGTCCAATAATTAGACCCAAAAATATAACTACTATTGATAGTTGAAAACCTAACTGCCAATTATAGAATGAACTAGAGATATTAACTCTTGTCCAACACTGCTCCTTTTATAACGACAATAACCACATTTGAATCGTAATTAATTTCAACAGCGTGGACACTTTTTCGAAGATGAAATTTCTATTTTTACACAGATCTGCCTAACGTCGAATACATTTTGCAAAATGTCTACTATGTGGCAATTGAACCTCTGTTTAAACTACTCGTTGTTAATTGAAAAGTTCAACTATTAACTACTCGGTTGACAAAATTGTTTGGAAATCTAACTACTAATTAGAGAAGGAACCTTAGATATTAACTCTTGTCCAATACTGCTCCATTCGTGACGGCGTTAACCAGATTTTTAATGAACATTTCAGATTTCTTGCTCCAGCCGTTTGGGAGAAATCCTGCGTACGGCGGACGGATGGAAAAATTTTTATTGCAGATTTGGATTCTACACCCTTTGAAACGTAAACCATGAAATGGGGGGGGGGGGGGGGGTTAGAATGTATACTCCCCCGAGTGCGCTGCACTCTTCTGTTATTTGACATCTAGCAGTTATCTCTTATCTCAGTCATCATTTCCTCTTCTCTTTTCAGATTTTTTTATTTTATTAGGCATTATTTTTCAGTTAGATAGATAGTTTATTTACATCATTTTACATGTTACATTCTTCAATTGAATAATAACCGATGACCGAGCTGGATAGTGTAACACTGTGGCCCAGCCCGGAGTTGGTTCGTACATCTAATTTTGGTTTATTATTCAATGATAAACCATTGTAATCGCTCTTGAGAAAAAAATTTCTAACTCCCCCCTGAAAATTTCATGGTTTACGTTGCAAAGGGTGTAGAATCCAAATCTGCAATAAACATTTTTCCGGCCGTACGCCGTACGCACGATTTCTCCCAAACGGCTGGAGCAAAAATTCTGACATTTTCAGGAAAAATTAATATTGGTCCGACGACGCCCCAATTCTTGAGCCAGCTCTCTCACTTAATTTAAAGTGCCCTTTAAGGGTTGTCAAAGTTTTGTAAAATCCCTAAAAACCTCAAAAAAAGTCAAGGCGGCCTAAATGTGGACTTTTTTTAAGAACTTTCCACGAGGAATCGAATGAGCCCCTCCCCAGGTCCGTAGCTCAAACCATTCCCGATTTATGGTGCCAACACTTGCGTTATTTTGGTTTATTATGTTTTTGTTTTGATTGCAGTAACCTAGTGATGTAGTGAACTTGGATACTGGAGAGACCTCCTCAAAGGGTTTATAAAACACGGGTTGAAAGCATTTTTTACGCATGCTCCGTCTTACGAAATTTGAAATTTTCAAATAGAATATTTTTCTATTGTAATCGCTCTTGAAAAAAACGCTGCAAATTCTTTCACTGGGGTTTATTATTCCATTGGCTTGCGTTCATGAATTGAAAATCTATTAAGCTTTGGAGTGTGTGTGTTTCACAGGTGATAGTGAACTGATCAATCCAAATAGGTATTCTGGTTGAGAACCGATTTATGTGCTCTATGCATATCTCCTGAAATTCAATAATCGCACCTGTGAAACACGCACAATCCAAAGCTTAGTAGAAATTCAAATCACGAATCATTGAATAATAGACCCCAGTGAAAGAATTTGCTGCGTTTTAAGAGATTTTCGAAACTATGATGTATATTCGCGAATTTGAACTGATTATGAAACCGGAATTGGGCTAAGTTCAATAATCATGTTATTTTTGGCAGCGGACTAGTTACAGATAATAGGTTCGTAATCAGCTCTGCTGGGATGGGCCGCGAATTCGGAGTATGGTGGCAAAGGATGAGGAGTTCAGAAAAAAGCTGCAGAACGAAGTGAGAAGTTAGCTAGCTATCAACGGTACCTATTGCGTAGATCAGGGGTCCTTGGTCCTACCCCCGCCCGCGGAAAAATGTATCGATGGAAAAAATTAGGCGTCAGAACGTGATGAATTCAAGGGAATCAAGAGGTTTCCCGGACAATTGATAACAATTTTCGGTTCAACGTATGTTCGCGAACGAACCTTTTCAAAAATGACAGTTGCCAAATCCTAATATCGAGCCATGCTTTAAGAAAAACCCAAAAATTTGCTTACCATTGGAACAACTAACTTTGATCTTAAGTGGAAAGACATTGTAAGCAAAAAACAATTGCACACTAGATTGGTTTTCCAAAAATAACTTTTTGAATTTAATTATTTTAAATAAATAAGTAGAAAATATATTTCCCTTAACTAATTTGTTTTTATATTCCTGAAAATAAAATTGTTATTATCTCTTGTTGAACAATGAAAAATTCATAATCATGGAATTGAAAAAAATATATTTGATCACTAAAAACCAAGTTTTTGTTCCTATATTAGGCCTGATTGTGAATTTGTCAAATTTGTGTAGGAGTGTTTGACTTTCAAAATTTTCCATTCCTGAAAATTCAATTGTTCATATTTTTTGAAAGATGAAAAACTAATAATCATGGAATTTAATAAAATTTAATCACTAAAAACCAAGTTTTGGTTCCGATATTAGGCCTGATTGTGAATTTGTCAAATTCGTCAAGTTTCTGACTTTCAAAATTTTCTATTCCTGAAATTTCAATGTTAATATTTTTTTTATTAAACAACGAAAAATAATTATGGAAATTTAAAAAATACAATCACCAAATACTAATGTTTTGTACCTATCCTAGGCTGGTTGTGAATTTGTCAAACTCGTCAAACAGTGCTTAAAAACTCTATTTTCATTTGCTTAATTTTCAAATTTTTTTGGGGGGGGGGGACACCTCACTGTTGACTATACGCTCATTAGTCTCGTATCATTTTACCCCAACATCATATTAAAGCGTAGTGACGAGTACAAACACGTAATAATACTGTAATTAACACCAGAACAAGTTACTAACGTTAAGTTTTTGTTTTGGTTCATTTTACATTTTTGCAAAAGGATCAGAATATAAAAAATATTAGAAATGCCATCGAATGAGCCCAATCGAACCGCTTTAAGTGCATTCGCTCATTCTCCTTAAGTGCTGGAACCCTGACAGAAAAAATGTCAACACGAATGTGAATGTGAACGCCCTTGCACATAGTGAAATTCTCCCAGTGTCACATGAGGATATCAACGGCTGACACAATTGCAACGGAATTTTGTTTTCAAGAGTTCGTTTTGAAATTGAGTTTTTCATGACTGTGGTATGTTTTATACTTGCGGACTAATGAAGGGTAGGTAGGTGTGTATTCTAATTGGTTGAATTTCAGTCGTGGATTTCTAAACCGTGTCCATATAAAGGGTGTCTACAAAACAGGTCTCATTCATTCAAGGATTCGATTCTTCAACTAATTTGCAACAAAAAGTGCCTCCTGTTGTTTGTTGTTTGAAATCAGAGTTATTCACTGTTTAAGATTTTTTGTGTGTTATCGATCTTACTTCATTAAACCGTGCATAGTTCCCTCATGTCCAGAGTAATCTTAAATTTGAATAGACCATTAGAAACCCCGTAAAATTTCCTATAAACGTAATCCCAAATGAAACATTTTCAGTAGAATTTTTGGGGGGAATAAATCGCCTTGAAAATTGAACTTTTAGTAAAAGTAACTTTTCAAAGCCTATAGTGTCCAAATAGTTTGAGACAGTGAACTATTGCCGGTAAGCCTAAAAACTGCGCCAGCATCCCAGCTTTCCAACGGTATAATCAATTTTGATTTGACATATTCATTTATTTATTTATTGGCACATTATAAAGAAAACAAAACATTTAGAGAAGAAAGTTGCGTTTGAGACCAGAAAAATGTAGTTTCACACGGTAAAATTGACGTTAGAGGGTGAAAAATAACTCATCACGAAAAATTGGTTTGGCATTGAATTGGTATTTTTTCACGTTGAATCCAATACACGATGACACTCTCGATCATCCTCCGCAATTAGGAAATCACGGCGATTCCCGGCATTTGTAATATTCTTTTTATATTTAAAAAATCTAAAAGTAACAATAGTGCAAGCGCTTTCTGAATTTCCTGTTCTCAAAACAACGATTTAGCCAACAGGTGATTGTAAGCAGGAGAGCCGTCCGTCTGATTCCACCAAATTCAAAAAGTACTCGTACTGTTATAATTACAAATAATCCTTAGAAAAGGAAAGGAACAGATTTGGAGACGGGTTAAATATTTTTGTCTTCAATCAATTTAAAATTTCAAAGGTTCATTAGTGAAAAAAAAGGACAACCCTTATGTGGCAGTTTAAATTAAGTGAGAGAGTTGGCTAAAGAATTGGGGCGTTGTCGAACCAAATTTCAATTTATGCTTGCAGATCCTCTCTCCCTTTTTGATATTTATAACAAAACAAATTTGTTAACCTAATTAACGCAGTTGAGATCAAACAACTAAGCAATAGAGAATATGACCAGCTTGAGTATATGGACAGGGAGGAGTGAACAGTTTAACGTCAACTACAAAACTAAAAGTAACAAACAAACAAGAGATGTGTGGTGGCACCACTATGTCAATGCCTAAAGTATGCCAGTAGTTATACATAGTTAGGTATAGACTGAGGAAGTCCCCGCTGCGGGACGAAACGTTTCTGACGTGAATAAACAGATATAACGCTCCAAATTAAGAGATTCGGCTAAAGAATTGGGGCGTTGTCGAACCAATAATGATTTTTACTAAAAATTTCAGATTTTTTGCTTCAGCCGTTTGGGAGAAAACGTGCGTACGGCGTACGGCGGACGGACGGAAAACATTTTATTGCAGATTTGGATTCTACGCCCTTTGAAACGTAAACCATGAAATTTTCAGGGGGGGTTAGAATTTTTTTTTCCAGAGCGATTACAGTGGTTTTGTTATTGAATAATAAAGCAAAAATGGTGATTTTGTGTTGAATCTCACTGGTTTTGACTCTAAACGAAGTAATAATGATAATTTGGTCATGTTTCAAAGCATTTTCGATAGATTTTGTTAATGTAAAGCTACATTTTCTTCGATGATTCTCTAAAAACTTGATTTAGAGAGAGTTGATTCGAGAAACTTTGATTTTGACTTGAAAATGCTATAATAAATTTTGAATTAAATTGAAATTTCAAGCTTTTATTTTAATAATTATCAAGGGATAATTTTTTTTCTCTAGCCGTTTGGGAGAAATCGTGCGTCTTACGGCGGACGGACGGAAAACATTTTATTGCAGATTTGGATTTTACACTCTTTGAAACGTAAACCATGAAATTTTCTGGTGGGGGTTAGAAAGTTTTTTCTTTTTTCAAGAGCGATTACAATGGTTTACGTTATGGTTATTGAATAATAAACCAAAATGGACCTAAATTGCCAAAATATCATTTAAATATGAGCCTTCGATTGGGATACTTTAAAACTGATTGGTAGTGAAATATTAAGTGGGGTATAAATATTGAAGAAATAAATAAAAACCACAATCGCGTGTGTATTTACGTAAAAATGTCTCCCGAGCGTTGCAAGTATACGAGGTCACTTCTGTCGAACACAGAACACTGACTGACTTGACAACTGAAGGATCGAGGGGGCAGTGAAATCGATCCGTTTATTTAGGAAGCTCCGCCCACTTATACCGCGATTGGCGGAGAAAAGCGACCAATCAGAAGTGGCCACGCCCCCCACGGGCCCCCGGAGGGTGAATTTTGGACCCTCCCTCGGGTCTCCCCGGGGTCTTTTGGACCCTCCGGGCTCGCCCCCCCGATAGTATCATCTTGCCTTCAGGCGAACCAAGTAAGTTCTAATACATCTACCCCGTTTTAACCCTCGACAAAAGCCCTTCCTTTATTTACGTTGTGAAAATCACCTTTTATTACCACTATTGTCCGGTGAAATAATAGAATTAGAAACAATTAATGTGATTTGTACGCGGTTAGGTTACGTGGATATCACGTCTGAATGGGAAGAGCGTTCGGGGTTAACTCGCCTTTGGGGGTTTGTGGGTTGTTCGCCGGGAGACGCCCAAGATCGATTTACTCAGCTTCGGGACCAATTTCTACTTCCTGGTCCATAATACTACATCATGCTTATTGCCTATTACTTATCCATTACTTCTGATGTATAATGAACGAATGAATGAATGAAAAAAGTGTATATTTACATAATAAGTTGCAAAACAGTATTATACACAATATAAGGCATATTCCTATACTCCATACCTGGAGTTGGCCTCTTATGTATATACAGGGTGTACAGCGTATGATCCGAAAATCTTCGCACACGTATTCTACAACTAGTTTCCAACAAAAAGTGCCTCCTAGAGATTTTTTTTTAGAGGCTTCGTTTTTGAGTTATTTCACTTTTAAGATTTTTTTCGTGTTTTCGAACTTACGTCGCTAAAACGGCCGTAACTCCGGCGTTTTTAAAGTATTTGCAAATCTAAGTATGCCGTTGGAAAGAGCATAAAATTATCTATGGTCTCAGTCTTTAATAATTATTTTTTAAAAGGAACTAAGGGGTAAAAATGAGCCTGAAAAGTAAATTTTGTCAAATTTTTAAAAAAAAAAAAAAATGGCTCATTAGTTTTTTTAATGATACGTTTGAGCGCTTAAAAAAGTCTCAGCTTTCCAATGGTGTATTTAATTTTTAGGTTTTAGAGGGAAGTTTTTTGAGGAAATTGAGATTTTATGCAAAAAAAACTCGTATTTTCAAGCACATTTGATGTGATCGAACGGGTGTGTGGATCTACCTTTGACCGTTAATCACATTATCATACTCAACATTTTGCTAGTGACGATAAGAAGAGGAAATCATAACAAACAACGGGATCAAATCTCACGATATCAGCAAGAACGGGAGACATTTAACAGTTGATTTACATCAATTCATTCCGCGGATGCTCTCACTCAAACTTAAATTTTTTAGGTAATGCCGTTGACATGATACATTCTACACCCAGAAAAAGAAAAAAAGTTTCGTTTATGTAGGTTTTATACTCTTTAAAAAAAAACCTCAAATGTACTTGAAAATACACGTTTTTTTGCATAAAATCTTAATTTCCTCAAAAAAGTTCCCTCTAAAACCTAAAAATTAAATACACCATTGGAAAGCTGAGACTTTTGCGCATTTTTTAAGCTTACAGGCTCAAACGTATCATTAAAATTAAGGGGGACTAATGAGCCATTAAAAAAATGATTTTTTTTTTTTCAAAATTTGACAAAATTTACTTTTCAGGCTCATTTTTACCCCTTAGTTCCTTTTAAAAAATTATTATTAAAGACTGAGACGATAGATAATTTTATGCTCTTTCCAACGGCATACTTAGATTTGCAAATACTTTGAAAACGCCGGAGTTACGGCCGTTTTAGTGACGTAAGCTCGAAAACACGAAAAAAATCTTAAAAGTGGAATAACTCAAAAACGAAGCCTCTAAAAAAAAATCTCTAAGAGGCACTTTTTGTTGGAAACTAGTTGTAGAATACGTGTGCGAAGATTTTCGGATCGTACGCTGTACACCCTGTATAAGTAAAAGATCCCAAATTAATCACTTGTACTTACATTTTCAATCAATAATTACAAAAAATAAAAATAAACTAATACTTCATTATAAACATTTTCAAAAATTAAAATTATCCACAAGGTATTTCCTATAGCTATATGCCTGCCTCACAAAAAAGAAAAACTTAACCCAATTCTTGCCATTAAGGTACTCAACAATTTCAGCCTCGCTTAGTGTAGCTGATCCTTAAATAGCTTGATCGATAAGGGCCCAAAATGGGGCACCTACACAAAAAATGAAAAATGTCTTCTTTTTCTCCCAAGTTACAGAGGGAGCACCACTGCAAGCTCTCCTCCCTCCATGGAGAACAATTTAAGTTCCATTACTTCTGATGTATAATGAATGAACACCCTATTGCTAGATATCTATTGATACCTAAATAGATAAATCTACACATTCTGAATGCTCATCGCTTCCAACATACCCCTATGCCCTTTTTACATAGAAGACTCCAGCTAGTTCAATTTTTATTTCATCGTCCATAATAATAATCATACTCATCGTTACTTCATATAAATTGATACATATCTATTAGGTACTTCTGAATGCATAAACCCTCCACGACCCTCTCCTGTTGAATAAGAAGCCTGCAGAAACTGTCCGAATCCCATCTCCTAGTCCACAACAATCCATAACAATCATTCATACTGCTAACATACAGATAATTATGTATCGATTACTTATGATAACATACATCCTGTCCTGCCCTATGCTGCTAACAGGAAAGACTTCAGATATTGTCCAATATTACCTTGTCCGAAACTCTTTATATGAGTCATAGTTACTGCATATCAGGGATGGGCAAAATCATAATCTTGAATAAGATTAAGATACTTAATCACAGTACTATTTTCCTATGAATGTGAATAAGATTAAATTCTTAATCACAGAAAAAGTCTTCCACCACCTTACTCCGCACTTCTAACAGAAAAGATTCCAGCCGAAGTCCAATATCCATTTCCTGGTCCACAACACTTCTTATCAGTCATACTTACTACAAATCAATTAATATCTGAACAGGTACGAATCTATACCTTCTAAATGCATACAGCTTTCACCTCCTTAAGTCCTGCTAACAGAAAAGACTGCAGCTATTATCCAATTTGTACTTCCTGGTCCATAATAACACATAATGCTCATTGTTACTTCGTATCAATTGATACATATGTGATGCTATGAAGGCTGCAGCTGCTGTCCAATTTCCATTTCCTTATCGTCGACACTCGAAAGGCTCATCGATACTACATCTATTGATACCTGAATAGATTAATCTATACATGCTGAATGAATACAGATTCCATCATAAGTCCTGCCTATAAGATGTCTGCAGGCACTGCCCGGATTCCATTTCCTGGACCACCACACATCATTATGCTCATCTTAACTACTCATCTACTGATTAGTGAGAACAGAGCAGCTATAGTCAAATTTCTATGGTCATAATGTGCGTATTTATTCCTTCTGAATGTATACAGACTTCACCACCCAGTCCAGCTAGATGGGAAGAATGCAGCATCGACCAAAGTCCCATTTACCACTCCACAGCACTTAATATGCTTAAAAGAACTCACTTTATACGTGAATAGATAAGTCTATACATGCTGAGTGCTTATAGCTTCCACCACTTCAAGTCCTGCTGACAGACAACTCTGCAGCCACTGTCGAAATTCCATTTCCAAGACTACCACGCATCAAAATGCTCATTGTTACTATTTATCATTTGATATATCGATTATTGCCGAATGCAGACAGCGTCCACGACTCTACTCTCTACTGCTAACAGAAAATACCTCAGCCAATGTCTAATATAAATTTAATTGCCCACAACACTTCGTATCAGTCATAGTTACTATAAATCAATTGATATCTGAATAGATTCGAATCTATTCCTTCTTAATTCATACATGATCCAAAATCCTGTCCTGCTTGGTGTGAAGACCACGGTAAAATGTCCATTCCCCAGATGCTCATTGTCACAATATTCCTGCGAAGTTAAGAATCTATACCTTTCTGAATGCATACTGCTTCCACCATCCTAAATTTTGCTCGATGAGAAGACAGCAGCCACTGTCCAAATTCGTTTTCTTGGACCACCACACTTCATAATGCTCCTCAATTCAAATCAACATTCAATTTACATCTTTGTATCTCTTACTGCTGAATGCAGGCAGCTTCCACCACCCTACTCCGCACTTCTAACAGAAAAGACCCCAGCCGATGTCCAATATCCATTTCCTGGTCCACAACACATCGTATCAGTCATACCTACTATAAATCAATTGATATCTGAATAGGTACGAATCTATCTGAATGCATACAGCTTCCACCATCCAATTTATCCAATTTCTGCTTCCAGGTCCTTAATACTCCACAGTGCTTACAATATATCATTTGATACACGTAATACCTCTCAATGTCTACAGCGTTCACCACCCTCCCCTGCTAGATGGAAAGACTGCAGCCATCGTCCAATTTGTATTTCTTCGTCCACAAAACTACACGCGTTTAGCTGAATGTTGCAAAATACCTATTGATATCTGAATAGATCTATATTGACTCATCTATACCTTCTGAGGTAAACACTCCCATCTCAACCCAATGTCCTTCTAATGTAGAAGACTGCCGTCCAAGTCCGATTTGTATTTCCTTGTCTCAAGAGAAATAAGGCTCATGATCTGTGTACGTGAATTAAGGTGCTCGCGATAAAAAAATCCGCACAGTGAAAAATTCAGTGAATCTCAAGTGCAAAAAATGGCACTTCTAACGATCGAAACCATTAGGGACTTATTTATGCACCTCAGCTTTACTATAACCAATCCATATTTAAATGTCAAAAATGTGTTGCTAATGAGTTGTAACTTGATGCAAATAATCATTTTCAGAAAAAAAATCCGTGTGAGAGGGTGCTCCATTATTTCTAAAAGCGACTTGTGGCACGAACCTGTTGTTCTAGAATCATTTTCACTATTGAGGCACTTGATTGTGAACGAATGTAGTTTTCGGATGAAAGGCAAAGAATATCTGTCAAACCAGCCAAATCAGCTGAATGTGCTCTGAGCGTAACTCTTGTGCTGCTTTTGGCATCGCCTATGAAAATGGCTCAAATTGGACATAAGTCGACACATAATTCGTTTTTCCCTGTTCCACACATTTCGTTCTTAGTTTAATTTCAGCTGTATGTGATTGAAGAAGACGCCATTTTCCGGATTGTCTGTCAGATCCGCGAATTCGTATGTACTCCACTAGGTAGTTGTTTATCCAGCCCTAATATACTTGTGAAGCACATGGTTGCGAATGAATATAATTTTCTTCTCGCAGACGTGCTAATGTGTCCCTAGTTGTCTGCCGAATGGCGTCTGAATCATGAGTCTCACAAAGTCTGCCAGCGTTTCTGACAGCTGTAATGGATCTTCCCTCGGACAAACGGGGTATAAACACGACCTAGCCAATGCAAACCAGCAAGCGTTCTTACTGTACTCACCTGCCTTTTTTTCTTCGTCTTCTGTGTACGAGGGTGCTATGTGCCTAAATGTGCGTGACTATTGCCCTATAAGGGTCAATGGCGACTTGTGGCAGGAACCTGTTGCTCTAGTGCTAGTTTACTATTGAGCCACATGATTGTGAATGCACGTCGCTCTCGGATAAGCTGATGTGTCAACAAAAAGATTGACAGCAAACCAGCAAAATCAGCTGAATGTACTTCTTTTGGCATTGTTCAGTTTAATTTCAGCTGTATGTGGAATAATATAGTTCTTACTTTAATTCCAGCTGTATGTGCTAGAAGAAGTCGATATTTCAAAGATGGTATGTCAGGCCCAGGAATTCATGTCCACTCTAATTTACTTGAACCTCATGATTGGAATTGAATATAACTTTCTCCTACTTTCAGTACCAACTGAATGACGTCTGAATCTTGATTCCTCCAATTCTACCTGCCTTGCTAACAGCTGAAATGGATCCTCCATAATTGAAGAAGAAATTTTAGGCGATCTAGAGAACCAAGGTTTCAAGGTTCTGGATGCTGTAAATTTGAAGAAGCGTGAGCAAAGCGAATTACAAGGTGTTAAAACCAAAATTGTGAGGGATCTGCCCCTTTTTCTGCTGTCTTTTGATAACTCGGAAGATATTAATAAAATATATAATATTAAGGCTATTTTGAACTTGGTGGTACATATTGAACCACTAAAAAAAGTTGGGCGTCAAATTCCCCAATGCAAAAACTGTCAAGGCTTCAATCACACTAAGGCTTTTTGCGAAAAAGACAAGTGGGATGAAAAACGCGACCAGCCAAACCAAGATTAACTCAATGCTCTCTGATCGCACTCATGTGCCGCGTGTTTTTCCGTCGTCCTCTATCTCCCTCGTTAACCCCTCCGCTATTTACATACAAATTGGCTCCTCCTCGACCGCTGGTGTTATGTCGGAGGGCGCTATGTGCCTAAATGTGCGTGACGATGGCTCCAATAGGTTCCTATCCGCATTAGACCTCCCCCACGTTCTGTCGAGGACATGGGGGGAGACCTCTCACCCCTTCTGATCTCCCTTTGATCTTCAGTTCCATCTCCCGAAACCGCCCTTCAACCAACAAACGTTCCCTTAATTATTTTCTCCCTGTTGAAACCTCATTTCCTCGCATCATTTGATTTCTCACCCTTCGCAGTAATTTTTCTCATTCTCGCCTCTAGAAGAAAATGAGCTCTTTTGGCTTTTGGTAGTTCAAAATTGAAAAAAAGCTACACGTTATGCCCAATTTGAGCCATTTTCATAGGCGATGCCAAAAGCAGCATTAGAGTACGCTCAGAGCACATTTAGCTGATTTTGGTGGTTTTGCAGATCCAGTTCGCCTCATTCTCGTCTCTAGATGAAAATGAGTTCTTTTGGCTTTTCGTAGTTCAAAACTTGGAAAAAAGCTACACGTCGCCTTATGTCCAATTTTAACAATTTTCATAGAGAGTACGCTCAGAGCTCTTTTAGCTGATTTTGATGGTTTTGCAGATCCATTTCGCCTCTTTGCGGACACACCTCCTCATTCACAATAATTTGCTACAAAAGTAAACTGGCACTAGGGAACGGATTAGTATGCTGCTTTTTTCCCCTTATGATTGAGTTGTACATACGGATTCGTGGGTGTGACAGACAGTCCGGGAAATGGCGTCCTCTTCTGGCACATACTGTTGAAATTAAACTACGAAACAAATGTGTGGACCCATTATCGTAGGCGATGCCAAAAGCAGCAGTGGAGTACGCTCAGAGCACATTTCGCTGAATTTTGGTGGTTTTGCAGATCCCCTTTGCCTTTTTCCTGTCACCTCAGTTGAGTAGACAACGACGTTCATTCCCAATCGTGTGCCTCAATTGTAACTGTCTCTAGAACAACAGGTTTCATCCACAAATCGCTGTTAGCCCTAATGGAGCAATAGTCACGCACATTTATGCACATAGCACCCTCACAGATAATTTTGAAGAACTTTTCCCACTTTCCCGTTAGGCGAAGAAAATTTCGAAAAATGTACCAACCATCAACAAAATTGATGCAGCACGTCCATTTGAGTGAATTTCGATAGCATCTCTCTAATTAGTTTTTTTGGCTTTTCAATAATGAACCTTTGTTCAGATGTATCTGAGATGGTTTTAGATCTTGAAAAATTTGTCAGTATTTAGGTCATTACCTCTTGAAAACCATCCTAGCCTCGTCCATATCTATTTCTGAAAATCCCGTTCCTATGTGAAAATATTTAAAGCCTTTAATGGACTCAAAATTCCCTAAGCTGCTTTGCGCCGTTGGTTTTTCCCAAGCCACCCTTTTTCATGCAAACGGTCAGTCACCCGTAGTCTCTCCCCTAGCACCCTGGGGTTTCCTGGGGTAGTTGTAACCACGTCCCTGATTGGTTTCTACTATCTCCCCTCTCTGCTCCCTGCGATTCCCCACTCTAAATTTTCTTCACTTCCCCTCCAAACACAATTTTTTTTTTTAATCACCCGTATAACTTGATGTGGTTTGAACGCTCTTCTCCGAATAGGTGACCAGCCTTTTGACCGCTCTTGCGCGATAACATTTCAAAACACTTGACCCCACGTGAGGTAGGTAGGTCGGCCACCTTCCCCGAGACGTCCACGAAGAAGTTTCTATCTCGAATTTAAAACGATCTCTACTCCGTGGCGGCCTCGACACCGGTTAAAAGGTCAAAAACTTCTTCTTTCCACCTTCAGCTTGGAAGATTTTTTTTTTTTTTTTTTTTTTTTTTTCCAACCATCTTAATTCCTATCTTCCCCTTCTCTTCCTCGGTAAATTCCACCATCCCCCTTCTGCTGTCTGGACAATAGAAACTGGACTTTCTAACGAGTCAAATCTCCCCCGGGGCCATTTTCAAATATCACCCCGCCCTCTCTCGCGGTGCTTCTTATATCCCCACAGGGCTCTGTCGAATCCCCCTCTCTTCCCACTCCTCTAAGCCGGCCGTTACCCATAGCGAAGGTATACTCGTATCTCTTCACGGGTAACGATCCGTTTTCTATTCCTTTTGTATGATTTAATGAGGTAGAGAAGCGAGTGGTTTTTTTTTTTTTTCTTCTTCCAACTCTAAGCTACTACAACGCCTTCCAAATATCAGGCCTTGAACGTTCAAAGTCGGTTTTGGTTTATTATTCAATAACAAACCATTGTAATCGCTCTTGAAAAAAAAAAAAAAAATAGATAAAAAATAACCCCCCCCCCCCCTTGTCTATTTCAATCAAATCATTTCATGGTTTTTTTTTTTCGAAATCTTTGGTTTATTAAATGGACCATTGTAATCGCTCTTGAAAAAAAAAAAAAAAAAAAAAAATGCTAACCCCCCTTGAAAATGTCATGGTTTAGTAATCCGAATCTGCAATAAAAATTTTCCGTCCGTTTTACGCACGATTTCCCAAACGGCTGAAGCAAAAAAGCTGAAATTTTCAGGAAAAATCTATCTTGATCCGACGACGCCCCAATTCTTGAGCCTCTTTCACTTAATTTAAAGTGCCCTTTAAGGGTTGTCAAAGTATTGTAAAATACCTAAAAAAAAAAAAAAGTCGAAGACGACCTAAATTTGGACTCTTTTTGAAGAACTTTCCACGAGGAATCAAATGAGCCCTTCCCCAGGTTCGTAGCTCAAACCATTCCCGATATACGGCCCGATTTATGCTGCCAACATTTGCGTTTTTGGTTTATTATTCAATAATAAACCATTGTAATCGCTCTTGAAAAAAAAAAAAAAAATTCTAACCCCCCTGAAAATTTCATGGTTTACGTTTCAAAGGGTGTAGAATCCAAATCTGCAATAAAATTTTTCCGTCCGTACGCCGTACGCACGATTTATCCCAAACGGCTGGAGCAAAAAAGCTGAAATTGTCAGGAAAAATCCATGTTGGTTCAGCGACGCCCCAATTCTTGAGCCAGCACTCTCACTTAATTTGAAGGGTTGTCAAAGTTTTGTAAAATCCCAAAAAACCTCAAAAAAGTCAAGGCGGCCTAAATTTGGACTTTTTTTTTAAAGAACTTTCCATGAGGAATCAAATGAGCCCTTCCCCAGGTCCGTAGCTCAAACCGTTCCCGACCTATTACGGCAGTAGTACCTACTATTACTGTTACATTGCCTCGCACAGGTCCAAAAAATCAAAACAAAAATTATCTTCTGGTCTTTAAGTAGATGCGATTAGGTTATTTGCAGTTCAATTTTCTAGAATTGATGTTGAAAACGATACTCGACATTTATAAATATCGATACTTGTTCAACGATACGCATCCCTAGTTCCAACTCTCAATAGGCAAGTCAACAAGATGGTTTTTCTCTTCCAACGCTTCGTTCATTAGAACGAATAACGAATCCACAAAACCCCGTTCATTCTCCCGAAATAAAACCGAGAGAGGCTTCGTCGTTTAAACCTCCGGAGGTTTTAACGAGCTGCCGTTATTGCATCAAGAAGGCATTTCGGAGGAGCGGTGGCGGGTTCAGAGTACGAAGTTTCCCTATCGCGAGAGGCGTAAATCACATTCAGAAGTTATACCGGACCGGTGAAGAAGAGAAGGGCCTTTCTTTTATTTAAAAAAAAAAAAAAAAAAACCTGCTCCGGCACGGGGAAGGAATTATTGCCCGGTTGTCGAACGAAAACGAATGGCTGGAAATCGATTGTTATCTCGGGCGACCCGAGGGGAAATAATCGATTTGTTGTTGTTGTTTTTGAAAAATGAAGACCAAAAAAGGGGGGCGCTCCGAGAAGGCTCTCCCTCTCCACGGCAGAAATGAAAAATTTGATCGTCGGACTTAGGTGTTCTTTAAATATGGAGCTCGTGGAGGTAGCGCCAACGGAATACAACAGGCCTAGGGAATAGAACAAAATTAATGCTTAAAGCACATGTGCTCACGTTATATATTATTTATCACGCAGAGACCGCGTCATACCCCCTCCCCCCTGGTGGGCACCCCGGTATTTATTAACGTTGTTTTGCCTAACAAATTATTTCTAGTTTCCAAAGAAATTCTAGCGTAGCCAAACAGTAACTTCCTTATTACACATATAAAATTTTGTAAAAATTAATTACAGATCAATCTTAGATTCTTAAAATGGGCTAACAACAATATTGTTTACGCTATACCTAGTTAAAAGATTGATGTTGTTAGTTTTACTGTCATAATTAATATGTGATATGTAATTTTAAGAAATAAACTATAATAACGTACAAATAATATTGTTTGGCGTCTGTTATTTTTATATCCGCTTATCGTTTATAGCGCTCCATGCATATTTCACGCATATACCAAATACTTAGACACTTATAATAAGGAAGTTACTATTTGGCTACTAGAATTTAACTGGAAACTAGAAATAATTTATAAGGTGAAACAACGTTAATATATAGTAGATGATACAGGGGTAACCTGAGGAACCTGCCACAGGCCAGGAATAGATTCTACAACTTATTTTTGACAAAAAGTGCCGCGTAGAAATTTTCTGCTGAAGGGTTCGTTTCGAATTTATTTATATTTTTTATATAATTTATTTATATTTCGAGTTATTTCAGTTTTAAGATTTCTTTTGCTTCCGAGTCTACCAAGGTGGCGGAAGCATTGTTTTCACTTTCGGAATGTGAAAATTGTTTTGTCTCCAAAATCAAAAAGTCCACTCACATTTTGCGTTTTAGACCTTTCTGAACAATTTTGGTTCCGTGTCTGTCTGTGTGTCTGTCTTGTCTGTCAGAAATCCTTGTTACGGGCAAAAGCCTCCGCGCACAAACGTGAAGTTATTGTCCGATTTTGATGAAATTTTCAGGGATTGTTCGGTTTGATGTGTAGATGGTCCCCTATGAGTTTCATAACCCCCGGATCAATAGTAGCCTCTGCGCATGCGCAAACGTGAAATCCTTGTTACGCGCATAACTCCGGGAGTTCTTGACTAATTTCGATGAAATTTTCAGGGATTGTTCGGATTGATGTAAAGCATGGTCCTCGTGAGTAATGAAGAGAAAATAAAGTTTTAGCCTCGAGCTTGGATCGAACCATATTGAACCATCATTGAACGATGCATATATTTTGTCAATTTTTATTATTAGGTATATTTTATAGTTTGTTCAATAGTTGAACATGCCTACCTTTATTTTCTCAAGTTATGCTCCTGCATAACAATAAATTTACCCTAATTCAATATTTACTTCGCCTAATTGAACGAAGTTCTTTGGTCAATAATAATTTTTAATGATCTATACAGTCATGTTATGGATACGAGGAAGCTATGTGCCACGCCCACTTGTTTTTTTTCTCGATCGGCCACAACTCCCTTATGCACTTTTAAAAACTCAATTTTGATTGAGTATACCGTTGGAAAGAGCGTTAAATTTTCTGTCTCCCTAGTGTACCAACCAAATATTGTAGGCTGGTTCAATTGGTGAACAATCAATCAGAAAAGTGAATTTAGTCAAATCTTCAGAATGACAACTTAAAAAAAAAATTAATATAATAAAATTCAACTCTCCAAATTATGCCTGTCGTCCTAAAATATGCTCCAGAATCTCAGCTTTTCAACGGTGTACTCAAAATCCCTCGTATAGTAGAATTTAGTGGAGATGAGTTCGTTTGAACGCGGGAAAACTTGGGTTATCCTAAGAAAATCGACGTTTTCTCATCGATGCTCATCCTTAGCTGAAATACAAATACCTCTGTTTTTATGGCATCTATAATACAATAATAATCCATGGAGGCACCTTGTTTAGGTGATGCACTATGTTAGAAAGAAGATAGCCACTTCTAATTCGCGTTAGACTTGTGATCAGGCTGGGTTATCGGTCATCGCTGTCAGTTGAAATGTTTGCTAGTTCCTCGCAAGAAATCGTTGTGTTGTGCATCTTGAAACCCCTAATGAAGAAACGTTTAATGAGAACTTTTACGCTAATTTCACGAAATCATATACCTTTGTTAGTACAATGTTCTACAACGCTGGGGGCCCACTGTATCCTCAGAAAATAAAACCTCATCTCCCAGATCCGAACCTTCTACCTGCTGTAAGACATTTACGGCTTCAAGTAGGTTGGGTAGAAGGGGTTTTTTTGTCGAGCGAACTTGAGTATCTCTTCCCGATGGTAATAACAGGTGGGGGAGAAAGGTGGCGCTAAAAACCTTCTTAATGAATAGGTGCTAACTCCAGGGTCTCGAACTTGGGAGAGGGCGGGTTGAAGAGGAAGGTTATAGCTGTGTTTATTATTTCATTAGTCGATGGGTGTGGATTGAGGGTTATACATCACGAAGTGATACGCGTTCTGGCCTCGACATTGTCTCGTCCACGTTGCCAGAATGTTGGATAATGGCGAAAAAATGTCGGTTATGAGTTCGTTCCTCAAGTTGTGCGCAATATTCGTACATTTTGGACTGTTGAAGACTTTTAAATCGAGATATTACGTAATCTTGTCAACTAAACTACCATCTTGTTTGTAGGGCAACACTGTTTTCCAACAAAAATGTCCTTAAACATCACTGTTGGTGGTTATAGGTAGGTAGAGAGCAAACTTGAGCATCTCTTACTGATGGGGTTCCTGAAAGCTTCGTAATGAATACGTACTAACTCCAGGGTCTTGGAAGGTTATAGCTGTGTTTATAATATCATTAGTAGATGGGGTGTTGATTGAGGGTTCAAAATTTCGGTCACATTTGGGTATCGACTTTTCTAGTAAATAAAATTTGAAACTTGATCAATTTTCTCGTTCCTAATCAATCACTGCGGTTCTCTCGGCATATTACCCAAGTGAGCACACATAATCTTGAACCGTACTGCTGGGAGTGAGGTATATACTACTATTTTTTCCCCTCTTGAGCCCCAAACTTTCCAGGGAATCGCCGCTCAAGTCTTCCAATTTAGGTGAGTGGAACAGCACAAATTAGCTTTATTTTAGCTACAGTAAATACGAAGGTTTCCTTGCAAAATCTCACTTGCTACAAGCAGATCTCACTCCCTACAATTTAAGGGGCTATTGGCTGGATATTGTAGGGAGTGAGGTTATAGCCTTTCGCCGCCTTTACAGGCCACAAATCAATTGAAACTGGTCGAACCAAAATGTTGTCAACGAACTTCCAACAATTACACTAATTGTCAAGAAGATCAAGTAGCACTTGCCACAGTCAGAATGTTATTGGAGTAGGGAGTGAGAGTTAATAAACCCACACTGCTGCCTCCAGGGATGGTTTTCTCGGTAGAACTGACTGGGAAGGTCTAGGCAAAATCCAACCACCAGCGTTGGGCCGTCTTGAATAAGGGATGTCAACAAAACAGAAGCAACGTCATAAACACCCTTTCCTGTCAGTTGGGGGCTACTTTTCAAAACATTGTAGGAAGTGAGGAAAAACCGTGTTACACTGAAATAATGGGCTGATAAGGCTACTTGATTTGATCCAATTTTTTTTTTTTTTTTTTTTTTCCTGAGGCGGATATCCATTGTAGATGGTGTGTTCTTTCATAGTGTAAGTGGATATAACAGCCCCAATAAATATTTCGCTGAGTAGTGACGATGGAAGTTGTACACCTCTGGTTAGTGACAGCTGTAGGGAGTGAGAGATACGGACTTTGGTATTTTCTCCTCGTTCCTGTAGGCACAACTTTTACATACTTTTCCATCGAACATGTACATCCACATAGGCTATTAAAGCTGAAGCTATTTAAGAAAAGAAAAGTATTGGAAGAATTAGAAGAACTGAAACTCTTTTTCGATAATCGTGTGGGCATACCTAGTAGTTTTTCTTTGCAAAATCGACCCAAATGCCAACTTGTGAAGTGTGCCCATTCTAGCCTAATGGAAAAGTGTGGTATACCATAAGGTCACAATTTTGAAGTATTTGGTAGGTATTTCTGCATTTTCCAAATTTTTGGTAAACTGAAAAAAACTTTAGGCTCATAAAATTGTTTTTGATGCAAGGAATTGCATATACTCGAAAGGAATAGCAGTTAAAGTTACACCTACATAACATAATGAATAATGATTACGGAAACTTGAAAGTTTTTTCAAAGTTTCGAAGTGAAAAATGGGCGCAATCATTGGGATTTTGAGAACAAAGTTGTGTGGGGGTATCGTTTTCGATGTATGTTGTAAATTTGAACGCTTGATTGATTGGATTGTGTCCTGGATTGGGCATTAGCATTTCAAGAGCGAAGTATGGTTAAACTGTCAAATTTAATTTTCTCAGCCCGGGGTCATTCCCACGGCAGGGGGGTTATGACAACAAAAACATAAACTTTCCTCTCTATTTTCCCTTCACTCAACAACGAAGATTCTTGGATTCTTCGAAGGTTCTCACTTCTGAGACTTCGAAAAACATAGTAATCGTTATTCGTTATTGGTATCTGTAATCGCTGAAAAGTATTCGTTAATCATGAATACTTTTGCAATCGTTAATCGCTTTGCCAACGAATAACGATTACTGCAAAAGTAACATTGTACACTGTACACTGTAACATTGTAACATTGTACATTTGTAATCGCAAAAGTGTTCATTAATCGATTAACGCCCATCTCTGAAGGGATCACGGTTTGCGGACGTCGGGGAGGTTCAGAACCGTGTGACGGCTATTCTGAGAACGATTCTACAGTCAAGACTCCTTCAACAGTTTTAAAGCGTTATACCAACGTTGTCGAAAGTGTGTTGTGGCTAGTAGAGAGTATTTTGAAGGTCAATAAAGGTATTTACTGTTAACTTTATGTTTTTTACACCATTCACCGAACTTTTTAGACGCCGAAACTATCCAATATACTCTGTAATCTTGATTCCATAACTCAGGATATTGCGTTGCGGTCCGCTGCCTTATCGTCTAATACGAGGGACGTGACATTTCTAACCTGATTGACGAAGCGATCGATAAACAATTTCTCTCGTTACCTCCCTACGTTCTCCTCCACCTCTTCGTGGCCCTCGAGAGACCAGTCAAGCGCGCCACTACGCTCGGTGAACGCTATAATCCGCATGATTTAATTTCAAGTTGAAATTTTCAACTCCCCCCCTCCACAGTTATTAGAAGACCACTTTCAATTTCGACGTATTGGTTGATTTTTCAACGAAAAACGTTCTCATTCCGGTAACAATATCACAGAAAGCTGGTATACTCGGGGCACAATGGTCCTTGATGCCTAAATAGTGGCTGAGAAATCAAAGAAAGATACATTTTTGAAAGAATACACAGATTCATTGATGTTATTATGCGGTTTCGGCTTACTGAGCCCACCTAAACCATTATAAACGTAGTGTTCAAATGTATCTAAAATGGTTTAGGTCATTACCAGGGACCGGATTCTTAGGTAATAACATGTTTTTTTCCTGAACAGGTATTCCAAAACTTCCAAGTTATTTATCCACGTCAAGCTGATTCCAAAAATGTTATTTTATTTGACATATAAACGCATATTTCTGAGTTAGTAACATATTTCAGGAATAAACGCATATAAATGGCATATTATAAGATTTTCCAAAAATAAAAAAATAAAAGAATACGATTTTACAATAATATATTTGGTGGTTACCCGTATTCAAAATCAGCGTGCCAGTACTTACAGCTTAAAACTACCTAGGTATTTAGGGTCTTTATTATAGTTTTTCCACGGGTTGGTAAGTACATATGTATGCGTTGTAGGAAGATACCTATCTATGTGTAGGAAGGTACCTACCTATGTATCGTTTTCTATGTACAAGACATTTCTTTCAAATTAATTTGACAGTCGAAATCTTCAACCCTTTGATAGTATGCCTAAAATTCAAAGGCGGTTGATTTTGCCAATGAGAATTATTTCATTTTTACCTACCTAACTATATATATGTATGTAGGTTTTAGTTCAATTTCATTTTGATTAAATTTTTATTGTGTGTGTGTTGTGCGTCAAGACATTTTCGTCGTTTTTGTATGGTGAAGGGTTGTTGGGAAATTGATGTTCCTGTAGTGATATTCGAGTCTCAAGTATTTTGTATACTTTTACTGAAAAAAAAAAAAGGCATTTAACATTATTTTCCAAATATAAAAATATTTTTTACCAATGAAAGGTTATATTCTTCCTCTTTCATTATATTTATAACGGCATATAATGAGTTTTTTGCCATATTTTAGGCACATCTAAACCTGACCTGAATCCGGTTTAGTCATTACCTTTTGAAAACCACCCTTGACTCGTATTCGAGGCCCACAGGTAACGGGACCGTACCTTGGCGTTAAGCGTATCGCCTAGTCGCCGCTGTTGGTTACCTCATTGTCCGTTAATCCTGAGCTGATTTTGGTGGTTTTGCAGATCCCCTTTGCCTTTTTGCTGTCACATCAGTTCAGCAGAAAACGACGTTCATTCACAATCATGTCCCTCAACAATAAACTGTCACTAGAACAACAGTTTTCATCCACAAATCGCTGTTAGCCCTATTGGAGCATTAATCACGCACATTTATGCACACAGCACCCTCACAGATAATTTTGAAGAACTTTTCCCGTTTAGGCGTCAAATTTCGAAAAATGTACCAACCATTAACAAAATTGATGCAGCAGGTCCAATTGAACGAATTTTGATAGCATCTTTCTAATTAGTTTTTTTTGGGGGGGTTTTCAATAATGAACCTTTGTTCAGATGTATCTGAAATGGTTTTAGATCTTGAAGAATTTGTCAGTATTTAGGTCATGACCTCTTGAAAACCATCCTAGCCTCGTCCATATTTATTTCTGAAAATCCCATTCCTATGTGTAAATATTTAAAGCCTTTAATGGATTCCAAATTCCCTAAGCTGCTTTGCGCCGTTGGTTTTTCCCAAGCCACCCTTTTTCTGGCAAACGGTCAGTCGCTCGTAGTCTCTCCCCTAGCACCCTGGGGTTTCCCGGGGTAGTTGTAACCCCATCCCTGATTGGTTTCTACTATCCCCCCTCTCTGCTCCCCGCGATTCCCCACTCTGAATTTTCTTCACTTCCCCTCCAAACAAAATTTTCCCGTTTTTTGGTTAACAGAACCTGGAGTCAGTTCTCTCCTTCGTTATAGCCGGCTCTTGCACTCTTGTTAACTTGGCTCTCATGGGACCTCCGTAATATTGCCTGGTATCCCTATATAGTTATCACTTGCCAAACTTGACTGACTTCATATCATAGTTATCAAAGTGACTTCATTTCCCAACCTAAGTAGCGGCAAAGCAGCATATTTTGTGATATTGTTGGCTACCCGGGAAACCTCAACTTATTCAACAACACCTTTATATATTTGATTGGTTCTCTGTATCGACGAATACGAATTGAATTATGGATTTCCATACTCGTTCATTGAACATGTACGCATTCATTTTAAATATAGCCTCGATCAGTTAACCGTTTACATCTTCCTTGGGTTCACCTGAACATAGGAACTAGACATTTACTACAGTTGTAACATAAATAAATAAATTATATTGAAAAAACGCTGCAAATTCTTTCACTGGGGTTTATTATTCAATGATTCATGATTTGAATTTCTACTAAGCTTTGGAGTGTGCGTGTTTCACAGCTGATAGAGCGATTATTGAATTTCAGGAGGCATACAAATATGATCAACTGATATTTTGATTGAGAACTGATTTAAGTGCTCTATGCATATCTCCTGAAATTCAATAATCGCTTTATCACCTGTGAAACACGCACACTTCAATGTGTGGCTGGCTGGATGAGCGACGTCAACAAACACTAGTAGCAATTGTTAGAATTAAATGGCATGATTACTCTAATCAATTAATTAAACAGTAGATATTGGAACCAAACATTTAAGTTGATTGAATAGCTCACAAGACTCTCGGATGGCTCCCAATGGCTAACAATATTAGAAAGCGAGCTGTCGCAATCCGCATTCTTTCGCATACTTCTCAAAAGTCCGCATTGCTCATCGCTACAATCATAATAGTTGTAGCTTTGCCGATGTGTAAAGACGTATAAATATTTATACGACCAGGTCACTCAGCTATATACTCGACGTAGAGAGACCAGGAGAGAGCCTTACAACGGGATCGCAGGTGAGAGAAAACCTCACAGTCACAATCCAGCCCTGTTAGTTTTTAGGGAATGGGCATGGTTTTTCTGTTTCTCCTGTTGATTGAATAGCTTACAAGACTTTCGGATTCTCCCCCAGCTGAATAGCTCCCAGTGGCTGACAATATTAGAAAGCGAGCTGTCGCAATCCGCATTCTTTCGCATACTTCTCGAAAGTCCGCATTGCTCATCGCTACAATCATAATCGTTGTAGCTTGGCCGATGTGTAAAGCGGTATATATACACGACCAGGTCACTTAGCTGATCCTTCCAACCCCTCCGAACCCCGCAATCATTTCGACCTCACCCTATAATTTCCCATTTAACTTTAGGTAAACTTCACACGCGTGTCCTCTTTTTGTCGGTACCGTTTCTCTCTCCTAAACTCCTCTCATATATACACACTCATACTCACACACATACACAAAATGTCCTTTTTTCCCACAAAGACCGTCTAATGTCTGTCTGTCGGTACTTTACGTTTTTTTCTGTTTTGGGGGTTTTTTGTTTTTAATAGATGTATCTATCATTGAGGAAGGTTTTTCCCACCCTCGCTCTCGAGAGGCGAGGCGCCCTCGGGGTATCGTTGGCCTGAAGGCTCCACGATCCTCGTGACTTTTAAAAAGTTGTAACCCTCTTCCTTCCCTTCCCCGTACACGACTAAATATCGTTTTACCGAATAATCACTTTGCTTTTTAAAAAACGTTTTATTACGATTTCACAGACTTTAATAAATGTTGATAGTTATATTGAATACAGATCACTGGTAAAACTATGGGGGCGGAGAACTTAAGCGGAACAAACGTTTGACACACACGGCAGCAAGCTGAGAACTAACTGACTCGAGCTCGCCGCGTTCCTTATATACCCTCGTGAGCTGAGGTCAGCAGAAACGGAGGGTTTGGGTACTTAACTCCTCCGTCCTTAGGGAAGAAAACTTTCTTGGTACAAGAAAGTTTTCTGTTCGAGGGTTAGGTCGGGACGAGCACAGTCGATAGTTTACAATAGAAGTAGGTACGTTTAGAAACTAACAAAACATTTAGCAATAATGTTACAACTATCATTTGCAGATACAACCTCCAAATATCAACAATACAGAAAGTTTTAACACAATACAAACTACTAACAAAACATTACTACATTACTACATTACATACAGTAGCAGAACATTACTAGATTACATTACTAGCAGAACATTACATATTTTCCACTGTTGGTGAACGATGCTTCAAATATCGGAAGAAGACTGAAAGTACGCATGATCCTATTAAGATATACAATAGTATAGTCCATACGCTGGGGGTTATGAATTTAAGAATTACATCGGTGGTGGTTAGAACAGGGGTAGCTGGGGAATTTAAATACTTTAGGCTTTTCAACTTGATTTCGGCTTGAGGAGGGCGATTAATGTCGTTTGGAAGCTTAACGAATTTTACTAAAGAAGGGGTGTGAAATGTCGATATAGACGGGGTAATTAGTGTATGATTTCTATATTCTATTGTGCTATTACCGGGGGTGATTAGGAAAATTCCAAATAGTTTTTTGAATTCTATGTTACCCTGGTCAATAATTTTAACTTGATCCTCGTTTGGGAAGATGAAAATATAACGTTTGGCTTGTTCAAGGAGTTCTACGTGATTCTCAGGGAGACTCAGTTGTACTAGGTCACAACGACCGTTAATTCCTCTGAGGAGGATTTCTGACTCGCAGTAGTGTTCACTAGATAGCTGGATATTATTTGGACAGAGATAAAAGTTAGGGCCGTACTCACAAGGTTCGTTTAAAAAAATTATTTCAGAGGTACTTAGGGGTTTAAGGGCGTATTTCGTAGAAGGGATTATTGTCACGTATTTGTTAGAGGTGGTGAGTGTCGGTATTGATTGCAGCAGTATTAGGTCGTAATACTCGGGATGTATGATCGGAATGTCCAAAAAGTAAACTATTTCATCAGTACTTACGACGCATTTGACCCTAATGTGGTTTTGAAATTCCCATAAAGCCTCTCCTTCAAACTCGGGTAATTGTTTTCCAAAAATAGGTCGCAGATGACGTAGGACGGAAAGTAGCATTCGAGGTTTTATTATACTCGGATGCATTTTTCGGAGTTTGCAGAAAGTGACAGAATTTTCAATGTCTTGTAAGAGGTCAAGGAGGAGTTGTATGAGCAGCTGGTTATGTTCAAGAGCATTTTCTACTTGTTTGATGTGAGTAGCTAACGAACTCAATTCCTTGAGCGTTTGTATTTCTTTCATGAGAACATCGTGATTGTAGTTGATGGAATCAATAGTAGAGTTCAATTCTTCAACGAGTCTATTGTTTATGGAGTATTGATGGTCAATTTGCTGTGAAAATGTTTCCTGATTAATTAGGAGATGTTGGATTATCCTATTATATTTTTCTTCATCATTGGCGTCCAGGTTTCCAGTGACAAATTTTATCACTGAACCTAGACCATTTAGGAGGCCACGCCTTTGACGATGAGGCAAGGTTGAATCGGAAATTTTTTCAGTTACTAAATTTAGCATGTGCTCTACAAGTTGCAACCTGGGGTTAACAGCTTCCTGGACTGTTCTATCAAATTTTATGATATCGTTAATGTCTTGAACATGTGACTGGAGTTGTTGGATTTGATTATGAATTCCTTCTAATTGGTAATAATGCGTTATAGTATGATAATAGTTCACCCGTCGAGCAGAACCTAGTCGTACAGGTAGCACGCCTAGGTTTGATGTAATATTTTCAATTTCGAGTCCGTTAGTCGAGTAGATAAGCAGGGCGAGGAAGATTTGTAGTACAGTCCGGTTCATCCTGTAAGGAGGTTTGGTCATGGGTAAAATGAGTAACTTTGGACGATACGTTAAGATATCAAAGATCTGTTGTGTCTGATTCGGAGTCGTATAGGAAAGGTGAAAAAGTATATTCAGGTTTATTAGGTTTCGGAGTTGGTGAAGGAGTGTCTGGAGGGAAAGGTAAGGCTTTCCTGGGTTTACGGATTGGAGGGGGCGTATCTGGTGGGCACGGTAGAGCTTTTCTAGATTTCTTTGTGAAAGGTTTAGTAGAGGATTCCGAGGAAGTGGTCGAAAGGGGGGTCCTAGGACGTTTTGAGCTCACAAAATCTGGACCTTTGCCTCTAGAAGGGCCTGGAATTGCAACTGATTTTGGTATAACTGGACCTGGAATGCCAATCTCTGGAACAGGATTAGAGAAACTAGTCTCAGCAGTGGGGTCAGGAACACAATCAACGTCTGGAATACTGATTTCCGAAGGGGTGTAAGATGAGCTACTGCTGCTTGCAACGTTAGTAGGAGGTTGTTTGAGTGTTGGGGCCTTTCTTGGTCTCTTTATGTTGGAAATGTGAATTTTTGACTGAGTATTATGATGACGGGGAATGATTTGGATTGTGCCTCTCGTTGGTTCAACTTCGTTTACCGTCTCGGGTTGGTATTTTTGTTTTGTCTTATTTTGTAACTGCCGGGATTTGACGTAAACTTTTTCGCCTAAAATTGGGGGATCCTCTCTAATCGCATTGCGTTTTTCTATTATTTTCTCTTTCCTTTGGGAACTTGAAAGGTGCAAGTCTTTGTACAAATGGATCATCTTGTCTCGATGTTTCGAGATGTAATCATTTGCTAACCTCTGTTCCAAGTCCATCCGGAGAAGATTGTTTTCAGATATGTGACCGCTTACTATTTCAAGGGGAGTAAAACCAGTGGAGGAATGAATTGAGTTGTTGTAGGCCAAAAGGGCGTAGCGCACTTTAGTTTCCACTGTTTCCTTTTTGAATTCATCGCGACAGTTTAGGAGCCGGATGTGTTCGATTAGTGTTGAGTGGAATCTTTCAATACAGCCATTGCTTTCTGGATGCTGTGAGGCAATAAAATGAATTTCAATTTTATGTAATTTTAGCAAATCTTTAACTAAGGCGGAGTTGAACTCGGCACCGTTGTCAGAGATTATTTTTTCGGGGACGCCATGGGAGGAGAAAAACTCGATCAGACAATTTACTACCTCCAAACTGTTGTTGGTTTGAACTTTATATAATTGTGCAAATTTGGAAAATGGGCAAATTATTGAAAGGAACTTGGACTTTTCTAATGCAATTTTATCTAAATGAAGAGTATGGAATGGACGTGATGGAGTGGGGGTTAGGTTGAATTTAAGCTTAATAGGATCTCTATCGTATTTACATTTGAGGCAGACATCGCATTTGTTAATCCAGTCTTGGATCGTTGCCTTTTGGTTCGGCCAAAAGTAGCGACGTTTTATTTGTTCATACGTTTCTTGAATACCCCTATGATTGGTTTTCCCTTCGTGATAATTTTTTATTGTTTCTTCGATCTCTTCTTTGGACTGAACATCAGTTAACAATTCTTTGTGGTGATCCATTAAGATCTCAGATTCTTTAAAGATGGAACTCATTATGTTAGAAAATCGATCGAAGAGTTGATTATCTGGGTCTTTATGAAAAAATATTGAATATCTGACTTTTGGTCTGACATATTCTTTGCAAAAGTCTATTACTTCTTTCTGGAAATTGGTTTCGGAGATTTCGCAAACGATTCTAGTTCGATTGGTGAATATTTTCTCTATTTTAGGATTTCTCGAAATGGTTTTTACGACTTTGAAGATGATTTGATTATTCCCATGGTTGACTGCGCCATTTTTTGGTTGTATAGAGAATTGTTTAGGTCTTTCTGAGGTTACTGAGGGGCATGATTCAGGGGTGTTCACTACTAAAGATTGAGGTGGGTTTTGATTATTTGGGTTTTCCAACGACTGCCTATAATTTTCAATCAGGTTATCTATCACAATTCTTTCTTCTGCCTGGTCTACAGGTTCTTGTAAGAGGCGTTCAAGAGGGCTTCGATTATCAACTAATATTGGAGGGTGCTCTAGTGCTTCGGCTATTATCTGGTCTATGTCCATCTGGGTGCCAGGGGAAGGTGCTGGTGGAGGATCCGTCTCTAGATTGTTTAACTCAATTCTAGAAAGGGCGTCAGCTACATAGTTGGATTTTCCAGGTTTGTATACAATAGTGAAGTTGAAATCGCTCAATTTCAACCTCCACCGATACAGTTTGGAACTGGGATCCTTCAAGTTGAACAACCACTGGAGAGGACGATGGTCAGTGAACAGGGTGAATTTTTGACCATACAAATAATGTCGAAACGTCTTTAGGGCAAAAATAATCGCAAAGAGCTCTTTTTCGATAGTAGAGTACCTCTGCTCAGTTTCAGTGAGAGTTTTGCTTGCATAGGCAATGGGCAAGTCGTTGCCGTCGAAGTTCTGGGACAGAACAGCGCCGGCTGCAACATTGCTGCAATCTGTTGTTACACAAAATGTTTTCGCGAAATCAGGGAATCGAAGGATGGGTTCGTTACAAAGAAGATTGCGACAAGTTTCAAAACTCTTCTTGTATTCAGGGTCTTCAGGATTTATGATCGCACCTAATTTTGTTTTAGCAGAAAGTGGCTTGGTTAAACCGGCAAAATTTTTAATGAATTTTCTATAATATCCAATGAGACCGAGGAATCGTTTGATTTCTGTCCTCGTTTTGGGTATTGGGAATTCCGAGACTGCTTGGACTTTCTTAGGGTCTGGCTTAACACCCTCGGCACTTATGACATGGCCAAGGTATTGCAGTTCTCGCCTGATAAATTCTGTCTTGTCTACCTGGATCTTTAGGTTTGCGGCTCGGAGTCGATCAAAGACTCGACGGAGCCGGTCTATGTGTTCCTGGAGAGAGACTGAATATACCAAAATATCATCGAGGTAGACAAGGGCCATCTCACCGTTTATACCGCGCAAAACGTTATTCAAAAGCCGTTGAAAAGTGGCTGGCGCATTTTTGAGCCCAAAAGGCATGCGGACCCATTCAAAATGATCCTTATCGGTGGAGAAGGCTGTTTTTGGTATTGATGTCTCGTCTAACTCAATTTGGTGGAAACCACTGGCAAGGTCTATTGTGCTAAAGTAACTGCATCTTCCTAACTTGTCTAGCAGGTCGCTGATATTCGGCAATGGATATTTATCTTCAATAGTACGCTCATTCAAAGAACGAAAATCCTGGACCAGTCTCAGTTTTGGTTTACCGCTTGCATCCATCTTTTTGGGTACTACCCATAGAGGTGCATTGTAGGGGGAAGACGACTCACGGATTATGCCTTGAGCGAGAAGTTTTTCGATCTGACTTTGCACTTCTTCCTTGTAAATCCTAGGGTAGCGGTAAGGTCTGACAAAGACGGGGATCTCGTCCTTCGTTCTAATATGATGTTTTACTTGGGTGGTAGCCGAAAGGGGTTCATCTGGATTTTGAAAAAGATCATAGTAATCATGGATGAGTTTCTGAATCATACGTCTTTCCTCTGGGTTGAGGTGGTCGAGACGGAACTTAGAGTAGTCTACCCAGGTTTTCATCGGGGGTACTCTGGTGGTTAAAGGAGGTTCGTCATCATTCAGAAACAGGTCATCTATGGGCTCTACTGTAAGGGGTTTATTTATTGTCACGCGTAAAGGTCCCTCTAGAGGATTTGTTACGCGGATATAAGTTTTTGAATTTTTAACGGTAACAAAACAGTTCGGGATTACTAGTCCCGGTAGTAGGGCACTATTGAGCATCGCTTCACCATTCTCAAGATTTGCAATGGGGACCTCGATTTGTTGTATGATTCTACCATCCAGTAGGTATGATTCAGCACTATGATTTTCATTAGGGTTGTCGTCCTGAATTCCGAGCCTTAGAGGGATATTAACATTTGGGGTTAAGAGAACATTTTCTCCAAAGTCAAGCTTAGCTTTGACCAATTGAAGGTTGTCCAAACCAAGGAGCATATTGAAGTGCATGAAATTTAAATAGAGTAAAAGGTAAGTACAAGTTTTTACAATTGAACAATTCTGCGCATGGGACTTCCGTCTTATGAGTGTATTCTGTGGAACCATGCGGTGTACGCACAATGCCTCTTTGAGGTTGTAATTTTGTTGAAAAATGTTTAAATGCTATATCTGGGGATATAAATGAACGAGTGGAACCAGTATCGATTAAAATTTTGAAATTATATTTGGGCATAATAATGTAACGTAACTTTGAATCAATAAGGTGGAGTTCTACTACTTCTTTAGAAGTGTTTATAACTCCTGGGGTTGTCCTAAAAAAATAGCTGGGGTTTGTTCATCTCCAGGTTGATCGTCTTCTTGAGGGTTCTCCTGAAGGGAGAGATTTTCTATGTTCGGCATTTCAGGGTCTACGGGGCAGAAATTGTTCCCATTGAAATACCCTAGTACATACTGGGGTTCTTCGCTGGATTGCTCCTGATTAGACTCATTCTCCATGAGGTGGAAGTTCTGAGTTGGTTTTTGATTTGGTGAGGGGGAAACGACGGATTTTTGCGAGAATTGACTTGATTTGTTGTGTGATTGGTTGGAGAAACTTCTTTGAAATGGGGGCCGGTTATTGTTGTTGAAATTTGGTCTCCAATTGGTACTGTTCCAGTTATTGGGGTTAGGCTTCCAATTTGAGGAACTTGAAAACTGTGGCCTTTGCTGGTTGTTCCAATTGGGTTTTGGGAAGAAATTAGGGGTCTGAAAACTAACTGGTTTTTGATATTGTTGATTACCATTAAATTTTGTAGTTGTGAAGTTGGGGCGGCTAGAGCTTGTGCTTTGATAATGATTGGTCTGATTTTTTGTCATATTAAATTCGTTTCTAAGTATTATTTTCACTTCGTTCAGTGAGTGGCATGCCCGTGCTCTTAGTAACGAAGCTGTGGAGTCAGGCAACCCGTTCGTAAAGCACCTCAGAGCATAGTCCCTGATGAACTGAATCAATACGGATTGATCGGGTTCCGGTTTGTTCAACTGGAGGAAACCGATAGCAGAATTTAAATGGGCCAAGACTCGGCTGTGGAAGTCGAAACACGACTCGCTCGGTTTTTGATTTAATTTTGTCATTTCGGTAACAAACGTTGAAAAATCTCGGGAATCAGAAAAGTTTTCAAGAATTACTTCCCTCAGTCTTGGGTAGTTATGGACGTTATTGGACAATACTACTTCCATTGCTGGACCGGAGATATTGGCCATGATGTTATCGAATAAGAAATAATTTTGATGGCAATGAGGGTCGTCAGAATCATGGAACATATCATACATCCTGTCGCAAAGTTGTAAAAATCTGGTTACTAATAGCGGTTCTCCGCTAAATTTGGGAAGCGTTCTGAAATCATCGTGTCTCAATTCTGGGACTCGATACCTCGCAGGACCTCGGGGAGATTCAAAGGAAAGGTTGGGACGACCGGGATTCATTGAATCGTCTCGTGGAGAGTCATATGGAAGACGACCAGAATCACTTCTAGGTTCTGTCCTGGGATTTACGTTCGGGGGTAACCTAGGGGAAGTGTATCTTTGCACTGGGTGAGGGTACCTAGGCCTATCATCTAGCAATGGGTCAACACGTGAGAATCTCCCTTGTGTTGGCGTCATCCTAGGGTCATCAAAAAGTGGGTCAAAACGTGGGGGGTGCCTATCCTCAGGACCTCTTGGGCCGGGACCCGACCTCACAGGGTTCTCTCCTGATGGGGTCTCAGGATTTCTCCCTGCTGAGGTTTCAGGAAGGGGCTCATTCATGCCTTCGTTTTGGGCCATTGGTGTTTCTCCGCCTTCCACACTCATTTCTGAATCTGAGGCGGAAACGCTAGGGGGTTTTGGGTGGTAAAAGAGGTATTTCAAGAAGTCTTGCCTGGCGCAAGCTCTCCTAGAGGTATCTTTAGATTTCGGAATTTTGGGGATCTTTTGAAATTAAAGTTGGGGAAATCAAGTGGGGAGGTTCAACTATTGGCTGAAATGAAGATGGAATTGTTACAGACAAAACAAATTAAATTCAAAATTATTATCATGCAAATATTCTTATTCTACGTACCTACTTAATGACTAATGTTTCTAACTATCTACTGACTCTTGTGAAAAAGAGAAGAGAAAAAAAAAAAAAAAAAAAAATTATGACAATTCTTACTGCCGTTTTTCTAAGCGGAAGAAATTTACTTAAGAGTTCCTAAAAAGAAATGGGAATTTATGATGACTTGTCGGTGGTAAGCTGTCTTCTTCTTCCTGTCGAATCACGGGGTGGCGAGCAGGGGTTGTGGTTCGAAAGTCTCGCGCTCTGTGCAGTTGGTCTAACGAAATTGTTTGTCTCTTCTTTTTTTCTGGGTAGAGCGAAATGTTAAGATGGTTTTGCGACCGAGGTACAAGCGGCGGTCGAGAGATAAGACGAGAAAGAAACTTGATCTTCTTGTCTCGAGATAAGCGGGGACGGACGGTCTTGTCGCGTGTTGGAGCCTCAGAGGAGGGCCTTTTTCCGAGCTGTGTAACAGATTATTATTCTCGTAATAAACGTTTCAAAAATTTCTTCTAATTTTGTTTTTAGTCGTTACGTTTCTTTTTCTTTCTTTACTTTTATATTTCTTAATTTTTTATAATTCAATGATTATTTATATTCTTCTTTTTATTGTTCTTTATTTTTCTTAATCTAAGAGGTCGGGGAGTGACCTTGCGGAATTCGACGGATACCGAAATTCCTCCTTCAACAGGGAGCGATGAAGGCAATCCCGGGGAGTGGGATTGTTTATTTAACGACGAAAATTCCAATATGAGAGTTACTTGAGTAAATCAATTTACCTCACTGGGTTTTTCGTCGGAGTTCCAGCTGCTGTTTCTTCCGTGGAGTCACGCCTTACTGACGATGGAACGTTCGTAATCCTTTCGCGAATGCGTGCACAACACTCACGAATTTGGCACTAAGTTCTCTGCAGGTTCTTCCTCACGACGAAACGAAGAAAACACTCCGTTCTCTGCGCGTTCGGAAACTGTTGTCCTTCTACCGACTGCTGCCAATTTTGTAACGGGAATAATCACTTTGCTTTTTAAAAAACGTTTTATTACGATTTCACAGACTTTAATAAATGTTGATAGTTATATTGAATACAGATCACTGGTAAAACTATGGGGGCGGAGAACTTAAGCGGAACAAACGTTTGACACACACGGCAGCAAGCTGAGAACTAACTGACTCGAGCTCGCCGCGTTCCTTATATACCCTCGTGAGCTGAGGTCAGCAGAAGTTTTTCTACGCTGAATCTCTTTGTGAAGTCGGTTTTATCGTTTCACTTCCGTTTTTTACCGTAAATTATGGTCGTTTTTCGTAAAAAATTCGAATTTTTAGGGATTTTAAAATTTTTTTTCAGGAAATCAATTTCGAAAACTATTCACGGGTAGTTATGAGCAATCGAATGATTTCGAATAAATTTCAGTAAAATGTAGTTGATTTTGATGATGATTTTTCTCTTATTAGTCTCTTAAAAATCAGATTTCCGACGAAAATTAGCCTTATGTCCTGGGTGAAATAAATTTACGATATCATAGGTACCAAGGTACTCCTAGCAATTGTAATGGCCATTTTTTTCTGTACTTTTCCCACTACTACGTCGCATTTTTTCTCTCTGAATCGAACGAACGCACTTCTAAAACTCTCCGAATGGTTCAAATCAAAGAAAGTAGGAATTTTTAGGGATTTTTAAATCTTTTTTTCAGGAAATTATTTTGGGAAATGATTTACGAGCGGTTATGAGCAATCGAATGATTTTGAATAAATTTCAGTAAAATTTAGTTGATTTTGATGATGATTTCTCTCTTATTAGTCTCTTAAAATTCAGTTTTTTGACGAAAATGAGCATTATGACTTGAGTAAAATAAATTTACGGTATCATAGGTACCAAGGTACTCCTAGCAATTGTAATGGCCATTTTTTTCTGTACTTTTTCCACTACTACGTCGCAATTTTTCTCGCTGAATCGAACGAACTCACTTCTAAAACTCTCCGAATGGTTCAAATCAAAGAAAGTAGGCGTGGCAATTTAGAATTTTAGAAAATTGCAAATCAGTTGGCAAATCGATCCCTGAAGTTTCGTCGTTCTTATACCGAATACCCTGTGTAGTATATTACGTTCCACTATAGTAGACTCTGTTGGGAAAGTAAAAGGTGTACTTTACATTACTTTTCACTACTAAATAACGCAATTGTACGTTTAGATCTAAGAGCATTACTAAGTGCTCCGTAACTTCTATATCCTAACCTCTCTAATGATATCTCACCGCTGAGCCCACCTTCCCACGCAAACCTTTCGTACCTACAATACGATAGTTTCCCAACCCTAATTTGTTCCCCTCCAGTTCACTTCATCTCTTGACCTTTCTAAAAAAAAAAAAAAAAAAAAAAAAAAAAAAACACCCTTAAACCCGCCTCTGAGCTATATTTTTCGCCTTAAATTTTTTTACATCCCCGCCGTAGTTTTTTCTATATTTTTTTGGCCGGCGTTACGTCTACCTTTTTTCTCTGGAGGTTGATTCTCGTCAATCAAAACGGAAAGTCGGTCACGAAAACGCTTTAAAAGAAACTGTCTACAACTTTCCCGCTAACTTGGATTTCTTCAATGTTTTATTTATTAATTCTATTCGTGTATATAATACGGGGGACAAGCCCAATTGACATAGAAAGATAAGTATGCAAATTATAACACGATAAATAAGATAGGCGATAGATATATTGGCGATATTCTAGGAAAAGATGTGGGTGTACACGCTTATAGGGACCTCACTACAGGCCGGTCAAGTCGCTACGTTTTGCCCAACATTCAAAGTTTTATTTTTATTTTGTAATATTTTTTGTATTTATCTATTTTTTAAAAATGCATTTATTAACACTATTAATTTTTATGCGTTCGCGTGACCGCCTTTCTTGAATTTTGAAAATACGAGCTCACCTACGATCCTCGTAGGGATGTGGATGCCATGTATTCTGTAGTTACACTTCCGACTGTATATTCCAGCCCTGAGTTCAGTGTCTGGCCTTTTTGTTTACGCTCAGTACAGTTCCGAAGTTGATAGTATTGAGTCAGGCGGTCAGGAGACAGCCGCCCGACTCCTGACGGAATACTTTCATCGACATCGTAAAACGTAGTTGAGTAATAGTGTATAACGAAAATCAATTTCATTCAAAAAATAAAAGCTTGTAATAAGTGGGTAGGTACCTATCTAGTAAATTACAATTTTTTGTATAGTTTTGCAACTTAATTTGCATATCTTGCCTCTCTCGCTATCATCTCCCCCCCCCCCCCCCCCCCCCCCCCCCAAAAAAAAAAAAATACGAATAACCCTTCTCCATTTTTTGTTCAGTTGCTTGAGAACGAGGATTGCGAGATAGACTGAACAACCCTCCAAGACTGGAATGATACTTACCTATATTATGTTTTTTTTTGTGTCATTTGCGATTTTTCTGTCTTTTTTAATTTTGGAACTACTAGCTAAAGTTTTTTCTAGTTTCCATCAAGTTGGATTGAAAAAAATGACATTTTTACAACAAAAAAGTTGAAAGAATTATAGTCCAAGTGACCTTTTTGATACATCGCGCTTTTGTGAGTTGCCTGCTCATGTGAAATGCAAACATGAGTTTCAATACCTAAGTGTGAGCAATTCTAAACCTTATTATTTAGTTCGATTGAAAAAAATAATCTAGTTTTTCATCAAAGAAAAAAGTTGAACAAAAGTCATCATTTTCCAATTGGCCTTTTGAAGCCAATTATTGCAATTATTGCGGTTTTTTGGAAGCAAGAGTTTATTTTTAGCGTTAACGACAGTTAACGGCTATCTAATTGGGTGAATGAAGAATTTTTTGATGAGAAATGTGATTTTTGAGTTGTATTCTAGTTCTTTTGTATTTACCATTATGGAAAGTAGAGAAACCAGCAAGATAATGATTGAAAAAGCAAGGGCGGTCAACCGACAGCTGCGCGAGCGCCGGTGTGACTCATATTGGCGCGAACGCATGAAGGTTTAAACATGATGCATTTGATGCATTTGCAGAAACAAACTATACCATAAAGCGCTACTTCCCACGGTTAGTCTACTACTTGTGCTGTGGGGAGGAGTTGCTCACAATTTAATACAACGGGTACGGCCACGAATCATGTACAAGTAATATTATAGATGGGTAATGTTGCAAAAAACGTAGAAAAAAATACCAACAGAGAATCGCCTACTATTCAGATAACTTAGAAATAAATATACATTGTCTTCTTTTCCGATATTGTTTATATCAACAAAATTACAAATACTTCCTCTTCATATGCCCCTTGATCTTCGATAAATAAAACGATGCAAATTCTTTCACCGGGGTTTATTATTCAGTTGGCTTGCATTCATGATTTGAATTTCTGCGTGGGATGTGGTCTGGTGTCAAATAAATTCACAGCTTTCCAAAATGTGGTGAACAATTTTTGTGCGATGAAAAATGGCGAAAATAAATTTCTTTAGCAACGATCGGTTGTAAGTGAAAATCATTATAAAAATACGCGCTACTTTTGTCTCACTTTTTCCTGTCGCTTTTCGGCGGGGGGTCCCATCGCAAAAAACTTTTCAAGGTTAAAAAAAAACGTGAAAATAAAACATGAAATATGGAGTATCTCTCGCTGAATTTCGTTTGTTCCAGTTGTTACTGCCCTAACCCTAGCAAGGCTGCACTGTGCCCGACCCCACACGCCCCCTGCATCAATTCTAATAGGCGTCAATCTACCAAAAAAGCCTTGCATGGGAGGGACGTCCCTAAAAAAAAACGGACGTGAATTGGCTCAATGAAACGCCTATTACGGGCCCCTCCCCTTAAACCCTTCTATCCCGTTCAAAAAAAAAATCCCTTAAAAAAGAAATATCGATATGTGTGACTGCGTACGGGTTGTATTTCTGTGGGAACGCGACCGCTTGACTAAACAAAAAAAAAAAAAGGTTTAACGGAGAGGGAGAAAACATTTTTAAGTGTAATGTGCGGTATTAAAAGGCGGTTTGTGGAGTGAGGAGATCGAGGGGAAGGGGAAGATAGGAGGTTCCTAGCGGAATACCAGTAATTTTCGAGGGTTAAAAGCTAAGAAACTAAAAAAAAAAACCAGAGAAGAGAACTCGAAAAAAAGGTTGACGGCACCCACGCCGGACCGCTTTATAGACGGTGCAACTGAGGTCGGGAATTGCGGGGTTTGTGAGGCGGTGCCCGCCCCATCCAGGTATCTTGCGGCCCGGTAAAGTCCGAGAAGTCTTTTGGGGATTTTTTTCGTCTTTGAAAGTCGAATTTAAAGCGAATCCACGAAAGATCCGTTTAATTGAGAAAAGGGTTTTTTTCTCGCAAAATCTACGACTTTCTAAATCGGGAAATTTGTTCGGAAAAGCGGCAAATTATTATACAAAGGCCTCTTTTAGCCCTTCCACTTGAATCACTAGTATTGATTGATAATTGGCAAATTGTGAACTTTTGATAATGGGAAAACCATCGAAAAACGTGTATTTATTTTAAAAAATCGGAAGACGCCTTAGTGGGTATTGTTTATGAATTAATTGATCTTCCTGCTTATCTATAGGTTTTCCAAGTCAAATTGAAAAATCAGAACTTTTTTCTGACACGGTATATTTATTTCAACTCAATTTATCATAAACGTAATTCGATAATTTAAGGAAATTTGTTCATAAGAAAATGTTAATTTATCACGCTCAATTGAATGCAAATTACGAGGGAGATTTGGGGGTACTAGTGCAGGCTTGTGGGTCGCAGGTCACTTTAATGTCAATTTTTCAATTTGGCGTGAAGGTTGGAAAACTAATATTTTGAACATTTTTTATTGTTGATGACTACCCAAGTTCTCTTAGAGGGGTTGTACCATTTATGTTTTTAAATTAATGTTAATCAGTTCACGTGGTGCGTTTTTTGCATAATTATGAAAATTAAAAAGTGTTTCTTTGTTGCGTCCCTAGGTTTCAATCATATTTTAATTCTGATTTTAAATTGGATAATACTAGGTCGTTAGGTGAACTTGTGAAACATACATAATACATAGAATAAAATAACTTAGATAGAAATTATTTTATGAGTCAAATAAATTGTGATATTATCAGATAAGCCGATATATCGGTTTAAAAAAAAAAAAAACGCTGCAAATTTTTTCGCTGGAGCATATTTCAGGGAAGTGACTTTGTGAGCATGATTTGACTTTTTTCACAGGCTTTGTAATCGGTTTTGCTTGATTTAATAAGGAATGGTCGTTGTAACCTACAAATACCTAACTATCTATCTTTTGGTGTTCATCCAGGACGCACATGATGTCACCACATAGTGAATAAATTGCTACAATACTAGTCATGTTTTGTCATGTTCATTCCAACTAAATTCTTCACAATTCTAATCTCTTCCCGGTTCTTGAAATTCCCCTGTCCCAACACTCATATTATTTCCCTCTAATCATAATTAAATTCCCCAACAA
Organism: Creontiades dilutus; assembly: GCA_031894815.1. Classification (NCBI taxonomy): domain Eukaryota; kingdom Metazoa; phylum Arthropoda; class Insecta; order Hemiptera; family Miridae; genus Creontiades; species Creontiades dilutus. The sequence continues at coordinate 1,055,895 of JAVIWC010004963.1, forward strand.
GAAATATCGGCTACAAAGCTATATTCGGTCGCTTCCCGAATATACTACTAAGTTATCCAACACTCGTTTCTGCTGTCAAGAAAAACGATGATAAACTCTAATTCCGTTAATGTCACACCATAAATGCGCAATCATCTGAATTCTTTCAATGCTGGGCACGTCGCCATGAAATGTACAGGTGTTTCATTTTCATGTAGATTACACATGTGCGCTTATTTGCCTGCCCATCTCTCCACCATTCGTAATTCACAGCCAGCATTTTTCTTGCTCTACAAAAATTTGACAACTTTCAAGGTCACAAGGTTCAAATACAGTGAGAGATTTGTGCTGAAAGAATTTAAATCTTCGGAAGATTTAATGAAAATTTTACAAAACCATACGATTTTAGTCACTTCCCTGTCCCCTCAAATTTTAAAAATGGTGGTATCGTTCAAAATGAATCATTTCTATGATAAGATTCTACACGGCATTTGAAACGTAAACCATGAAATAGTAAGGTTAGAATTTTTTTCCCATGAACCATTACAACGGTTCATTATTGAATAATAAACCAAAACGATCACACAGAGTGTGATCATACGAAACATAGGTAGGCCCCTCTAGTGCATGCATTCCTCGCCAATAATGTGTTTTCTGGGTATTTCATGGCCAATTACTCATTTCATGCCAAATTAAATATTGACGTTTATATTCATGTGACCAAAAATTTGACTTCACGCTGATCCATCGTGTTTTCCCCCTTCTGCGTTCGAAAGGGTTTGAAAGTCGGGGACGTCGTCGATTTCGACGTCGCTAACGAAGGTCGACCGCCGCCCAATTTGCGTCTAACCGAATCCGCTACGTTACGCCCGTAAAAAAGCCACAACAAAACGGACACGCTAGCCCCTCGAAAAGGTCCTCAGAAATGAGGGACACCCCCTCGGCGCAAGTCGCATTCATATACACAACAGCGATGGGGCGAAGTTAACAACTTTTCGTTATGAAGCCCGTAACTGTTGCTTTTGTCGAGTGATAGACGAAAGACTGAGTTAACTAAGGGGGCGTAGCCCCCTTCACACTAAGTCAATTTCTTCGTAAATACGAGCGACAAACGCGGACGTGTGTAGCTTTTTTTGTTGTTTCGTACTTGAAAAGCCCTGCCCCTCCTCCGAAAGAAGTATCCGTTTTAATGGGTTTTCCTCTCCGTTCGCGGGGACACGTGGCGGGCCCGTGACACGTGGGTCAGGGAGGAGGACACGTGCCGGCTCTCATATTGCGGTCCTGTTGACTGGGAGGGTTGCCTCTCCCGAAGGCTCTTTGCCTCTTCTTTCGACGTTAGGCAAACAGAACGCCACGCGAGCTAATAAGGAGATATCGGCGGGACGAGGAAGTGGTGGCGACGGTGCGGAGGGGTAATTTTCAATATATATAAGAAACAGATATACATTCCACTGTCGCGTTACCATTCAATGTTTCAAGTCCCTTCAAGACTTTTAAATTTTTTCCTGAAAAAATTGAGTTGGCTCGAGCAGAAAAAATCAAAAGGAAGAAGGAAATGTTTCATGATGTCCATAAGAATAAAGTTCTCAATAAACGAGAAGAAGCAGAGGCCAAGAAAAAGCGTGCGGAAGAGCGAATAAAGAAAAAACAAGAAAGAGAATTGTTACAGCAGAAAAAAAAAGCAATGAAAGACGAGAAAACCAAAAAACAAGAGCTTCTAAACGACCTGGCACAAGGAATAAATCAATGAATGAATGAATGAATAGTGCGTTTATTCCAGAATAAGGTATTAACATTGGCACAGGTTTTACAATATTTGGAATTCACCCCTCAGCCGTAGGAGTGAAGACCCTGTGCGGCGAGGGGGAGTTGGTTGAGATTCTTACAAAGATTGCTTGCAGAGATCAATATTATATATGGAACAGGTTATACAAAAGATTATAATTAATAAAGATAAGCCTATCTTACATATACACCAGTCAGTAAGTTCTTACAATTATCCACACCTTCCGATATTAACCACGAAAATATCTCTTTTTTATAAGCAGAACGGGTAAAATTTGACGCTTCTCTCAATTTCTCTGGCAAATTTCTTATCAAGAATGGCAAACTATAGAAAACGTGCTTAGACGTACTCCAGGGTTTTTGGTGCTGGCACGACCGCTTGCGACGTTAGGCGAAAAGTATATGTGGTGGTTTTGGAAAAATTGAAGAAATCGGGATGTTTGTGAAAAACGCTGCAAATTCTTTCACTGGGGTTTATCATTCAATTGGCTTGCGTTCATGATTTGAATTTGTACTAAGCTTTGGAGTGTGCGTGTTTCACAGGTGGTAGAGCGATTATTGAATTTCAAGAGGCACACAAATGTGATCAACTGATCAATCCAAATAGGTATTTTGGTTGAGAACAGATTTACGTGCTCTATGCATATCTCCTGAAATTCAATAATCGCTCTATCACCTGTGAAACACGCACACTCCAAAGCTTGGTAGAAATTAAAATCATGAATCATTGAATAATAAACCCCAGTGAAAGAATTTGCAGCGTTTTTTTTTTTTTTTTTTTTCGAAAAATTTCTTTATTAGAAACATAACTCAACAACTGAGCATAGCCCATCAAGTTAATTCACATTAATACAGTAACTACAGTTTGTTGAGATAATAGCCCAATGGCAACTACTCTATATGATCACTTCAAACACTTGTCACATTATCACGCCACAAGGTCGAGAGGTTTTGTTCTATCCAGACGTCGGATGACGTTGCCGTTGTCTAAAAATCGTAGAGCTTCTGGGTTCATATGTTGATGTCTCTGCTCGTGTTTAGAGGCAAATAATTTCATCACCTCACTGACTGGTTCTATCTTGAGGTCCCGATGGAGGTCGTCATTACGTACGTGCCAAGGAGCGTTGACAATACTCCTTAGTACCTTGTTTCGAAATGTTTGGATCATTTTGATGTTGTTCTTTTTTGAACAGCCCCGGAGTTGAATGCCATATGTAAATACTGGTCTTAGAATTTGCTTGTAGATAAGCAATTTGTTATGTAGGGGTAGTTTGGAGTATCTTCCAACCAACCAATACATTTTTCGATGGCATGTTGCTGATGTTCAGTTCCTTGGCTGTGTATTTGGATTTGAAACTCTTCTCATTCAATCGGATCCATGGATTCATGGCGAAAAGTTGGAAAAAAGTATGATTATTTTATTCTTATCAGGGATCTTTTTCATTTTGGCCAGGGGTATCAGATGCGCCTGTGTTCCTTTCTAGCGTAACGGTTGAAACTAGAACTATGAGAACTTCTAGGTTTTTTGCCGCATAAGAGCGGTTATGCAAAAGTGGAGTCACATTTGAGTTTATTTGGGTCGAATTTACATTCCTTGGAAGTGTGATTATTTTTACCGCACCCAATGTTTATAGTTCAGCCTAGAATTGGATCGTGTACGGAAATTTCTATTTTTGGAATGTCCTTGGAAGGACCTTGAATTCCGATAAGAAGCAAACTTTGTTAACGTCGGCCACGAAGGATGATCTATTTGACGCGAGCTGGTGTTTTGCTAGTTCTTTGCTATCGAGTATTGAAGCTTCTAAGGCGACCGTCGCTCTCATAATTTCATAAAATCCGGGCTCGTCAAACTGTAGCAGTTTTTCGCGTATTGAGTTATCGCTCAGTCCTCGGATAAACTAAACGCGTGAAAATACATACATGACACTAGATACACAACGTGGACCTATGTCGATAGGAGAAATCGGGTTTTTCAATATGGCGACGGTCTTATCAGGAAGGGGTCACCTATTCTCGACTTCTACCAAGAGTCTTACTTTTGAGAATGAACCTGCTTTCCTTGCATGGAAAGCTGAAATCGAAAAACAGACCACGTCTCGGTTTGTGAAGCATAAACCACCTGTGCAGTTCTTGTTAATTTCATGAATGACAGAATACTTCAACACGTGTATCGGCTATAAACCCTTTTAGGAATTCTCTCCAGTATCCACATTCACTACGATCAAAACAAAAACAAAAAACTGCTTGTTCGGAGGCAAGGTGGGGGGTGCAAGTTGTGTATCTAGTGTCGTGTAAAATACATACATAACACAACAAATAACTATTAAAGAAGTGACACGTAAGCGGTAGCTATCGAGAGGTGTTGGTAGCAACCAGTGATAATAACCTCCGATTCACCACATTCGTTGTTGAAAATAATTTGGAAAAAACCCGAGAAGCTACCAACTCACCGGCATCTGCATACAGATTACCATGTGGTGCGTGTGTGGTTGGGTTCACAGGTACCCTAACCGCGTGTGTGTTCGAACCTCATACCTGACATACCCGACATACTGGACATACCTAGCCTCGTAAAATCATAACGAGAGGCTATAATCGTTGTCGTCTATTTTTGTGGTCAGGGGTGTAATCGGTGAACGCATTAGCATAAAGGCTGGGATGCGGTCTCGGGCCTTCAGATTTCAAGGTTTAACGTCGGAGGTGAAAAGTCCGCCCTGGACATATTTTCAGTTTAACTCGAATTAATTTCAATAATAGACTAATCGCTAATCTAGGAGCTCGAAAGCCCAAACGTGATCTAAAAGCGTTTGAGAGACTTGATAACACTGTCATCGGTTTTTAAAGAAATGAAGAAAAGAGAGTTTTGAATACTTAGCTCAGGAAATATTTTTGTACTTTACTCGTAATTATCCTGACTAATTTACCAAGAATTAGTGGATAGTGTTTTTAATTAACAACTCAACTCTCAAGCGTAAACAACCAAACATGTGGAATTGCACAAACACATTAACATGAAAAATAATTAATTATAAACTGTGAAACCGCCACAAACACAACCCTCCTCAATAACAATGATAATCTTTGAAATGATTTGGGAAACGGAATAATCTTCCAAATCTTCCCTGAACTGTGCTTGTACTTGCCCTAACCAAATTGGTACGTTATCCTTCCAGAATGGTGGTGGTGTGAAATTTACTAGATAAGATGAGATAAGATAAGATTTATTGTCATCGATTCGGTACAATACATTCGAGGTTTCAAAAATAAAATAAATAATTATTCTTCTCGGAAGTAACTTAAATGTTTGAAATATCACATCGCAATAATAAGTATGATAATATTATTTTATAAGATGACCGTGCTGGAAACACACACCGTGGTGTGTGTTTTATTTGTGTTTGGCCAGGATTTTGAATGTTCGAATTTTGGGCAACCATCTCCCCTTTGTCCTCTGTTCGTGTTCTGATCCTCCATAATATCACGTCGTATTTTCTGATCACGTCGGGGTCACCAGTTTTTTTGTACTTTACTTGTAATTATCCTGTTTAATTTACCAAGAATTAGTGGACAGTGTATTTAACTCGAACTCTTTTTAATTAACAGCCAAACATGTGGAATTGCACGAGACATTAACATGAAAAATAAATGATAAACTGCGAAACCGCCACAATATCATTAACCCATGATACTAATGATTTTTGTTGCGTTTTCACGACCATCCCTTCCGTCATAAATCGGCGTTTTCTGAATCACCTGATACGTTCATTTCAATTTTATTTACAAATCCGGAACAACAAGTCCAGAATCTACATTTCCCGGACTCAGCATTGAATTATTTGAAATACTTATGTAATAGCAATCGTATTGAACTTGGAGAAATTTCGCATACACTACAACGTTTACACCTATTTTGCGATCGAAAATGTTTTTCATGATCCCCGAGAGTGTATGCCTTCCCCCCCCCCCTCCTAAAATCGTCAAAATGGGACTAAACAAAAACAATTTTTTTTTTAAATCTTCATATTTTTGTCCAATTATTATATTTGCGCAATTGACACTAACTTTCTTATATTAAATGAGACCCATAATTTTTTATTGCAGATTCGGATTATACCCAAGATTTCATGAAAATTCGACCCCTCAACCAATTTTTTTAATTGCGCGTAACCGGTTCAGCGAGCACGCAAAGTCGCGCAACCCCAAAATTGTCAAATAGTGGATGATGGTGAACTGTAAAGTGTGGCATATGAATTTTCATTGTTTTCTAACGCTGATTCACGTGATGCTGTCCGTTTCTTGATTTGACTCAATTTTCGCGGAATAATGACCGAAATTTGTTTATTTCGCGTGAAAAATCATCATTTATGCCGACTTTCGACTCTCAGATTAAGATGATTTTTCACTTGATCACTAAAGAAGGTTTCAATATCCTATTTTTACATTTTTCAACCAGACCTTGAAAATTAATCGCCGTAAAAATCTGAAAACAGGCGCCTAAAATAAACAAAACGGACGCAAAATGAACAAAATTAGGTTTATTCGTTTATTACGGAACGTTCTATTCGTTTTATTGGTGTTATTTGTGAATGAAGTCCGAATTGAGAGTATGACGGGAAATTCTTGAGTTTTCCCCGGAAAATGGACGCGTGGAACCGCGTTTTCTAACTCGATCAAAAGAGAAGGAGGAAATTCGGAATTTCCACGCGGTAAATTGACGATTTTGAACAATGGAATGGGAGAGATTGTCGGCGAAGCTCGGCGAGGGTTGTGATGCTGTAGGGACGTCCCCGGATCAATACAGATCCGGCCTGAGGCGAGTTGGAAGCTTCGTTCCATCCCTTAGTCACAAAGGGGTTGGGCCTTGTTGTATACCCCCTACCCTCCCCTCCACTCACCCCTAACCACTACCCCTTATTCTTTAAATACGAGGAAGCAATGTGCACACTCCCCCCTTCATGTTTTCCTGGTTTTTTTCTCTCTCGCTCTTCCCTTCAGGAAAAGGATGAGAACCTGGCGAATATGAGAGAGTGCGCGTAAGAGGGGGGGTAGGAACTTTACAACAAAAGCCCCAAGCGCAGATCGCCCGAAGGGCCTCCCCGCGTGAAACAATACGTTCGGCGTCGTGTCGTGAGGGGGCGGCTATAACGAGATACGCAGCACCACCGTAGGGGCGAATTTTTGCATTTTAGGGAATTTTCTTTACAAAATTAAGCTGCTGAAGTGGCTCCAAAAATTTTAAATTGCAATTACAAAAATTTGAATTTTTTTTTTTTTGGGATTTACTATGTCATAAATATAAGTAGAATTTAGGCATTGACGTCGTGGTGCCACCACACATCTCTTCAGTTGTTTATTACTTGAAGCTTATGCAGGTTGAAGTTTAAAAATATTCTCTCATCCTTTTCATACATACAAAATGTCATGATTAAAAACTTCAGTTGGATCAAGTTAATTATTAACAATTCTATTATGAATGACAAAAGAGAGAGAGAATGAGAGATCTCTCCTTCTTATTTTTGTCATTCAGAGATAGAATTGTTAAGAAGAGAGACAGTTGAGAGAGAGAGAGAAATTTTTATATCATGACATTTAAGTATGTATGAAAAGGATGAGAGAAGATCATAAGAATACTGAAGAATTTTAAAACGCTTCAAGAGAGATTTTTGTTTTACCCCGTATCTAATCACTACTAATTTAAAAGACTTTGAGATTTATATTTTAAAAAAGTTATGCAATTTATTACACAAAGGGTTATTATTTCTGTATTCTACAGCCTTCAGAAACTTGACAAGATAGAATAACTTAACCTGTGGTACATTGCGAGAGAGAGAGAGAGAGAGAGAGAGAGAGAGAGAGAGAGAGAGAGAGAGAGAGAGAGAGAGAGAGAGAGAGAGAGAGAGAGAATCATTTAAGAGAGTTAAGTACCCAACACACAAAAAAAAATCAGATTTTTTATTTTTTTTTTATTAAAGTAGAATTGTTAACGAACATTTTAAAACCTCCACCATATCTGTACGTTGATTACATTGGTCAATATAAATTTTTGAAGCTGTAGCGATCTAGCATCCTCCAGGATCTTAGCTTGGCTCGCCGCCTTCTTTCATTCTTCTTCTTATTCTTTGAATCCAACAGAAACACATGCAGTTATTCGGTAGATGATATGGAGGAAGGAAAAGTGTGTAAACGAGTGAGTAACCCATGGATCGAGAGAGTTGAAAGAATCAGGGCCAAACCGGGCAGAATATTTTCACGTTCTCGGGCACACGATTGAAAAACTTTGAACGCTTCTACTAAACATTTACGTTGTCAACCACGTTTGACCCATTTCCTCTGGTTCTATCGAAGGGAATCAAACATTTTTTTGTCTTATTATATTGGTAATAAGTTTTTCTTTCGATAGACGGATTGGTTTTGGCCGATTGTTTTTTGTATTTACGTAGTACTCCTACAAAGTCAATTTTTCATGGATACTTTCATGATATCACTTCTTATTGCTACCAAAAATCAGATTTTGCACATAAATCAAATTCAATCTGTCCAGTTGCTCTAAATGCAGTTGTGAATAGTCAGAGAAAACCAGGAAGGCGCCAGATAGTTCAATAAGGGATAAAAAGGGACAAATGTGGAAAATAGTGACATTGTTTTCATTAAAAAAGATCAACTTTATCGAACCTCTACAAGGTTTGTTACTGAGTCAATTGACAAAATTCGACACTTTTAGGAAACTAGAGTTCCTGGCGGTTCTAATGGTATATAATAAAGTTATTTTATGACTATATTGAGCGACGTAATTGTGGGTTATGTAAAACCGTATCGTTCTGCGAAGCGCGGAGCGTCTGTGGGTACCCAACCCCCTTAAAACAAATAGTATCTCATTAGAAAAATAATAACTTTTCAATGCCCGACTTTTAAAGTGATTTGATAGAAAATCAATACTTTTGTGAAGATTTTTCAGTGAATCGATTCCAAAATTCGAATTTTTTGTATCGATTTCCCATCCTTACTTTGGAGGGGACAACATCGATGTACATGAATAAACTAATATTTTTGTGTGTACTGCCCACCCATTTTGGCAGTCGCTCATCCCCTCGCTAGTACCTACAGATATTTCTCCGTTCAGCTTCTCAGGTAAAAGATATACGCCAACTAACCCTTTACGTCTTAAACAGGGCTCTCTCAACCCTATTAAACCCTCTTCTGTCTAACAGAAAGAAAAAACAACCTACGGGGTCAAATAATTGGGGGCCCCCATCTCTTCGTATTCCTATGGAAAAACGAGCCGGTAATTGACCGCGTCGGTCACAAAACCTTCCACACAATAATCGGAACATCGCTCAAATCAAAAAACCTTCGAAATACCGTCGGGCCCCCGAAAGTTATGCATAAAATTAAACCGCTCATTACCATAAACATTCTGACCATAGTTTTCTGGTCCGGGGGGGTTACCTCTTTCGGGTTTAATAATTTTTCAATAATGAACCTTTGTAACCGACCGAGAACAAAAGGAATACTACTAACGTAGCATGGCTATATTGAGCGAATTTTCGAAGCGCATTTCTCATTATTTCAAGAAAAAACACAGAGTTTATCGAAAAAACGTTGACTATTTCCACAAAAATGAAAAAAAAGTTAGATAGATTTCTTGGCACATAATTATTGGCATATCAAATAATTGAGGGGGGGGGACAGGACTTGTCACTTAGTGATAAGTTCAGTGATAAGCTCTTACCCAGAGTTGGTCGTATTTTTATTCGCGAATACGAAATACGAATCTATCTTTATTCTCACATTTAAATACGAATATCCGTGTTTTCGAAAGTATAGATACGAACATTCGTTTATTCGCAGAGAAAATATACGAATAAATTCGTATTTGCAGAGAAAATATACGAATCGTATACAACTGTTTAGGGTAAAAAATGTGTTTTTCGCGTATTAATATTAAGGAAGGCGTTTCCACCCTGAACTGCTGGTCGTAGAGGTCTGAGAGTGTCAACATTCGATTCAGCGCCAAAAAATACATAGAAATGAAGTCTTGGATCGCATGAATTTTCAATAATGTAATTAAATTCGTATTTTCTCTTGGTAAATACGAGATTATTCGTAAATTTTGTCTGCAAATAAGACTTTTCGTAATTTTGGCTGCGTATATGAGTGAATTCGCATTTTTTTTTTTTTTTTTTGGAGGTAATATGAAGTACATGTGTGTTTCTGATGCAACATATAAAAAATTTCGCAAAATTGCCACAAAAATATGCGAATATACCGAATACCTCTTGTGGGATGGCTACACCTCTATTGGGAAATGTCCATACTCATCAAAATTCGCTCATAAGGTTATGCTACAGATGTAAATTTAAATTTGAAAATTTGTTCTAGAAGTCATGCTTCACATCACACTATCTTCACATCCCTACATATTCATGGTTCGTTGATAACGCCATGCTATACTACTAATCAAAATTTGCTCATATCGCCATGCTACAGTTGTACATCATTCTTTCCTGTGAAAATCCTCCCATAAGGCCATACTACACTTACCAGATGATGCATGTCAAGATTCGCTCGTGAGGTCATGATGCACCACCGAGTGTTTTACTGACGAAATTCTCTCATAAGGCCATGCTAGAATAGATAATTTGCCTGCCGCTATTCGCTCATAAAGCCATGCTGCACTGACATGAAATTACTCATTAGAGAGCTCTCGTGCGATGCTGACCTCCCAATACTTATAGTCGTCCACCATCCTCAGACTAACGCAAAAATGCTCGGACAAATTCGCCCATAAGGCCATGCTGCACTGCCATGAAGTTACTCAACAGAGAGCTCTTATGCGATGCTGACCTCCCAATACTTATCGTCGTACGAACTACCGAAAATACTACACTACTCTGCTACACTACCAGGAAAAATAGGCTTGTACATAAGTTTTTGCTCATAAAGCCATGCTGCACTACCATAATGATAATCGTGTCAAGATTCGCCCATAAAGCCATGCTGCACTACCATAATGATAATCGTGTCAAGATTCGCCCATAAAGCCATGCTGCACAACCATAATGATAATCATGCAAAGATTCGTTCATAATTCCATGCTACTCATCAACTTGTAGGTCTCCGGTGAAAACTCACCCATAAGGCCATACTACACTAACAAAAAGGTACATTTCAAGATTTGCTCGTAAGGTCATGCTACAATATATTAGTTTGCCTGCCACTATTCGCTCATAAAGCCATGCTGCACTACCTTAATGTTGATCATGTCTAGATTCGCCCATAAGGCCATGCTGCACTGCCATGAAATTACTCATTAGGGAGCTCTTGTGTAATGCTGACCTCCCAATACTCGTGGTCGTCCACCAGCCTCAGACCGCCACAAATGTGATCAGCAAGATTCGCCCATAAGGCCATGCTGCACTGCCATGAAGTTACTCATCAGAGAGCTCTTATGCGATGCTGACCTCCCAATACTTACGGTCGTCCACCAGCCTTAGTCTAACGCGAATATGGGCAGTACTAGGAAAAATAATGATATCAAGATTCACTCATAAGGCCATGCTACAGTTATACAGCACCCTTTCCAGTCAACTTTCTCCCATCAGGTCATACCCCTCTATCAAGAAATTAACCATGTCAGCATTCAGTAATGAGGCCATACTACATTAATAGGTATTACAGTTTTCATGTCTAAATTCGCCCAGAAGGACATACTACGCTAACAGAATTTCCTCTAATGTTACAATAGATTAGTTAGCCTGCCAGTATTCGCTCATAAAGCCATGCTGCACTAACTTGAAATTACTATTTACGTAGCTCTTATGCGATGCTGACCTCCCAATACTTATAGTCGTCCACCAGCCTAAGACTACCGCAAATATGCTCAGCAAAATTCGCCCATAAGGCCATGCTGCACTACCACGTAGTCACTCATCAGAGAGCTCTTGTGTGATGCTGACCTCCCAATACTTATGGTCGTACGGATTACCGAAAATACTACACTACTCCGCTACACTACCAGGAAAAATGGCTTGTTAACATTTGCTCATAAAAGCCATGCTGCACTACCATAATGATTATCGTGTAAAGATTCGTTCATGAGGCCATGCTACTCATCAACTTGATAGTTTCCTGTAAAAACTCGCCCATAAGGCCATACTACACTTAAAAAAAAAGATGCATGGCAAGATTCGCCCATAAAGCCATGCTGCACTAACATGAAATTACTCATCAGAGAGCTCTTATGCGATGCTGACCTCCCAATACTCATAGTCATCCAACAGCCTTAGTCTACCTTAAATTTGCTCAACAATATTCGCCCTTAAGGCCATGCTGCACTACCATAATGATAATCAAGTCAATATTTGCTCGTGAGGTCATGCTGCACCACATATATTTCAATCATCAAGGAGCTCCTTTGTGATTATGACCTCCCAATACTTGTGGTCATACGCCAGGAAATATTGACAAAATTCCTTAAGGCCATGCTGACAAAATTCCTATTTGCTCATAAGGCCATGCTGCACTAACATGAAATTACTCATTAGGGAGCTCTTGTGTGCTGCTGTCCTCCCAATACTTATGATCTCACGGACTACCGAAAATACTACACTTCTCCGCTACCCTACCAGGAAAAAGAGGCTTGTTAACTAACATTTGCTCATAAAGCCATGCTGCACTACCATAATGATAATCATGTCAAGATTTGCTCGTAAGGTCATGCTACTCATCAACTTGATAGTTTCCTGTGAAAACTCGCCCATAAGGCCATACTACACTTACAAAATGATGCATGGCAAGATTTGCTCATAAAGCCATGCTGCACTAACATGAAATTACTCATCAGAGAGCTCTTATGCGATGCTGACCTCCCAATACTCATAGTCATCCAACAGCCTTAGTCTACCTCAAATTTGCCCAACAATATTCGCCCTTAAGGCCATGCTGCACTACTATAATGATAATCAAGTCAATATTTGCTCGTAAGGTCATGCTGCACCACTATACAATTATAGTTTCCTGTGTGATTATGACCTCCCAATACTTATGGTGCGTACGCCAGGGTTAAGAAATATTGACAAAATTCCCTCATAAGGCCATGCTACAATAGATTAAATTGCCCGCCACTATTCGCTCATAAAGCCATGCTGCACTAACATGAAATTACTCATCAGAGAGCTCTTATGCGATGCTGACCTCCCAATACTTATAGTCGTCCACCAGCCTCAGACCACCACAAATGTGCTCAGCAAGATTCGCCCATAAGGCCATGCTGCACTACCATAATGATAATCAAGTCAATATTTGCTCGTAAGGTCATGCTACTCATACACTTGATAGTTTCCTGTGAAAACTCGCCCAGAAGGCCATACTACACTTACGAAATGATGCATGTCAAGATTTGCTCGTAAGGTCATGCTGCACCACATATATTTCAATTATCAAGGAGCTCCTGTGTGATTATGACCTCCCAATACTTATGGTCATACGCCAGGGTTAAGAGATACTGACAAAATTCCCTCATAAGGCCATGCTAGAATAGATTAGTTTGCCTGCCACTATTCGCTCATAAAGCCATGCTGCACTAACATGAAATTACTCATCAGAGAGCTCTTATGCGATGCTGACCTCCCAATACTTATAGTTGCCCACCAGCCTTAGTCTACTTCAAATATGCTCAACAATATTCGCCCATAAGGCCATGCTGCACTACCATAATGATATGTAAATATTTGCTCGTAAGGTCATGCTACTCATACACTTTATAGTTTCCTGTGAAAACTCGCCCAGAAGGCCATACTACACAAACAAAAAGATGCATGTCAAGATTCGCTCATAACGCCATGCTGCCTCACTTATATTTCAATCATCAAGGAGCTCCTGTGTGATTATGACCTCCCAATACTTATGGTCATACGCCAGGGTTAAGAGATACTGACAAAATTCGCTCATAAGGCCATGCTAGAATAGGTTAGTTTGCCTGCCGCTATTCGCTCATGAAGCCATGCTGCACTAACATGAAATTACTCATCAGAGAGCTCTTGTGCGATGCTGACCTCCCAATACTTATAGTCGTCCACCAGCCTTAGTCTACCTCAAATATGCTCAACAATATTCGCCCTTAAGGCCATGCTGCACTACCATAATGATAATCAAGTCAATATTTGCTCGTAAGGTAATGCTACTCATACACTTTATAGTTTCCTGTGAAAACTCGCCCAGAAGGCCATACTACACTTAAAAAAAGATGCATGGCAAGATTCGCTCATAAAGCGATGCTGCACTAACATGAAATTTCTCATCAGAGAGCTCTTGTGCGATGCTGACCTCCCAATACTTATAGTCGTCCACCAGCCTCAGACCACCACAAATGTGCTCAGCAAGATTCGCCCATAAGGTCATGCTGCACCACATATATTTCAATTATCAAGGAGCTCCTGTGTGATTATGACCTCCCAATACTTACGGTCATACGACAGTCGCTCTTGCTCATGACACAGACAAAATTCGATCATAAAGCCATGCCACTATTCGCTCATAAGGCCATGCTACAATACTACAAAATTTTCCCGCCTAGATTCGCTTATAAGGCCATGCTGCACTATCATGAAGTTACTGCTTAGAGAGCTCTCATGCGATGCTGACCTCCTAATACTTATAGTCGTCCACCAGCCGTAACCTCCCCAAGATTCGCTCATAGGCCATGCTACATTACTTCAATATTTCCATGCAATTATTCGCTCATAAGGTCATGCTGCAATACTACAACATTTTCCCTGCCAACATTCGCTCATGAGGCCTTGCTACAATACTTCTTCAGTTGTTCTGCCACATTTTGCTTGCAAGGTCGTGCTACAAATAACCTCAGTTTTCCTGCCAAGATTCGCTACAATCCAACATCTCGAGTCAGCGCTGCGCTGATCGCTTACGATGCGCCTGCAATGTGACTTTTACGCTCAGATTCACTTACTAGGCCTTACCGCGCGCAACGATCTCTTACTTTGCACGTAAACTATTCCCCTCCCCTTATCACGTAGACTCCGCGCTATCCCCCTCATTTACGTGTTCGTTACCCGCCGCGCGGAAGTCAGGAAGTCGGGCACGCGACCCGTTCAGTCCCCGGGGGGTCCCCACCTTCCTCCCAGCGGGGGGCGACGCTACCTGAATTTCGACCCCCCCGTCCCGGAAGGAGGAGACCGCCCGCCGCTCCACAGACAGCGGGGACCTCACCGTACCGACCCCCACGCTGTCATCTTTCCTCCTGTCGCCACTAATTTTTGTAGGCTCCTGTTAGCGTAAGCCACTAATTTTTGTAGCCTACTGTCAAGACTAAATATTTTCAGACTGTCAACACTAATTTTTTTTTTAGACTACCGTGGACACTAGATGATTTCGTACGCTCCTGTTGAAACTACATGTTTTTGTAGACTCCTGTCGAGACTAAATTTTTTTCTTTTTAAAGTAGACTACTGTCGAGACTACTGACCTCCCTCCGGGGGGAGGCGCCCTGCGGCGCCACTTCACGGCGCTTCAGTTGAAAAAACGCTGCAAATTCTTTCACTGGGGTTTGTCACAGGAGAACTCTGTCTGCGGGCAATTAGTTTCAGCAGCGTTCAATAGATAGCGTGGGCTGTACCTTTTACGGCTATTAGCTGTTCTCTAATCACCAGCGTGTTGTTTTTTATTACTATCAGTTCGACGGTCCGTCTTCCTCGCGAGTTTTTCCCTTTTCCTTCCGAAAGTTATTTGTTTAAATTTGACAGCGAGTTTTTTATTTGGTCAAGTAGGAAGTGCATCTGAAGTTTCAGCAGTTGGTGAGCCAAGCAATCTTTCTTTTTAAAAAAACCAAGTACATGGTATTCTCAAGGTCACTCACAAGAAATTCTCTTAGTGCCCAAATCAAACTCCATGTTTGTAGTAAGGATGACCCGGTCGCAGACTGCAGTTGTACTGCGCTGGAACGGGTCCAATACACAAGATACTTGGGGGTAACTTTAGATGAGGACCTTAAGTGGGATTACCATGTTTTAGAGCTAATTAAAAAACTAAAAAAGTTTCTGCATCTATTTTATAAAATTAGAGGATGCCTTAAAAAGGAAATTTTAATTATTATCTACAGGGTGTCCCGCACTTAGTGTAAAAAAAAAATTGGGTGAAACTGAAATTTGTAAAAAAAATTTGGAAACAAAATGAACCTCTTCTTACAGGAAATTTAACGCCCGATTCGAACCTGTGGTTGAATGCCGGAAAACATTAATTGAAATCGAGAAAAATCAGTTTCTGTGGCCCATATCGTACGTCACCTACCAACTTACTTTAAAACGAACTACACGTTTTCTGGCATTCGAACTTTAATTTCTCCGTCAATTCCAATCAGAATTAAATGGTTGAGACGCCGTTGGAAAGCTTAGAAGTGGGAGAAGTTTTTATCAAATTTGACAACGAAAAAAATTATTTTCGTGGTCACGCCAAGCGTTCCAAGTTTTTGAAAAATTTCACTTTGCGAAAAATGTTCATCTTTGATTGAAAATTTCGGTGTTTGGAAGATGCGTTTTGGAAATCAAAGTAACTTCATCTTATAGGAAATTTAACGCAGATTCCGAAAATGTGGTCAAATGTGCAAAAATGTTGGGAAATTGCCGAAAAAAAAGCGTTTTAATGGCGAAAAACGCGATTTAAAAAAAAAAAAAAAACTCTTAAAAATAGCATATCTCAGCAACGGGTTGAGAAAAAAAATCGCGGTTGGCGGAGATTTACTCCACTTTCCATGTAGTTTCACCCAATTTTTTTTTTTTTACACTAAGTGCGGGACACCCTGTATAAGGCTCTAGTACAAAGCATCATTGGGTTCGGAATAATCGTACGGGGAGGCGCTGCTCAAGCAGTTCTCAACCCTTTAAATGTGCTGCAAAAGTCGATTTTAAAAATAATTTTGAGAAAACCCCGCAGATTCCCTACTGATGAGTTGTTCTGCTGCGCTAAAGTTTTTTCTGTCCAACAAAACATCCTCAATTTTTCAACTTTTCTAAGAGCTCTCCTTACTTTTTCCGACCAACCTCCCAAGCTGTTGTCCCCATACCGAAGACCCGTCTATGGAGTACGTCTAAACATATATTCTATTGTATGCCTCTTTTGATTCGTTCTTTGCCTGATGATATGAGACTACCTTCGAATTTTACCCGCTCTGCCTTTAAAAAGAAGATATTTTCATGGCTAATATCAGTAGGATCTGAAAACAGTAATTCAATTATTTCAAGTATATACAGGGTGGATGGGGATCAGTGTGAAAATTTTTTTTGGGTAAAACTACATCGAAAATGGAGTAGAATGCCGCCAGAGTGAGGGTCCTATCTCAGTCCATTGGATAGTTATGATTTTTTTAGTGCTTTCACGGTCAACTCCGACCTCACGTCATGAAATCGAGTTTTCTGGAACACTGAAGCGTCCATTTTAATTTTATTATACATTTTCGGATTCAGCATTAAATTTCCTGTAAGATAAACATGATTTCAACCTTATAAAATTGCGATAACTCTGTTCATTATCCCAGTGAAAGAGAAAATTTGAAAATTTTGAAATTTTTCGATAAAATTCGAAACAGAGCCGACGTTCCAAAAATAGGCCAAGAAGTTGTCAAATCTCATAAAAACTTCCTCATTTCATGAGCTTTCCAACGGTATACTCAATTTCAGGATTACGACATTTTTTCTTTGAGAAATTAAATTTCAAATACAAAAAACCAAGGTGGGGGCGTCAATCTTGGTAGGGAAGGTCAAGGAGTTACTCACGTTATCATTTCTTTCTGTTTCTTTATTCTTATTTTCTGTTAAAAAACTGCAAAATACTACACTACTCCGCATTACACTACTAGGACAAATAGGCTTGTACATAAGTTTTTGCTCATAAAGCCATGCTGCACAACCATAATGATAATCGTGTCAAGATTTTTTTAAAGCCATACTTCACTACCTTAATGATAATTATTAGATTCGCCCATGAAGCCATGATGCACTACCATAATGATAATCGTGTCACGATTCGCCCATAAAGCCATGCTGCACTACCATAATGATAATCGTGTCATGATCCCCATCCACCCTGTATGTATCCTAATATCGGTTTTCACCTTTTGGGCCACAATTCACAAGATTAAGATCAATTTGTAAATATTAGTTTCAAGTAGCGCTTGTATAGGACAATTGTTTTTGTTACTAACGAATAACAAGTCTGTTGTGCAATAGATAACGACATTTAAGATTAGCAACTCTCCCCCCCAGCCGCACAGGGTCCGCCGTATGGCTGCGGAGGTATATTCCATGTGATTTATAGAAGTTTATGTATTTATGTTATTTCGGAATAAATTCTCATTCTCATTCATTCATTCATTTTCAGTTTCACGTACGGGCCCGAACCGTAAGAGGTCACTCGTTGCTTTTGAGTACGAAATAGTTAGGGGCATTTTTAATAAATAAAATCTCAGTCTTTCGAAACTATTCTTTGGTTACTTCTTCCCTTAAAGCTCACTGAGCCCTGAGAACAAGGGTCATGCTTCATATAATACTCTTTCCAATGGTATAATCACTTTCAATAATAGCTGTTTTCTTTGGTCTATTATTACTGAGCGAGAGATGAAAAACACGGTATTAGTGAAGGAAGCCAAGGTGATAGGATGAAGCGTACTCGCATAATTAAATTTCCGCTAACGTCGGGAGGAAGATTCTGAAGGAGAATAAGCAAATCTTGTTCGAGAAACTGTAAATAAGTCTCTCCATTTAAATTGGCTAGGAATAATACCGAGAAATCTTAACCAGAAAGAGGTAGAATTGATATAACAATTCATATCAAGTATTACAGTGTCACGTCCGAATGTGGCCCAAATGTAAGCCCAGAAAGTGCACTGCGCTGTTTGCTGTCTCGTACGACTCGATAAGGGTATGGAAGACTTTTTTTCTATTCCAATTAGGATAGGGTTTTTCGATTAAGTGGGGTTCACTATGTACTGTTCCCTCAACAAATGGATCGTATGATGTTTTGGCATCTCCTAGCAGATTCTCTCTCCCTCTCTTCTATCATGTAGGGCGGGATTAATTCCTCCCTTACGACGACAGAACACAAAAGAGAAAACCGGAGGGAAGATTAGCGTTTGGCGACCGACAGTTGTTGACGGGCTATTTGAAGTGGCTAATTCTCACGACGAGCAGGGGACGAAAGGAAATCGATATTTTTCCGAGAGGGTCGAAGGGATTTTCAGAAACCCTTTGATGTCACTTACGCTAAGTGATTTTCTAGCTCTTCGCGGAGGTTCATCGACTGTTGTTTTCCACCCCCGAACGCGTCAGAGCTCTAAATCCATCGCTATCCAGAACGCTACATAGGGACCTCAGAGAATCACACTTATAAACGCATAATTAGTATAAGCGTGGAAACTGAATAGAGCAGGAGCGATTGAAAAGTGTATCAATGATTAATTATTGATCGTCATTAATAACGATCAATTACATCATGATATACAATTTATAATGATGTGATAATTGATATACCGTTATTATCCCATAACTAATGATTTTCACGAGGTATAATGATTTTTTCATTCGCGGAGGTATATATTTCATTAATATCGAATCCAGAAATTCATGGCACTTGACATAATTAAGTAATTGAAGGCAAAGTCTTGACCTGAAAACGTTTATTAATCAATATGATGATATTGTGAATAATGTCAATTAGTTGTTAATTTTGAAAAGACTTAATAATATTGAAATATTTCTATCACATGATGTTAGAAGTGTTTTAAGAACAAACTATTCGAGTGTTTCCACGCGTCCTTGATGAAATCAAAACCGGAGTTTTGCACACTAAAATCATCTAAAAACCACCCTTTCATCCGTTGATTGTGGAGAAATCAAAACTTAATCAAATTATTGATTTTTGCGCATCGCAACTTTGATTTCTACCCTATTGAATTGCAGAATCGGATTCCCATCCCATAACTAAATGAGAAACTTTTGAAATATGTTTCAAAGCCAGACCAATGTAGACTTGGGATGGCCATCGATAGTATCGAATTATCGATATCCCCCCCTGATATATCGATATTTTTCTATCGATGATGCAAGGGCCAATCGTATCGGATATCGATAGTTACTGTCCATCATTTTTTCCGATATTTCAGCCGATTTTTCTTTACCGATATATCGGCTTCATCTGATAATATCACATTGATGTTGACCCATAGGTTCCAAATAATATCGATCGCTAGTTCAACAAATTTTTTTCACATCACATGAGTTTGACAACAAAAAAAATGCAGTGTGAAAACTTTTTTAAAATTTATTTATTGTTACAACTGATTTAAATTACAATTATATCTAGCAACTTATTTATAATGAAGTAATATCACTTTTTTTGGGTCAGTAGTTTCATTATATATATACCATCACAAGTAACAAACACTAAAAAAATATATATAATATTCATTCACCATAGGTATTTAATATTCATTTAAGGATGGACATAAATGCTACAACCCCTCTAAGAGAACTTGGGTAGCTTATCAAACTATATAATTTGTTACAAAACTATTGATAAAACAAAATTATAAATAATAGTACATTAAACTGAACATAGTTGCGATTTAAACATATCTTTTAAATCAGCAAAGGCGTATATTTCTAATTTATTGATTAGTATTGATTAACTTTTCTTTTTAAATCAAATTTTAACTTCTGCAAACTCAAGTTATGGCATCTGGTCTACTAAGTGCATTAAATACACACATTTTATTCAATTTTTTCCCCAAATACCAATATTTTTCTGAAACTATCGATATTTTTTGGTCGATACTACGGTAATGGCTAGTATTGATGATTAACCTACGATACACATCAGCATCGGTATTTTAACGCCGATACTATCAAACATCGGTATATCGATATTTTATGTTTCGATGGCCATCCCTAGTGTAGACGACTTGCATGGATCGATTCGTCCATCTGAAACCGCCATTACCTACCACTACCTACCCCTCGTTCCCCTACTTCTTCGATTGATGGAATAATTTTTTTTTTAACGTGTTTTTTTCATACCGTGAACCCCTAGCTCAAATAAACCGATGTCCCATTTTCGAGATTAACAACGAGATGTGGTCGTATGTTCGACATGACGAAGGTATTTGGACGGTACTGAAGGTATTTCGGCATACGACATGAAGAAGGTATTCGCCCGCAAAATTAGTGATAACGAGATGACGATGATAACGCAAGCAAAAACCGCTTCCATTGTCGTTCTGTTCCCGTTTTCGTCCTATTACTGCTCGCTTTGTCTCAACTACTTCTCTTACTTTACTCCTTGTATTAAGTTTTCGTTAATAGTGTTATTCATGTCCACAGTTCGTTTGCTAACATTATTGTTGTGGTTACATATCGCCCAGTCATGAACACGGGGAAGATGCGGCTTCGCATAAGAGAAAACGTGAACCGACATTTGAATATTTCAAAACAGAAATACAGTAAAGAATATTCTGCCTCCTGTACATCTTATACAGCCTGCCTGACTACATCACAGAGAGGTAACTTATACAACTATTTAGAGATAACTTATTTATCAACCCCTAATCTTATTTTCCACTTGAAGATTGGAATTTGGGATCCATTTGGAGTGTAGTTAGCCCAAACTTCTAGCCAGTCCGATATCATTCCGCAAACAGACGGTAAAGGCTTGAAAACTGCTCAAAAACTGCCCGAAAACGAGGTTTTTTGAGCTTTCTTCTGACATTTGACTTGGAAAATCCCATTTTTAGAATTTAGAAGTTTCAATCGAGTCTGCCACCCAAAAAACGTAGAAAAACGATGAATTATATATCATCTTGAGCAGTTGGAGTTCTGAAAACGTCTATTAATTGATCATCACGGGAATATTGAGTTTAATTCAATTAGATGTGAATTTTTATTGAATATCTGGAAACAGATTGTAACAGTAGGAGGCAAAAACTGCTCAAAAACTTGCCAATAACGACGGTTTTTGACATTTTCACTGACATCTGACTCGGAAAATCCCATTTTAAGAATACAGAAGTTTCAATCCTTGACAACTTCTTCCAAAGGAAAGTCAACAGACCCTCCCCCCTCCCCGGGTGAATTTGGTCATGCAGATGATGTACGTAAAAAAACCCGAAGTTTTACATAATATAATATATTATATTTTCATAGGGCCGAACAAAGGAAGAAATGTTTTTAATTTAAAAAATAATCAGATGAAAACAGCGAAGAAATATCGATTCATCACTATTACAGCACGTGAGGTCTATTAGGGGTCTAGTTAGCCACAACTTCTGCACAGATGGTAGGGGGCTAGATCTTCTCAAAAACGAGGGTTTTTGAGGTTTTCACTGACGTCCGACGTAGAAAATCACATTTTTAAGGTTGACAATGATGAAACCCTCAGCCAAGCCAGCTCCAGTGATCTTCTCCCACTTTATTGCAATAATACGCTAGAAACTTCAATGTTGAACCCATTTTTGTAGAGATCCTGGCGAAATCCGGTGATGCCAACTGCACTTTTTTGTCTGTAAACCTCTTTATGTAAAGGGTGTCCCAAGAGTTGTCCGACCCCCCCCCCCCCCTTCCTAATATCGTCAAAATGGGAGTAAACAAAAACATTTTTTTTTTAATCTTCATATTTTTTTCTAAGGATCTCAAATATCATGTTTGCGCACTCCGCGCAACTGCGCAACCATTCGCAATTGACACTAACTTTCTTATTTTAAATGAGAACCCGCATTTTTATTGCAGATTCGGATTCTATCCAAGATTTCATGGAAATTTGACCCTTCAACCAATTTTTTCGATTTCGCGGAATAATGACCGAAATTTGGTCATTTCGAGACCGTTTTTTTGTTTTAGGCGCCTGTTTTCAGATTGTTACGGGGTATTAATATTCAAGGTCCGGTTGACAAATGTACAAATGAGAGATAAGGACCTTCTTCAGTGATCAAGTTAAAAATCATCTTAATCTGAGAGTCGAAAGTCGTCACAATCTTGTTCTCATTGTTTTTTAACGCTGATTCACGTGATGTTATCCGTTCCTTGATTCGACTCAATTTTTGCGGAATAATGACCGAAATTTGGAATTTTACTTGAAAAAACCATCATTTATGACGACTTTCGACTTTAGACGACAGTTGCGCTTATTGATCGGATGAAGATTCAAAAACAATTTTTTTGTTTACTCCCATTTAAACGATTTTGCAACTCGTGGGACACCCTGTATAAGGTGAGAGACACAATTGTTTAAAATCATTGATCAGTTTTGGAAGTAAGAAATCACGCTGTTAATTGGTACGTACATGACGAAGGTATTTGGACGGTATTGAAAGTATTTCGACATACCACGTGAAGAAGGGATTCGCCTGCAAAATTAGTGATAACGAGATGACGATGATAACGCCACTTACATCCATTTCTGTTGTCGTTCTATT
This sequence comes from Creontiades dilutus, assembly GCA_031894815.1. Lineage (NCBI taxonomy): Eukaryota > Metazoa > Arthropoda > Insecta > Hemiptera > Miridae > Creontiades > Creontiades dilutus. Next base: position 1,079,131 of record JAVIWC010004963.1, read on the forward strand.
CTCGTTTCCGTTCTATTACTGCTCGTTTTGTCTCGGACTACTTCTCTTGCTTTACTCCCTGTATTCGGTTTTAGTTATTAGTGTTATTTTATTCCACAGTTCGTTTGCTAACATTATTGTTGTGGTTACATATCGCCCAGTCATGAACACGGGAAAGCTGCGGCTTCGAGTAAACGAAAACGTGAACCGAAAGTAGAGTATCGCGAAAAAGAAATACAAGCTCGTCTTCGGTTGTATAGAATATTCTGCCTCCTGTATATCTTATACAGCCTGCCTGACTACATCACAGAGAGGTAACTTATACACCTATTTAGAGATAACTTAGTTATAAGCCCCTAATTCCAATTTTGATCCTTACCCACAATTTCACAGGGTTTTGCAGGGTCGAGTTAAAGTTGAAAGTTGATTTCAATTTTAATTGTTGATATATCGAATTATCACTATTACAGGACATGGAATCCATTAGGGGTCTAGTTGGCCACAACTCCTCCTATACTATTTCGCGAGCAGACGGTAAAAACGTTCTGAAAACGTCTATTAATAATTCATCACAAGAATATTGAGTTTATTTCAATTAGATGTGAATTTTTATTGAATACCTATCTGGAAATAAATTGAAATAGTAGGAGGCAAAAAACGAGGTTGTTTGAGATTTTTACTGACATCTGACTCGGAAAATCCCATTTTTAGAACTTGGAGGTTTCAATCGCTTCTGCAACTCAAGAAACGTTTAAAAACGATGAGTTAATTATAATTTTGAGCAGTTAGAGTTTTAAACACGATTATTAATTAATCATATTTTTATTTTTGGGGCATTTTCATGCACTCATGGACCCCCAGTACGAAATTCCACTACTGTTTTCGTCCTGAATTCCTATTTAGGGACAGCTCGAGTGATGTTCTCCCACTTTATTGCAATAATACGCTACAAACTTCAATGTTGAGCTCATTTTTGTAGAGATCCTGTCGAAATCCGATGATGCCAATCGTACGCATTTTTTCTGTAGACGTCTTTATATGTATATCGAGGTGAGAGACACAATTCAAGTTCAATAAATCAATCAATAATAAGTAAGAAATCAAGTAACTGTATGCTACTTCAAAAACATCAAGAAATCAATCAGTTATGAAAATCTCTCACACACACTCACACACACACGTACGCACGTAAAAATAAAATCAGATTAGTTTGGCAAAATCAATTTGAATTTTTGGCATATAATCAAATCGAAAATTTTGGCAAATTAATTTGAACCTTTGCCACAAAACAATTTTACTATTTTTGGTTTCTCAATCTAAACTTTCGGAGGGGGCCGAGAAAACGGGGGGTCTGGGGGTTATTCATCCCCCCCCCCCACACTAATAGGGGTGTCCGGAAAGTTTTTCAAATCAGGTGTCGAAAATCACATGTTCCACTACTGTAGCACTAAAAAAAAACTGATAGAAAAGTGGTTCTTTTCTCAGGGGAAAGCATACCTAGTTTAGGCCTAAATAATATTCAGTTAATAACTTGGAAAGGTGTAGAAAAATACATGATTGATACAAAGGTTCCTTTTTATTAACATTATTTTGGACCGAAAAATACAAAATTAATTTATATTTTCCAAATTTCGGAGGAGTCCCGGGCCCCCTCGGCCCCGTTGTATACGCCCTTGTTGTAGATAGACTCAGTCAGTTTACATTCCAAGGTGCGTAGATTACGAATCTGTAATGTCCGTTCGCCGCATTTACAATTCTGTATTGTTGTTTTTTCTTCTCAATGTATGAATAATAAAGGTAGGTACCTAATAGTTTTGAATGTAAATCATTTATTATCATCAGCAAATTGTCAATGAGGAGATCGGGTGGAGAACAATGTGCTAGAAATCATTTGAGATGCCTAAAGTAGGTAGGAGACGACAAGCTCATACAGTTTCTAATTTTAAGATATTTTGTCCTATGTTGTCCTAGCCGGAATCTCAAAGATTTTCCATACTGGGACACCTGATTTCCCAGCCGGAGCTAAAGGGTAAAAATTGTGAAATCGGTTGTAATTATCAATTTTTTAAATACTAATTTGTGTTTGATTATTAATTAAATACTATTTGAAGATTGATTATTAATTAATCTTCACGAGAATATTGTGTTGAAGTCAGTTAGACGGGAATTTTGATTGAAAATGTGAAAACTGAGGTTTTTAGTGACGTCTGCAGGTGTATTTATAAAAAAAACGCTGCAAATTCTTCCACTGGGGTTTATAATTCAATTTCATTCATGATTTGAATTTCTACTAAGCTTTGGAGTGTGCGTGTTTCACAAGTGGTAAAGCGATTATTGAATTTCAGGAGGCACACAAATATGATCAACTGATCAATCCAAATAGGCATTTTGGTTGAGAACAGATTTACGTGCTCTATGCATATTTGGAAATCCTACCTAGATCACCAAGAAGTCTTGTTATTTTGGTTTGAAGATGAAAGTGTACGATACTGGAGAGGCGTATGCAACTGGTTCCACCACCATAAATTAGAATAAGGGTCGCAAATCCACACATTTTTGCAACACAATTATAAAGTCTTATTATTGAAAATATTAAACCCAAATTTCGAGTAATGTCCAATGAGGGTCACAACTCCGGTGTTGTCTCCGCTACCTACTGAATGTGTTCACATTACTTCTTTGTGTGGCGGGGGTATACCTACTTCGAGTATTCGTACAATGCTGATCTACATCGCCATTACAACTTCGATTTCGGTTCGGTTAGAACGTCTCTCCGAAAGGTAATATGAAATTTATCTTAAATTGAGTTGATATTTTGATCTGTTGGATTCATATTTGATGTAGAGTTAGAAGTTTGCACTAAGATGGGTTTACTATGTTAGTGAACACCTCACATCTACCCGTTGTGTGTATTTCGAGTGACCGATGAGGTCACCTCTTTTAACGAGAATAACTTGTTCGGTCCTTCGATCGGCCCGATGTAATCGGGCACACAAATATGATCAACTGATCAATCCAAATAGGTATTTTGGTGGAGACCAGATTTACGTCCTCTCTTGAAATTCAATAATCGCTCTATCACCTGTGAAACACACACAGTCCAAACCTTGGTAAAAATTCAAATCATGAATGAAATCGAATAATAAACCCCACTGAAAGAATTTGCCACTTTTCCCCAATGATCTTCGATATTTTTGTGATTTTAACCACATTTTTGAATTCAGCATCAACAGAATTACAGATTTACGTGCTCTCTTGAAATTCAATAATCGCTCTATCACCTGTGAAACACGCACACTCCAAACCTTAGTAAAAATTCAAATCACGAATGCAAGCCAAATGAATGAAATTGAATAATAAACCCCACTGATAGAATTTGCAGTGTGAGTGTTTCACAGGTGATAGAGCGATTATTGAATTTCAGGAGGCACACAAATATGATCAACTGATCAATCCTCGGGCACTTACAACTCTAAAGTCCAAGTCGTTCGAATCTCTTTAGTGTTTTTTTGGCTTTTTCGAGCTCCCTACTGAAATGATATTCATATATTTTAAGCTCATTTGTTGTAGAAAATTATAGTCCTGTACCCTGGCGAAATTCGAAGATTTCCCCATCGTACCCATTTTTCTGTGGACTTCTTTATATGTGCGAAAGCGTATGATGGTGTACGAGAGAGACACAATTTTAGCTTCTCTTACCTTACTCGTTGTACATATTGCACTGTAGGTTTTCGGTAATAGTGTTATTCATGTCCATAGTTCGTTTGCTTACATTATTGTTGTGGTTACATATCGCCCAGTCATGAACACGGGGAAGCTGCGGCTTCGAGTAAACGAAAACGTGAAGCGAATTTTCGTTCATCGCGAAAATGAAATGCTCGTCTTCGGTTGTAAAGAATATTCTGCCTCCTGTATATCTTATACAGCCTGCCTGACTACATCACAGAGAGGTAACTTATACACCTATTTAGAGATAACCTATTTATAAGCCCCTAATTCCAATTTTGATACTTTACTCACAATTTTACAGGGTTTCCATAAAACGAAAGTTAAAGTTGAAAGTTGATTTCAAGTTTAATTGTTGATATATGGATATCACTATTACAGGACATGGGCTCCATTTGGAGTGTAGTTAGCCCAAACTGCTTGCCAGTCCAATAACATTACCTACGCGAAGAGATGTAAAAACGTTCTGCCCAAAAACGTTTATTAATTATTCATCACGAAATATTGTGTTAAAGTCAATTAGATGTGAATTTTGATTGAAAACGACGAAAACGAGTTGAAACGGTTGTTGGCAAAACTACAACTAAAACGTGATGGAAAAAAACGTTTTTATGCAAACTCTTTCACTGAGGCGTTTATTATTCAATTGGCTTGCGTTCATGATTTGAATTTCTACTAAGCTTTGGAGTGTGCGTGTTTCACAGGTGATAGAGCGATTATTGAATTTCAGAAAGCTTCTTCCAAGGGCACAAATATGATCAACTTGATCAATCCAAATAGGTATTTTGTCGAGAACAGATTTACGTGCTCTATGCATATCTCCTGAAATCAATAATCGCTCTATCACCTGTGAAACACACACAATCCAAAGCTTAGTAGAAATTCAAATCATGGACGCAAGCCAATTGAATAATAAACCCCAGTGGAAGAATTTGCAGCGATCTTTTTTTTTTTTTTTATGGTTATTAGAATGCTTCAACCCGTGTATCGGCTACAAAGCCTTTTAGGAGTTCACTCCAGTATCCACATTCTACATCACTAAATCACTTCTAGGTTACCGATATCATCACAAAAACAATAATAAACCAAAATAACGCAAATGTTGGCACCATAAATCGGGCCATAGATCGAGAATGGTTTGACCTAAGGACCTGGGGAGGGGCTCATTCGATTCCTCGTGGAGTGTTCTTCAAAAAGAGTACTTAGGCCGCCTTGATTTTGAGGTTTTTCAGGGATTTTACAAAACTTTGACAACCCTTAAAGGGCACTTTAAATTAAGTGAGAGAGCTGGCTCAAGAATTGGGGCGTCGCCGGACCAACATGGATTTTTCCTGAAAATTTCAACTCTTTTGCTTCAGCCGTTTGGGAGAAATCGTGCGTACGGCGGACGGACGGAAAATTTTTATTGCAGATTCGGATTCTACACCCTTTGAAACGTAAACCATGAAATTTTCAGGGGGGTTAGAATTTTTTTTTCAAGAGCGATTACAAGTTTATTATTGAATGATAAACCAAAATTCAATTCAATGTGATCATTCAATAAATATTTGTAACTAGATTGAGCTCAACCGGCTCATCTCCCTACCGCGGGCTTTTGGCTCTCACTGGGAGATAATATTTCCGAAATATCTTTAAGGTATGGAAATATTATACCTATATGTATTTAAGTTGTGGAAATAAAATTTCTTTTCATTTCATTTCAATAATTCAATTAGATGTGAATTTTTATTGAATATCTGAAAACAAATTGAAATAGTAGGAGGCACAACCTGCCAAATGAACGAGGTTTTTTGAGATTTTTACTGATATCTGGCTAGGAAAATCCCATCTTTGGAACTTAGAGGTTTCAATCGCTTCTGCGACCCAAGAAACGTATAAACGATGAATTAATCATTATTTTGAACAGTTGGAGTTTTAAAAACGATTATTAATTAATCATCACGAAAATATTGTGTTAAAGTCAGTTAGACGTGAATTTTGATTGAAAATCTGAAAACTGAGGTTTTTAGTGACGTCTGCAGATGATGTACTTATAAAAAAACGCTGCAAATTCTTTCTCTGGGGTTTATAATTCAATTTCATTCATGATTTGAATTTCTACTAAGCTTTGGAGTGTGCGTGTTTCACAAGTGGTAAAGCGATTATTGAATTTCAGGAGGCACACAAATATGATCAACTGATCAATCCAAATAGGTATTTTGGTTGAGAACAGATTTACGTGCTCTATGCATATTTGAAAATCCTACCTAGATCACCAAGAAGTCTTGTTATTTGGGTTTGAAGATGAAAGTGTACGATACTGGAGAGGTGTATGCAACTGGTTCCACCACCATAAATTAGAGGAAGGGTCGCAAATCGGGCCACACATTTTTGCAACACAATTATAAAGTCTTATTTTTGAAAATATTAAACCCAAATTTCGAGTAATGTCCAACGAGGATCACAACTCCGGTGTTGTCTCCGCTACCTACCAAATATTACAAAACTAGCTGCTCCATGCTGTGGGTAGTGAACCTACTGAATGTGTTCACATTACTTCTATGTGTGGCGGGGGTATACCTACTTTGGAGTATTCCTTCTTGCAATGCTGACCTACATCGCCATTACAACTTCGATTTCGGTTCGTGTAGAACGTCTCTCCGAAAGGTAATATCAAATTTATCTTAAATTGAGTTGATATTTTGATCTGTCGGATTCATATTTGATGTAGAGATAGAAGTTTGCACTAAGATGGGTTTACTATGTTCGTAAACACCTCACATCTCCCCGTTGTGTGGATTTCGAGTGACCGATGAGGTCTTGGTTGTCGATCCCGATTTCAATCGGGCAAAAATATGATCAACTGATTCGATCGGCCCGAGAATAGATTTACGTGGCATATCTCCTGAAATCAATAATCGCTCTATCACCTGTGAAACACGCACACTCCAAAGCTTAGTAGAAATTCAAATCATGGCCAATTGAATAATAAACCCCAGTGGAAAGATTTTTACCCCAGTAATAATATTGAATAATATTTCCTATATATTATCAGCGTTTCATGGAATCGAATGCTTCAACCCGTGTATCGGCTATAAACACAAGTATCCACATTATTTATCACTCCAGTATCCAATTACTAAACTCGACGCTATGAAATCACTAGGTCACGAAAACAAACAATAATAAACCAAAAAACGCAAATGTTGGCACCATGAATCGGGCCATACATCGAGAATGGTTTGACCTACCGTGGGGAGGGGCTCATTCGATTCCTCATGGTATGTTCTTCAAAAAAAGTACAAATTTATTCCACTTGACTTGTTTTGAGGTTTTTAGGGATTTTACAAAACTTTGACAGTCCTGAAAGGGCACTTTGAATTGAGTGAGTGAGCTGGCTCAAGAATTAGGGCGTTGTCGGACCAACATGGATTTTTCCTGAAAATTTCAGATCTTTTGCTCCAGCCGTTTGGTAGAAATTGTGCGTACGGCGTACGGCAGACGGACGGAAAAATTTGTATAGCAGATTCGGATTCTACACCCTTTGAAACGTGAACCATGAAATTTTCAGAAGGGGTTACAATTTTTTTTCAAGAGCGATGACAATGGTTCATTATTGAATAATAAACCAGCAGGAGTTTTACATAATATATATTTTTATAGAGTCATTAAGGACAAAATATTTTCATATCAATAAAATCAGGCGAAATTTTTCAGTGAAGAAATATCGATTCATCACTATTACAGCACGTGAGTGTATTAGGGGTCTAGTTAACCATAATTCTAGCCAATATCGAACGGTATGCACAGATGGTAGGATCGAAAAACTGCTCAGTTTAAGTTCAAAAACGAGTTTTTTTTCGTCCTGCATACCCATTTTAAAGGGCAATCATGATTAAATTTGTAATTTCAATTTTTTAAATACTAATTTATGATATTTATACTTGGACTTTTTGTTACATAACTTGCCTCGGTTTTTGGTTTAGAATTTAGTTTCAATCCAGTCTGCGACCTAAAGAACTTGGAAGATAGATGTGTTAATAATCATTTTGTGCGGTTGGAGGTTTTCCTATCCCAAAAATCGGGCACATAAGTCCAAGTCGTTCGAATTTTTAGTTTTTTTGGCTTTTTTCAAAATGATATTCATTATTCTACGCTCATTTCTTGTAGAAAATCCATAGTCTTGTGACCCTGGCGAAATTCGAAGATTTCCCCATCGTACCCATTTTTCTGTGGACCTCAATTTATATGTCGAAAGCTTTTGATGACGTACGAGAGAGACACAATTTAAGGTTCAGATACGACTTTAATCCTGTACATATTGCACCGTAGGTTTTCGGTAATAGTGTTATTCATGTCCATAGTTCGTTTGCTTACATTATTATTGTGATTAGATATCGACCAGTCATGAACGGGAAGCTGCGGCTTCGAGTAAACGAGAACGTGAACCGAACGTTGAGTATCGCGAAAAAGAAATACAAGCTCGTCTTCGGGTGTAAAGAAAATTTCTGCCTCCTGTATATCTTATACAGCCTGCCTGACTACATCACAGAGAGGTAACTTATAAGCCCCTAATTCCAATTTTGATACTTTACCCACAATTTACAGGGTTTCCATAAGAAATGAATTCAAAGTTAAAAGTTGATTCAAAATTCAATTGTTGATTTATCGATTTATCGGTATTACAACACGTAAAATCATTGGGGGCCTAATTAGCCACAACTTCTAGCTAGTCCGATAACATTACCTGAAGAGATGGTAAAAGCCGAAACCGCTCAAAAACTGACCAAAACGTATTGTTTGAGATTTTGATCGCCTCGGAAAATCCCATTTTTGAAAATTAAGGAGTTTCAATCGAGTCAGCGTTTCAAAAAAAGTAGAAAAACGACGACACGGACTAAGACACTCGCGACGAAGTTGTGGAAACCCATTTCAACTAAAACGGAGTAAGATAGAACGTTGTCTATATTACTCCGTTTTTATAGAAAAACGACGCGTTATCTATCATTTCGAGCAGTTGCCGTTCTGACGCCGTTTATTGATTGAGGCGTTGACGTGGGAAAGGCGTTAAGTCAAGGAACCAAAATGTTGCAGGAGAAGCAAACAACTATTTTTTCTCTCTTCAACTCGAAATTTATTGAACAAAATCGCCAAAAAGGCTATTTTATAAAAAACTGGCTGCTGGAATATTTTTAGAAAATCTTGAAATGTTAACTACATTCTTTTCAAACGGCGGCTTCATAGCAAATAAAACCGGTGGTACTTCACATCCATGTAATCAAGCGTGGCCAGTAAGTTCCGTTTTTGGTTTGGCAATGGTTGGCCGATTCTGAAGCTCTCGAAAAAGGTCTCACTCCGATAACGGTGTTAATTAATTGGCCTTCTTTGAATATTTTTAGTTTCTTCTACTGTTCCAATTCGTTCAGAGTGATTCGAGTCTTGATGTTTGAAAATTCGGCTCTTCATATCTGATGTGGTAATGTTTAGAGATTTGTCACTGGATTAAGCTATGTCTTTGTAATCAGCAGAGAACATTTTGACGGTTCGGAATGGTTGAGCACACTTCTTCACAAATCATGGCTGCTAATCATGCCACCTTAATTATATATTCTTTCTCTTTTCGATTACGTCCTTCTCCATTCAACGCCTTAATTGATAATCACGAGAATATTGTGTTAAAGTCTATTAGATGTGCATTTTGATTAAATATCAGAAAACAAATTAGGACGGTCGGAGGCAAAAACGTGTCAACAATGAGGGTTTTCGAAATGTTTACTGCCATCTGACTCGGAAAATACCATTTTTAGAATTTAGAAGTTCCAATCCTTGACAACCTGTTCCAAGGGAAAGTTTTCTGCAATGATGTACGTATAACAATTGTTTTTAGATAATATATATTTTTGTTAGAGTCCTATATTGAACGTATGTTTTTAATCAGACAGTGTTATCGATTTCAATGCACATATCTCAATTTGGGGTCTAGTTACATACTGAGGAAGCTATATTCAACCAAACGGATTTCTTTTTTTTAATTTTACGTTAATCATTTTTGTCCCATTTTAAAGGGTGAAAATGATGAAATCGGTTGAATTTATCAATTTATATATAAATCCTGATTCATTTATTATCATACATAAACTTTTTTGTTAATATATCAAGTTCTTCGGTTCAGAATTTAGTTTGAATCGAGCCTGCGATCCTAAAAACGAAGAAAAACGACTAAGTTAATTATAATTTTGTCCAGTTAGGTCCCCCCTCATCAACAAACCCGGGCATTTCACGACTCTAAAATCCAAATCGTTTCACATTTGTTTGGCATTTTCGAGCGCCTTATTGCAATAATCTGCAACAATTATCCATTTCATGCTCATTGTGTAGAAAATTATAGTGGTTTGTAGCTTGTCGAAATATAAAATTAGCCATTGTAACCAGTTCTAGACGTTTTCATATGTACAATATTTGATGATGTATTATGAGAGAGTCAATTGATTTTTCCAAAATCGACCATTTACGACTGTTTCAAAATCCAAGTCGTTCGTATCTGATTTTTTCAGTACCACATCTTACCCTCATGGACATCATAAGTAAAGAAACTATTCGTCGTCAATTTCTTTTATGGACAGGCCTCGAGTGATGTTCGTATCACCTACTGGGATTGTATAACAGCAATTTAAACTTCGATGTTGAGCTCATTTTTTAGACGATGATAACGCCACTAACAACCGCTCCCATTGTCGCTCTGTTCCCGTTTCCGTTCTATTGCTGTTCGTTTTGTCTCAACTACTTCTCTTACTTTACTCCTTGTATTAGGTTTTCGTTAATAGTGTTATTCATGTTCATAGTTCGTTTGCTAACATTATTGTTGTGGTTACATATCGCCCAGTCATGAACGGGAAAGCTGCCTCTACGCGTAACCGAAAACGTGAACCTCCATTTGAGTATCGCGAAAATGAAATGCTCGTCATCGGTTGTAAAGAATATTCTGCCTCCTGTACATCTTATACAGCCTGCCTGACTACATCACAGAGAGGTAATTTTACATATTTAGAGATAACTTATAAATAAGCCCCTAATTCCAATTTTGATACGTTACCCGCAATTCTACAGGGCTTCCATAAAAAGTGGACTTCCAAAAAAGTTTCTTTCAGTCAGATTTTTCACTCGTTTTTGCGAGAACAACGCGAATTTAAGTTTAAGTTTTACCACTATCTCTTTTTCTACTGTATTTCTTCCTCAGTTCCCTATCGGCCGTGATGGCTTGACGTTGAGTTTTCGGTCAGGAAATGTTTTTCTCCCCCCGAATCGTGTTTATTTGGAGGAGGGAACGAAGCTTGGACGTTTTGATCATCATTGTAGATATTTATCTTGGTTTATTGTTTTATTGTACAATGAACCTTTATACAGAACAAGCGAAAGAAATGCAAATTCTTTCACTGGGTTTAACATTCAATTGGCTTGCGTTCATGATTTGAATTTCTACTAAGCTTTGGAGTGTGCGTGTTTCAAAGGTGATGGAGCGATTATTGAATTTCAGGAGCCAAATATGATCAACTGATCAATCCAAATAGGTATTTTGGTCGAGAACAGATTTACGTGCTCTATGCAAATCTCCTGAAATTCAATAATCGCTCTATAACCTGTGAAACACGCACACTCCAAAGCTTTGTAGAAATTCAAATCGTGAACACAAGCCAATTGAATAATAAACCCCAGTGAAAGAATTTGCAGCGTTTCATTCGTATCAGAATGCTTCAACCCGTGTATCGGCTACAAAGCCTTTTAGGAGTTCACTCCTGTATCCACATTACTACATCACTACGTTGCTGCGATGAAAATATAAACAATAATAAACCAAAAAACGCAAATGTTGGCACCATAAATCGGGCAGTATATCGGGAATGGTTTGAGCTACGAACCTGGGGAAGGGCTCATTTGATTCCTCATGGAAAGTTCTTGAAAAGGAGTCCGAATTTAAAGGGCACTTTAAATTAAGCGAGAGTGGCTAAAGAATTTATTTTTATATTGATTTTTCCTGAAAAGTTCAGCTTTTTTGCTCCAGCCGTTTTGGAGAAATCGTGCGTACGGACGGAAAAATTTTTTAATTGCAGATTCGGATTCTACACCCTTTGAAACGTAAACCATGAAATTTTCAGGGGGGATTAGAATTTTTTTTTTTCAAGAGCGATTACAATGGTTTATTATTGAATAATGAATAATAAACCAAAATATGAGATTATAAAGTATCGCTCGGGGGCCAGAATATGGTTTTTTTTCACAAAACTTAGCCGACACTATTTCGTTAGCCCAAGCATCAATAAATGAAGCAGTATCTCGTTTTGTGCAACTCCGGGAGATTGAAAAAAGGATTACACCTTAAGATCTGAAAAGATTTCGTTTAATTAATTATCCCTTAAACGTATCAAATCATTCCCACGCTCATTACCCTCACATGATCTTGACAACATTTCCTCAAAATATCAAGCGATTTGGACAATTTGTCTAAAAAATATATACATATTGATCGTTACTTTTGGGACCTCTCTCGTATATCAATGTGAATATATAGGGTAAGGGGCTGTACCTTGAGCCACTCTTTGCATTTTGATTTTTCTTGGAGGTAATTATGGTCCGATCAATTCGGTTTCGGTCTCAATCAGTCCAGAAACAAGTTGGCTTCAGAAACCAATTTTCATAATATTTAAATCGGCATTCATCTGTACATACTACCCAATCTCCCCAAAACCTCCAAACTGGCTCATGTTACAAACATGGTTGTACCTGGAGCCAACTGTGGATGTACCTTGAGCCACATATACGATTTATAGTAATTCGAGCGGTTTCTCAGATTCAGCAGGAAAGTTAAACATGACTTACTAAAAACCTTTTTTTTATTGTCACAGATGCAAATAGGAACTATTAAATGTCATTCATTTCAGGTGAGATCTCACTAAAACTTAGGAAAAATGTTAATATAATAATTAGGACTAAACTATTGTGAGAAGCTCAGTCTTGAAATATTGACTTAGGTCTATCGATTGACTTAGATAGGATGTCATTAATTTGAGGTGAGATTTCACTAAAACTTAGGAAAAATGTTAATATAATAATTATGGACTGAACTATTTTGAAAAGCTCATTCTTGAAATATTAACTTAGATCTATCAATTGACTTAGGTAGGTTGAACATTTCAATGAAATCAGGATGCTCAGAGATCTAAAAGAAAGAAAAAAAAAGTAGGAAGTGCCTTAAAATGTCAGGCTGAGTTCATTGGAAGGAACCTTAATTTTCTTAAATCACTTGTTGAGATCGAGTTCGGCCCTACATCATATGCATTCCGTTGAATGAAAGTCCAAAAGTAATTTCTCCCCTCCTACCAATGTTTTTTGATGTTCAGTTTACTCCGAGGCATCTGCAATATACAGATTCAAACCATAAAACTCCTATCACCATCAACTCACCTCCAAACAAAGCTATGTTATATGGCTCATGGTACAAACACAAAAGTGGCTCTAGGCACAAACGAGTATATCGTCGGGTTCCGGGTAAAAGTGACCAAGTAACATTTTTTTCAAAATGAGCTTTTTTTGTCATTCCGGTACTAAGGAACGTTGTCTACTGTGTGTTGTTGCTAAGAACGTTATCTTCAAACTGATGTGCAAGAAATACTTGAAAATAAATTTTACCTGCCTGACCCAAAGAGTTTTATGTGACCAAATGGCATTTGAACTCAACCACAAAACACGAGATGGATTATAAATGTACTCTCGCTGGTGCGTGTAAACGTTATCAATTGCCATTTGATCACTTTTACTGTGTAAGATTTGTAAGATTGCATAGTGGGCAGGTGAAAATGACCAATTACAGTGATAGGTAATGGATAACCTTTTCTAACAGAAATAGGTATATCATTGTTATTAGATGCTTGGCAACACGATAAATTAACGAAAAAACTATTCAATCCCTCAATTTCATGTAACTATGCGACAGATTTTCGAAGAATTGAATTGACCAAATGAGTAAAGCTTGAAACTCCAGGCAGGTAAAAATGATCAAATAGAGTTTTCCGGAAAACAGCTCTTATTTAATCTGAAGTGAATTTTGAAACACGATGTCATAGGCGAGCACTAGCTAACTACCTACAGGATAAAGAAAAATCGAAACATAGTCGGATGAGACATCACACAACCAGTGTTCGTAAGAAGAAAATAGGTGAAACTTCAGATCGCTCCCCTGTAAAATTTTGCAAATGTTACTTGGTCACTTTTACTCGGAACCCCACGATATCATACATGAGAAACAGCCTGGATGACCAAATGTCAATGTTTTGATGAAGATTGACTTGATTAACTTTTAAATAAGATACTTCACTACGAAGTTCAGGATTAATCACCTTAAATGTGTACTTACTTAGGTGGTAATCACTTCCTCAGCTGCCTCAGAAAATTACATCACAACACCGCGAAAACGTTATAACCTTCCAGTTGGATAATAGTCTTGCCATCAGCTGTGAAATTGTATTCCTACTTTTTGGTGATGTGTGGGCTCGATGATTATGGGAAAATAATATTTCTATCGTTACTCCAAACTCAGAAAGTTACGGGTCGCTCCAAGTACAGCACCTTACCCTACAGGTGGGTTCCGTTTTCGACCCACTGTGCGGCCGTTGCACCTATGCCGTGTAGATGGTCCCCTACGAATTGCATCCTCTCTACATCGCAACAAACCTTAAACAGAGTCCTGCTTAATCTCAAATTCTCCTCTCAACTGGTCAGTGAAACTTTTCCGTGGCACCACCTGGTTCAAGAGAACGCCCTCGAGACAGAATTCCATTCCTCCCTCGGGCAATTCACGAAGTTCTCTCAAACCTCTCCTTATGAATATGCTAAAAAACACACCGACTCCCTTCTCATCCCTATCCAAAATCGTGATACGGTTTTTTTCAATTTTTTTTTTTTTCTTTCGAAATCCCCTCCAAACGAGGTGGGCAGTGTACGGCCGAGCACAGTAGCACCGATCCAAATGGTAATTTTTTCTTTTTGTTCCCGTATTCAATTCAAGTAGTGGGTACCTAACGTAATCACAAACCGTCGAAAAGGTATCATTACGAATAATTTTCCTTTCCAGATCTCCTCGAAATGACTTCTGTTTCGGATCCGAGTGTCATTAGACGGTAGTTGAAATATTCAAATTGAAGGTGTATTATGCCTCCACGGAGAAGAGATTCTTCACCTTTTTTTTTTCCTTCACCGTTCCTTCTGTGTGTGATAATTCCTTCACGATATGTAAAAATTCCGGGAGATCCGAAGGTGGATATCGTTTTTGTCGAAACCGAACGATATTCAAATGAGGTTGATTCCCTTTTTGTCGAATGCATCGTGGAAAATCGATTTCGTCATTAGTCTCACGACGAGAGATGAATACGAGCAAGTACAACGGAATAATCCATGATAATAAGTTACCGATACAAAAATCAAAAACCTCTGTGTAATAATTTGCAGTGTGATTTTGTTAGATTCAGATAGAAATTGAACAAATGAATGAAAAACATGTGCGTTTGAAAAATGAATTAAAAAACAAAACGCTGCAAATTCTTTCACTGGGGTTTATTATTCAATTGGCTGTCGTTCATAATTTGAATTTCTACTAAGCTTTGGAGTGTGCGTGTTTCACAGGATAGAGCGATTATTGAATTTCGAGAGATATGCATGGAGCACGTAAATCTGTTCTCAACCAAAATACCTAATTGAATTGATCAGTTGATCATATTTGTGTGCCTCATTATTCGCAGCGTCCTGTGATGGCACACTCCAAAGATTCAGTAGAAATTCAAATCATGAACGCAGAGTTGAATAAAAACCCCAACGAAAGAACACAATAAAAACATTTATAATTTATCAAGTCGTTTACGTTCGTATTGCGTTGAAACTTCCCCAACTCCAAATTTAATCGATGTAGCCAAAGGTAGACTGATTACCCCAGTAATAATATTGAATAATATTTACCTATGTATTATCAGCGTTTCATGCATATCGGAATGCTTCAACCCGTGTATCGGCTATAAACTACATGTATCCACATCGGCTATCACTCCAGTATCCACATTCACTGCAACTCGACGCTATCGGCCGGACATCACTAGGTTACAAACAAACAATAATAAACAAAAAAACGCAAATGTTGGCACCATAAATCGGGCCAAACATCGGGAATGGTTTGACCTACGGACCTGGGGAGGCGCTCATTCGATTCCTTATGGTATGTTCTCCAAAAAGAGTACAAATTTAGGCCCCTTCGACTTGTTTTGAGGTTTTTAGGGATTTTACAAAACTTTGACAGCCCTTAAATGGCACTTTAAATTGAGTGAGAGAGCTAGCTCAAGAATTGGGGCGTCGTCGGACCAAAATGGATTTTTCCTGAAAATTTCAGATTTTTGCTCCAGCCGTTTGGGAGAAATCGTGCGTACGGCGGACGGACGGAAACATTTTTATTGCAGATTCGGATTCTGCACCCTTTGAAACGTAAACCATGAAATTTTCAGGGGGGGTTAGAATTTGTTTTTTCAAGAGCGATTACAATGGTTTATTATTGAATAATAAACCAAAATGCGAATAAAAATTAATAAATACGCCCAACTTTGCTTCGGTGTTTCCGCTACCTACCAAATATTACACAACTAGCTGCTCCATGCTGTGGGTAGTGAACCTACTGAATGTGTTCACATTACTTCTATGTGTGGCGGGGGTATACCTACTCCGAGTATTCCTTCTTGCAATGCTGACCTACATCGCCATTACAACTTCGATTTCGGTTCGTGTAGAACGTCTCTCCGAAAGGTAATATCAAATTTATCTTAAATTGAGTTGATATTTTGATCTGTTGGATTCATATTTGATGTAGAGATAGAAGTTTGCACTAAGATGAGTTTACTATGTTCGTAAACACCTCACATCTCCCCGTTGTGTGGATTTCGAGTGACCGATGAGAATTGGGGCGTCGTCGGACCAAGATGGATTTTTCATGAAAATTTCAGATCTTTTGCCCCAGCCGTTTGGGAGAAATCGTGCGTACGGCGTACGGACGGAAAAATTTTTATTGCAGATTCGGATTCTACACCCTTCGAAACGTAAACCATGAAATTTTCAGGGGGGGTTAGAATTTGTTTTTCCAGAGCGATTACAATGGTTTATTATTGAATAATAAACCAAAAATAGTAAAGCAAATTCGCATTTTGCTAAAACTGTGTTCTTTCTGTTTTATCAATAGTTTTTTCCAATTTTTCTCTGTGAAACGTAAAAGTGTATAAATTCGCAGCCCGTTTCGCACGACGTGTTTCACTCCACTCCACACTTGTTATTCTTGGATGACGCGTCAACGAGCTCGCACTAAAGATACCGACAACAATCCCATCTCAAGTGGCCGCTAGTTCTTCATCTCTCCGCCCTCCGCACGCGGCGTTCACAAGAGACCCAACTTCCATAGAAGCCCACTCGTACGTTAATGGGAGGTCGAAAAATAGAGGCCGTTTCGATGACACCCTCGAGAGAGTGAGGAGGCCCTCCCGCCGAGCTCGAGGGGACACAAACGGGTCCTTAGCGAGTTTCTAATGAGAAATGAATACGTGATGAGGAGGAGACCCCTTTGAGGGAGGCCCTCCACTCGACGAGGGTCGGGCACGAACTAATAGACTAAGAGATGGTGACACCGAAATTGTCAAAGATCCAGGTTTCCCCGTAGAAGCGGGCATTTTCAGATCCCACATGGGTGATACCATACCAAGCAGGACCTGAAAATATGCAGGTGGGCGATTCCACAAAATGTTACCCTTTTTCCGAATCGAAAAAAAAAAAAAAAAAAATAGAAAATCTCTCCTATTTCAATTTTTCTTGTGATTTTTTCTTGAGGGTAAGGTGCGTAGCAAACCCATAAATGGGGCACACGAGACATCCACTGGTTGAAGGGCAATGACCAATCAACGTTTTACAGCACCCAGATGAATGACCATTCTGCCAGATGAATGACTTACAATATGGATTTTACTGTTGGAAGGAAGAAAAGCGACTAGAACTTTTTTGAAATATTTTATAACACAAATATAAACAAATCTTAGTAAAATTCTCAAATAAATTCAAATTTGACGCTTAATTTTATTTTACTATGTAGGTAAAGAAAGACTTCCTCTACATAATACTTAGTATCATCTCGCCATTGCTTCCGTTTGGAATTCCGTTCTCTCTGTGACATCTGTGACACCATTTTAACCTGCAAACAGTAGCAGTACATAATTTATTCAATTGTTGAAAACCAGGGTCTTTAATGTGGTTAAAACTACTATAAGGCATCACATTCATTGGCCTTCACATTTTACTTTCTTTCGGCATAATTGTCAGAAACAGAATCTTGCCGAGCTTTCCAACGATCTGGATCGTTTTTTTTTTTAATCTTGGCTTACCTCTCCCTCTCTTTTATTCTCTTCCGCTTCAGCATTTCCTTGGGCGACATCGTCAATTTCTTGGTTTATTATTCAATAATAAACCATTGTAATCGCTCTGGAAAAAAAAAAATTCTAACCCCCCCTGAAAATTTCATAGTTTACGTTTCAAAGGGTGTAGAATCCGAATCTGCAATAAAAAATTTTCCGTCCGTACGCCGTACGCACGATATCTCCGAAACGGCTGGAGCAAAAAATCTGAAATTTTCAGGAAAAATCCATCTTGGTCCGACGACGCCCCAATTCTTGAGCCAGCTCCCTCACTCAATTTAAAGTGACCTTTAAGGGCTGTAAATTTTTGTAAAATCCCTGAAAACCTCAAAACTAGTCGAATCGGCCTAAATATTTTTCTATTTGAAGAACATACCATTAGGGATCGAATGAGCCCTTCCCCACGTCCGTAGGTCAAACCATTCCCGATGTATGGTGCCAACATTTGCGTTTTTTCGTTTATTATTGTTTGTAACCTAGTGTTGTCCGGGCGATAGCGTCGAGTTGTAGTGAATGTGGATACTGGAGTGATAGCCGATGTGAATACTTGTAGTGTAGTTAGTAGCCGATACACGGGTTGAAGCATTCTGATAATATATAGGTAAATATTATTCAATATTATTACTGGGATAAATAAGTATTCTTTCACTGGGGTTTATTATTCAATTGGCTTGCGTTCGTGATTTGAATCTGTACTAAGCTTCGGAGTGTGCGTGTTTTACAGGTGATAGAGTGATTATCGAATTTCAGGGGATTTGCATAGACCACGTAAATCGGTTCTCATCCAAAACACCTATTTGGATTGATCAGTTGATGATATTTGTGTGCCCCTCTACATCTGTCTACCTTTGGCTACATCGTTTAAATTTGGATTTGGGGAAGTTTTAACGCAATACGAGTGCCAAAGGACTTGATAAATTATAGATGTTTTTATTGTGGGGGGGTATTGAGGTTCAATAAAAAAACGCTGCAAATTCTTTCACTGGGGTTTATTATTCAATCGGCTTGCGTTCATGATTTGAATTTCTACTAAGCTTTGGAGTCTGCGTGTTTCACAGGATAGGGCGATTATTGAATTTCAGGAGGCACACAAATATGATCAACTGATCAATCCAAATAGGTATTTTGGTAGAGAACAGATTCACGTGCTCCATGTATATCTCCTGAAATTCAATAATCGCCCTATCCTGTGAAACACGCACACTCCAAAGCTTAGTAGAAATTCAAATCATGAACGCAAGCCGATTGAATAATAAACCCCAGTGAAAGAATTTGCTGCGTTTTTGGTGCCATGGTTAGGAATCTAGAGTAAATCAACAGCAATTTACATGAAGAAAATGATGGTGCCTACCTAATTGCCTCTTTGCTCCCTTCTAAGCCCTTACAATAACTTGATAACTCACATATTATGACAGTTATTACCTCCTGATTCATTCATCTGGCTCCTTGTTGTGGAAGTCCCGATGAATGACAGCCAGATGAATGACATTTGACACTAAAATGGCATTTTCAGAGAAGATAGACCTGCTATCATTATTTTTAAGCCACCAATCACAACTAGGTGCAAAACTGATCTCAACCATAGTGAATTGAAAATGAAAAATAACAAATTACATTAATGAGAGAGACCAGATGAATGACGCTGAATAAAAACACTCACCATTTTACGCACAAGTCTTCGAGGTTGGAGGCCTCCAGAATGGCAACTTAAGAAAAATAGAGCTCAGATAAGGAAGAGGGAAACCAGGGGTGCCAAATTCTGCACACAAAAATGCCTTTAACTCTTGCAGCAGGGACGTTAAACAACGAAACATAAGGCGCCAGATGAATGAGTCAAAACCGTGGGGACAGCCCTTCTCAATGGTGCCTCAGCCTACCTAATACGAGTTGGAATTTGAGGCTCTAGTTTTTGTTTACTATAGATGGATAGAAACGAAAAAAATTTGTCAAATCTATTCCAACTGTGATCACACTTTCAAGGGACGTTTGAAAACGTAACTAATGCCTCTTGGGAACAGCCAGATGAATGACAAATTGACTTCTAAATTTAAATTTTGATCAAGATGGCTTAGGGCTATTTTGCTGAGCCAAACGGGGTTCAATTAACAAAAATGAAATCTGTTTGGGACAACTAAAAATAAATTCGTATCTATGATCAGAACACCTCGAAATGGCTTGGGACAAGAAAAGGGAACAATTCGTGGAATTGCGCAGGTAAGTAGGCATCGCCCAAGTAAGATCTGCAAATGACTGCCTGTATGGGGGGAACGTCTCACATTTTTGACATTGGGCGCAATACATCAATAGCAAGTTTCCACCAGTAGTTATGTTCAATAATTTCTAATCACGATGCTATCTTTTAAAATCATAACAGGCAGCGCACAAGTAGGATCTGAAAATGCCTACCTGTATGGAGAAATATTCTCACATTTATGTCATTTGGCACAATATATCAATAGTCAGTTCCACCAATAGTTGTGTAATTTTATTCTAGACACTCTGCTATCTTTTTAAATCATAACAGGTATCGCCCAAATAGGATCTGAAAATGCCTGCCTGCATGGTTAAAATTTCTCACGTTTTTGGCATCTGACGAATTATATACCAATAATCAGTTCCGCCAGTAGTCATGTAATTTTATTCCAAACACTCTGCTATCTTTTGAAATCATAAGAGGCATCGCCCAAGCAGGATATGAAAATGCCTGCCTGCATGGTTAATACTTCTCACATTCTTGACATTAGGCGCAATACATCAATAGCAAGTTTCCGCCAGTAGTTATGTTCTGTAATTTCTAAACACTTTGCTATCTTTTTAAATCATAACAGGCAGCGCACAAGTAGGATCTGAAAATGCCTACCTGTATGGAGAAATATTCTCACATTTATGTCATTAGGCACAATATATCAATAGTCAGTTCCACCAATAGTTATGTAATTTTATTCTAGACACTGCTATCTTTTTAAATCATAACAGGTATCGCCCAAATAGGATCTGTAAATGCCTGCCTGCATGGTTAAAATTTCTCACGTTTTTGGCATCTGACGCAGTACAGGGTGAGTCAAAAAGAATACCACAACTTTGAACAAGTATATAATTTCAAAAAATTTTTTTTTATATATTGACAAAAATCATTTTATTCAGTATGGAACATAGTTTTTTTTCGGTAGATCTCAATGTGGTCACCTTTGGACACTCGGACAACATCAATCCGGTACTCAAGTTCGGCACAATTCTCTGCAGCATATCGGGCGTGACAGATTCAATTGCCGCAGTTATTCTTCCTTTGAGATCATCGATGTTCGTTGGTAAAGGAGGGACGAAAATCTTATCTTTAACATACCCCCATAAGAAAAAATCGCAAGGGGTAATATCAGGGCTTCTTGGAGGCCAGTGGTGAAGTGCATTGTCATGAACTGCCTGACGACCAATCCAACGTTGCGGGTACGTACCAGTTCATGACAATGCACTTCACCACTGGCCTCCAAGAAGCCCTGATATTACCCCTTGCGATTTTTTCTTATGGGGGTATGTTAAGGATAAGGTTTTCGTCCCTCCTTTACCAACAAACATCGATGATCTCAAAGGAAGAATAACTGCGGCAATTGAATCTGTCACGCCTGATATGCTGCAGAGAGTGTGGCAAGAACTTGAGTACCGGATTGATGTGGTCCGAGTGTCCAAAGGTGGCCACATTGAACATTTATGATCTACCGAAAAAAAACTATGTTCTATACTGAATAAAATGATTTTTGTCAATATATAAAAAAATTTTTTTGAAATTATAGGTATACGTGTTCAAAGTTGTGGTATTCTTTTTGACTCACCCTGTATATCAATAGTCAGTTCCGCCAGTAGTTGAGTAATTTTATTGTAGACAATCTGCTATCTTTTGAAGTCATAACAGGCATCGCCCAAGCAGGATATGAAAATGCCTGCCTGCATGGTTAATACTTCTCACATTCTTGACATTAGGCGCAATACATCAATAGCAAGTTTCCGCCAGTAGTTATGTTCTGTAATTTCTAAACACTTTGCTATCTTTTTAAATCATAACAGGTATCGCCCAAGTAGGATCTAAAAATGCCTGCCTGTATGGAGAAATCTTCTCCCAGTTTTTGACATTTGACAAAATACATCAGTATTATTCCTGTAGTAGTTTATAATCCAATTTCTAAATACCGTGCTATCGTTTTAAATCACAACAAACTTTCCTGTACTTCTATTCTAGACCATATTGCACCCGATGTTGCAGTATTGCACCTTAATGCGAATTTATCTTAAATAAACATAAAATCAATAAATTAAGAAAGTCAATTACTTCCTCCCTCACACTTACAGTTGCAAATATACCTATTTAGGTTCAATAATGGATTTTAAATATTATAATGTCGATGGATTTAGTAAAAAAAAAAGAATTTGTTTAATTACGTCGGACATTGGACAATAAAGAGTTTCTAACCTCGCTTACACCGAGTAGAAATTCTGGGCTGTCATTTAGAAGGTTTTAGAGGGATCGTTTATAAAGATTTACCGTTCGGTTCCGCATAAATCAAACACTTCTGCGTAGAACGAGATGGAAAAATCGAGAAAGCCGCGGAGGGAGAGAGGAAAAAAATTCTCCCGAAGTTCGTTTTACCGAATCAATTTACGAGGTGATGACACTTTATGGCGGTTCGATCGCAATCTCATTTTTCGAACGCGATTCGGATGGCAGAGAGAAAACACTAACAAGGAATACTCGAGGGTTTAACGGCCTGTATATCTTCTCTGTGATGATGTAGCGGTGGTCGTTACGTCTTTGAGACGTTATCGATTTCGTTTTTGAGGGCGAAAGGGGAGAAAAAGTGAGACGATGTCGTTAAAAACGACCTCGAATTATCGTCGACGAGAAACAAAGTGGGTTTTCGCTCTTTCGAACGACGAACGCTTGGGCCGTATCTATATTAAAGCGCTGGCCAAGTTCAAGACAAGGCTAATCGAAAAAGTAGGAATGGGAAATCGAGACAAAACATCGATATTGATATCGATGTCGATGTTTGAGTGTTGGCATCGATATGTCGTCCAATATCGGGGGAAAACATCGATATTTTCGATATCGGTGTCCTTATCAGTTAACAGCATCCTTATCACACGGTTTTTATGAGGAATATTGATGCAAAATCAACAGTTTCATTTTGTGACAAATGATATCTCATTTTAAAGGTATTTCAACGCTGAAGAAAAAAAAGTTCCAGTCATCAGCATGACGAATGAGCAAATTTTCAAACTAGTTTTGCTTAAATTCTTTTGTTTTAATTTAAAACGGAAAAAACCCGTTTTGTATTCTGTCTTGTGATACCTCATTTTAATTAGGAAATTTTTGAAAGCTGGAGAATCTCATAATTTTTTTTTCTTAGTAGAAATTTCGCCCATCTACCTTGTTTATCATCTTCAAATTCTAGTTAAACTGAAGATATCCAATCCGATTTCACCATCGTGTGATCAGTTCACAAAACCTATATAAAAGAGAGTCACCTACATTGGGGGTTTTCGTCACTAGGTTCCCCCATTCAAAGCCCCAAACTTAGAGTGAGGCGATTGTGCCCATCTTCAACAAACTTGGCCTTTTGAAAGGTTAGATAGATTTTGGTTTATTATTCAATAATAAACCATTGTAATCGCGCTGGAAAAAAAATTCTAACCCCCCCTGAAAATGTCATGGTTCACGTTTTTCAAAGGGATTTTACAAAACTTTTGACAACCCTTCAAGGGCACGCTAAATTGCAGTGAGAGAGCTGGTTCAAGATCTTTTTGGGGCGTTGTGGAGCAACATAGGATTTTTCATCTGAAATTTTCATGAAAAAACAAAAATCCAACCAAAACCGTTTGGGCCAAACCGATAAATCGAAATATTGCATACGGCACGGATAAAATTTAATTTTGAAGTTATGGTCTACACCCTTTACAAACGTATATAATGCCGTTTCTATACAGAAAAATTTTCAAAACAGATAGTTTTTTTTAAATTTTTTTTTTTTTTTTGAAAACATTTTTTTTTTCGAATGAGCGATTACAACGGTTCATTTGAATCTCATTAATAAACCAAAACAATGAAAACGTGATCACTGGATTTATTATTTTTTGATTCGAAAATTTTTCCGGAATATTCAAGATTTGTTTATATCGCGTGAAAAGTCATCATTTATGCCGAGTTTTCACTCTTTATTAAGATGATTTTTCACTTGATCACTGAAGAAGGCTTCAAATTTCGTATTTTTACATTTTTTCAACGAGACCTTGAAAATTCAGTCCCCGTAACAATCTGAAAACAGGATTTAAAATTTAAAAAAAACGTTCGCAAAATAAACCAATTTCAGTTATCATTTCCCAAAAAATTGATTAAAATCAAAAACGGATTTCTCTATCATCGTTAAAAAACGCTGCAAATTCTTTCACTGGGGTTTATTATTCAATTTCATTCATTGGCTTGCATTCATGATTTGAATTTCTACTAAGCTTTGGAGTGTACGTGGTTCACAGGTGATAGAGCGATTATTGAATTTCAGGAGGCACACAAATTTTGATCAACTGATCAATCCAAATAGGTATTTTGGTTGAGAACCGATTTACGTGCTCTATGCATATCTCCTGAAATTCAATAATCGCTCTATCACATGTGAACTCCAAAGCTTGGTAGAAATTCAAATCATGAACGCAAGGCAAATGAATAAAATTGAATAATACACCCCAGTGAAAGAATTTACAGCGTTTCATGTATATCAGAATGCTTCTACCCGTGTATCGGCTATAAACCCTCTTAAGAGTTCACTCCAGTATCCACTATACTTCACTACATCACTCTAGGTTACCTGTCAATAGTTGTAATCTATTTGTCGAAAGTTGAAATCTATCTGTCAAAGGTTTAAATATAATTCTCTAAAGTTTAACTTAATGTGTCAATACTAAACATAGATAGATCAGTGCATTGAGTAGAAGGGCTATTCTAATCCAGAAATAATGGCACCTTTGCGTATTAATTCGCATCGTTTATTTCCTGATTTTATTTCCAACTATCTCTAAACCTCCGCTCGCCTTCTCATCTTCTCGTCTGCCCAGGTCAAAGGATTACATTTATCTGTCAATAGTTGAATTATATTTGTCGAAAGCTGAAATCTATCTGTCAAAGGTTCAGGGGAACGAGGGGTAATACCGTGCACCTAACTTTGGAACCATAAACTTAAGAGTTCGAACGTCATAAAAATGTTTTTCTTGGACGAATGGCTCTGTCCATCCCCAGATCTGTATCTCGTAGGTCCAAATAGGGCGAAGGATCTGCTTATATACAGGGTGTCTACCTTTCAGGTGGACCAAACTTTAAGGATCGATTCTACAACTAATTTGCGACAAAAAGTGCCCCATAGACTTTTTTTTAGAGGCTTCGTTTCCGAGTTATTAACGATTTAATTTTTTTTCGTGTTATCGACTTTACTTCACTAAAACAGCCATAACTCCCTAGTTTTTGGATTAATCTCAAATTTGAGAAAATCCAGAAATAATGGCACCTTTGCGTAATAATTCGCATCGTTTATTTCCTCTTTTTATTTCCAACTATCTCTAAACCTCCGCTCGCTTTCCCATCTTCTTCGTCTGCCCAGGTCTTCCCGCCTGTTCATCTTCTCCGACTCGCCCCATAAATCACCTCCCTGCCGGCCCCGTTTTACCTCCTCAATCAAAAAAATCGCCCCCTCGCTCATTTCTGGCCCGTTTTCCATCCTAACTACAGTCATTATTCTCCTCCCACCCCCGTAAAAAGAATTTTTTTTCGTATTTTATATTTTCATTTTTTGTTTTGTTTCGGTTTTGTTTTCGTCGGTTTTTTCTAACCCTTTTACTTTTCGCCGGGTCTAGACGGCTTAAATTATAACGATTCTTTTTTCCTCCTTCGGAACGTGGCACTTTTTCCATATTTCGGGTTTTTTTGATTTTATGTTTCATGAGATGCTATTACGTCTTGCCGGAGTAATACTAGGGGAGTGGGGTTGGACTAGGGGCATCGATCAAAAACAAATTTCATAACGAGTACGTGATAGATTGGCTAAGTGGAAGTCAAATCAAATCAAAAAAATCTTTACTGACAAATAATTGAGGCGTTTAGAATCAAAACCAGATAAATCCACTTATGCAATTTTTTTTTTTTTTTTTTTTTTTTTTTTTTTTTTGAGAGAGAGACAAAACACTTAACAAATCCATTGTACGGCTGAACCTCTACGATTGGCAGGGTCCTTGTTGATCCATTGTGTGACCCACTGTAGTCACTAAGACACGGTATCGTTGCTTACGTAACCAAAAACGCTGCAAATTCTTTCACTGGGGCTTATTATTCAATTGGCTTGCGTTCATGATTTGAATTTCTACTAAGCTTCGGAGTGTGCGAAATTATTCGTAAATTTTGGCTGCGAATATGAGTGAGTTCGAATGTTTTTGGAGGTAATATGAAGTGTTACTGTGTTTTTGATGCAAAATACACAATTATTCGCAAAATTTCCATCCAAATATGAGAATATTCGTACGTTTTCTCTGCAAATACGAATTTATTCTTATATTTTCTCTGCGAATAAACGAATATTTGTATACGGACTAAGTCACTCGCGACGAAGTTGTGGAAACCCATTTCAAATAAAAACGGAGTAAGATAGAATGTTGTCTATATTTCCACGAAAGTAAAGAGTTACACTGTTAAATCGATTTCGACGGTTAGGTCATCATCAGTAACGTTCAGTAAAGTTCATGTTTGTTACTGATGATGACCTAACCGTCGAAATCGATTCAACAGTGTAACTCTTTACTTTCGTGGAAATATAGACAATGAATATTTGTATCTATACTTTCGAATATGCGACTATTCGTATTTAAAAACGCTGCGAATTCTTTCACTGGGGTTTATTATTCAATTGGCTTGCGTTCATGATTTGAATTTCTACTAAGCTTTGGAGTGTGCGTGTTTCACAGGTGATAGAGCGATTATTGAATTTCAGGAGATATGCATGGAGCACTTGAATCGGTTCTCAACCAGAAAACCTATTTGGATCGATCAGTTGATCATATTTGTGTGCCTCCTGAAATTCAATAATCGCTCTATCACCTGTGAAACACGCACACTCCAAAGCTTAGTAGAAATTCAAATCATGAATGCAAGCCAAATGAATAAAATTGAATAATAAACCCCAGTGAAAGAATTTGCAGCGTTTTTTCAAATGTGAAATTTAATCTAAACGAGTAAAGATCATTTGATTTGATGAGTATCAACGCAATCTTAAAATTATTCTACTCTTCTCTTAATTCTACCAACCTTATACACCACATATAAGTTATGCATTCAGAAATTTTGCATTTTTCAATCTCGGAAAGATACCTGATCAATGAAAGCCAACCAGATTTGATTATTATCAACACTGACGTTTAATTACCTCGTTCTGTCCAGGATTAAACGGACTTTATAATCCACGTAGAAGTTATTCATTCAGAAGTAATACTTTTTCCAAATGTGAGAAGGCATGACTCATTTCATTTGATAACTTTCAATGCCATCGTATAATTCATCCGTAATCCCACCTATAATTTCCCATTCTTCTACATTTAATTCAAACACACTCCGTTTCTTTGTCTGTAACCACCTTCCGTTTTCGGGTTTATAATTTTTAATTCCATCCCGAAGGTATACGGGTACCCTACCTACCTCGCATTACTCCTTCATGAATTAAACATTCAAACCCTCTCAGAACCATCTCTACTCAATGACACGTTATCATATGGAAGCCGCATTGCCGGAGAGGTGAAAAATCGAAAAAGTAGCCTTATTTTTTTCCGTCCTCTCCTTTTTGGTTTTTTTTCGTTTTAAACTACCCAACCTTATAAACCACATGGAAGTTATGCATTCAGAAGTTATGCTAATAATGTCTTCTCGATGATTGCCTCGTCTCACGTTAGAATGATCTGATGCCCCAATTATACTCGAAGAAGGAGATCCCGTGAATCTCAATTCTTTTCAACTTCTCCGCGTAATTTTTTTTTTCTCAACTTTTATTTTTATTTTCAATTTTAATTTTAATTTTTTTTGTAAATAAAGAGTTTGCGTTTTCAAATCTATTAATTTCTCTTCACGGAATACCAACTCTCAAGGTTGGAATAACTCTCGGTTGGAATAATTTTCGTTCAGTTCTTGAAGGTCGATTTTTAGCACGAAAAGTTGAATAGTTTGAACAAAGTCATCTCTGTAGCATGACTTATAAGCTATTTGTTTTAGTTTGTAGCATTAAGTAAATTTATTGTTTTGAACATTATGGCAAATGAACGTTTTCTAAAAAATATTCCTCTTGACAAACA
The DNA here is from genome assembly GCA_031894815.1 of Creontiades dilutus. Classification (NCBI taxonomy): domain Eukaryota; kingdom Metazoa; phylum Arthropoda; class Insecta; order Hemiptera; family Miridae; genus Creontiades; species Creontiades dilutus. The sequence goes on from JAVIWC010004963.1 coordinate 1,107,660, forward strand.
ATGTGGTTCTTTTTAAAACTAAAATTAATGTGGGCTTTTTAAAAACTAAGCTTTGGGGGCTTTTTAAAACTAATTTTATCTGTTTTATCGAACTGCTTCTGAGCTTATCTGTAGCTACCTGTGCTGTCACTTTTAGGAGTCACACAGGTTTTCCTACCAAAATGAAAATTTTCCTTGCATTTAGCGTTTTAAACCATTGTGAATAACTTGCGTTCCGTGTGAGTTGGTCAGTGTGTCTGTCTTACAGTGGATTAGATTACGTTCCGCAACTTTAGCGAATTTCGACCTGCTGTATCAGAGTGGGTTAGATTGTTTGTGGGGCTATTCTGGCCACAACTTTAGCAAATTTCGTTCTAAACAAGAAAGTGGTCAAATTTTAACAGTCAACTTTCCTTCAGAAAACAGGCATTCATCCTGCTGTATCAGAGTGGGTTAGATTGTTTCTGGGTTCATTCTGGGCCAACTTTAGCAAATTTCGTTCTAAACAAAAATCTAGTCAAATTTGAACAGTTAACTTTCCTTCAGAAAACAGGCATTCATCCTGCTGTATCAGAATAGGTGTTTCTGGGGCCATTCGGAGCCAAATTTTAGCGAGCAACTTTAGCAAATTTCATTCTAAACAAAAATGTAGTCAAATTTGAACAGTCAACTTTCCTTCAGAAAACAGGCATTCATCCTGCTGTATCGGAGTGGGTTAGATTGTTTCTGGGGCTATTCTGGCCACAACTTTAGCAAATTTCGTTCTAAACAAGAAAGTGGTCAAATTTGAAGATACACTTTTCCTCCAGAAAACATCATTCATCCTGCTGTATCAGAATAGGTTAGATTGTTCCTGGGTTCATTTTGGGCCAAATTTTAGCGAGCAACTTCAGCAAATTTCGTTGAATTTCAAATTTGAAGATACACTTTTCCTCCAGAAAACAGCAATGCATCCTGCTGTATCAGAATAGGTTAGATTGTTCCTGGTCCATTCTGGTCCAAATTTTAGCGAGCAACTTCAGCCAATTTCGTTTTCGTTGAATTTCAAATTTGAAGATACACTTTTCCTCCAGAAAACAGCCATTCTTCCTGCTGTATTAGAGTAGGTAAAATTGTTTCTGGGGCCATTCGGGGCCAAATTTTTGCGAGCAAGTTTAGCAAATTTCATTCTGAACAAAAATGTTGTCAAATTTGTAAATACTCTTTTCCTCTAGAGAACAAGCATTTGTCCTGCTGTATCAGAATGAGTTAGATTGTTCCTGGGCCAAATTTTAGCGAGCAAATTTCGTTCTAAACAAAGATGTATTCAAATTTGAAAATACTCTTTTCCTCCAGAGAACATTCATTTATCCTGCTGTATCAGAATGAGTTAGATTGTTTCTGGGTCCCCACTGGCCCCATTTTTATTTATTTATTTATTGGCATAAAATACAAAAACTAAAACTTATTCTTCTAATACAAATTGCATTATGCCCACCAAGGCTTAAGTTCAGTTGAACTTGTTTGAACAAAAATGTAGTCAAATTTGAATAGTCAACTATCCTTCAGAAAACAGGCATTCATCCTGCTGTATCGGAGTGGGTTAGATTGTTTCTGGGGCTATTCTGGCCACAACTTTAGCAAATTTCGTTCTAAACAAGAAAGTGGACAAATTTTGAAGATACACTTTCCCTTCAGAAAACAGCAATTCATCCTGCTGTATCAGAATAGGTTATATTGTTTCTGTGGCCATTCTGGGCAAAATTTTATCGTGCAACTTCAGCGAATTTCATTCTAAACAAAAATGTAGTCAAATTTGAAGATACACATTTCATCCAGAAAACTGCAATTCATCCTGCTGTATCAGAAAGGGTTAGATTGTTTCTGGGCCCATTCGGGGCCAAATCAGCGAATTTCCTTTAATTTCAAATTTGAAGATACACTTTTCCTCCAGAAAACAGCCATTCATCTTGCTGTATTAGAATAGGTCAATTTGGTTTTGGGGGCCATTCGGAGCTAAATATTAGCGAGCAACTTTTGCAAATTTCATTCTAAACAAAAATGTAGTCAAATTTGAAAAAAATTCTTTTCCTCCAGAGAACAGACATTTATCCTGCTGTATCGGAGTGGGTTAGATTGTTTCTGGGGCTATTCTGGCCGCAACTTCAGCAAATTTCGTTCTAAACAAGAAAGTGGTCAAATTTGGCGATACACTTTTCAACCAGAAAACAGCCGTTCATCCTGCTGTATCAGAGATTATTTTATGTTAACGTCAACTTGGAGACATGTTTATGTAAGTGTGGGCAGTGGTAAGGACTCATCTATAGCTTTTTTGTTCATGTTTGGTTACTTATTCTCTTCTATTGTCGTACGATAATGTGCTAAGACAAACCCCCCTCTCTTTCCCTGTGTGAGCCGTATAATTCATTTCCCAGGAGAGAACGAGGGGGCGTTGTAGGAGGTTTTATCCTCGTTCAGCGAGAAAAACCTCCCCAACAATTTCGAGGTCCCTCAAGGGGTTTAAACGGTCTCCGCTCCTCCCGCCGCTAATCCCGTTTGTTCTGATCAACATCGTCGAATCAGCAGCGCGGTCTTGCGGCTCCTTAATCCAATAAACGTCCGTCGTTTTTGGGGAAAAACGAGCCGAGAGAGGGGCAGAGAAAAGCTTAGCGGCGAAAGGTTCATAATTGGATTCGTTTTGATCCAATTTCTGGCGAGAAAAGAAGGAAAAGGGATGAAATTGTTCGTTTTCCTGGGCGTAGGAAGATGAGAATGGGGGAATCCGTTTGGAATCGATTCTAGACACACACTAGATAACGACGTAGTGCAAATGCAGTAAAAACCTCGAAAAGCCGATGTCCATGAGGCCCCATAACACCTCAAGTTATTCAAACTACTTTAGTGAGGACCTGCCTTAGGTTTCAATAGTCTGTAAGGGAGACGAATTTGGTCCGTAGTTATTAAAAAACTGTTTATTCAGTCGCAGCATTCTACAATCTTCAAATTGTCATCATTAGCTATATCAACTGGGACCACCTGGTTGCTGTTGATATAGCTGATGATGACAATTGGGAGATTGTAGAAAGCTTGGACTGAATAAACAGTTTTGGTTTATTATTCAATAATAAACCGTTGTCATCTCTCTTGAAAAAAAAAGGTCCAACCACCTCTGAAATTTTCAAGGTTTACGTTTCAAAGGGTGTAGAATCCAAATCTGCAATTAAAATTTTTCCGTCCGTCCGCCGTCGTACGCCGTACGCACGTTTTCTCCCAAACGGCTGGAGCAATAAATCTGAAATTTTCAGGAAAAATCCATGTAGGTCCGGCGACGCCCCAATTCTTGAGCCAGCTCTCTCACTTAATTTAAAGTGCCCTTCAAGGGTTGTCAAAGTTTTGTAAAAAACTGTCAGCTTTCTAACGGTATACGTTAGGAGCTGAGGAAAAACGTGGATTTGGACCGACTTGTTTTTTGTATTAAACGCAGTTTTTCCCTATACAATTTTTTTTGTTATTAGGTATACCGTTAGAAAGCTAACAGTTTGAGGAAGTTATTCCTGAAGAGTGCCCGACGATACATCTATTAATTACAGGCAAAAAACTAGCTTGAAAAATGCCGATTTCCGAAATAATTTTAAAATTTAGACTTTGGCCTATTTTTTCACCAATTAAAATGACACACACAAATTGCGTTTTTCATTAAACGATTAGGAAGTCACCTTTCTAACGGTATACGTAAGGAGCTGAGGAAAAACGTGGATTTGGACCGTCATAATCACTTTTTTTTTTGTTGCATTAAACGCAGTTTTTCTCCCACAACTTCCCTATACACATTTTTTTGTTATTATACCGTTAGAAAGCTAACAGTTTGAGGAAGTTTTCCCCGAAGAGTGCCCGACAATATTTCTATTAATTAAAGGCAAAAAATTAGCTTGAAAAATGGCGATTTCCGAAATAATTTTAAAATTTAGACTTTGGCCTATTTTTTCACCAATTAAAATGACACACACAAATTGCGTCTTCATTAAACGATTAGGAAATTTTCCGCTCTTTCTGACGGTCTCTTCAGATTTGAGATTGCTCTTAGAACAAGGGAGTTATAGCCGTTTTAGTGAGAAAAGGTCGAAAACACGAGAAAAAAATCTTTAAAATAAAAAAAAGGAGTGTTTTTAGCGGAGTAAGAAAAAAAGTTTAGGGACAAAAAATGTTTCAAATTAGTTGTAGAATCGAACCCTGGATTTTAGCCTACCACTAGTGTAGACACCCTGCATATGTAGAACGTAAATAATAATGAACTGCTCTGAAAGTGGTATATACAACTTTACTCTCCTCAGCAATTGATAGTTGTTCCGTGGAAAGAGCAATAAAACGAGTTGACATTATCAAAAACAAACTTAGATCTGCTAAGGGAGACTCGTGGTTGTCCAATCTAATCGTTCTAGCCGCAGAATCGTTGTACTTGAGTCTATTCCTAATGAAGAAATAATCGAAAGATTTTCTGTTTTCTCATCCCGAAGACAAAAACTGCTTTGTGGGGTTAAAAGATACATTTAACGATCTTGGAAAGTGCCTAAATAAGTTGTAGATGGTCTCACACTACAAATTTTAAATTGTTGATTTCAAACCGTTAATGTTTTTATGTGTTTTACGATGCTATTAAAATTTGTTTTGGGTACCAACTCACAGGGGGGGGGGGGGGGGCACCCCTGCTTAAGAAAGGCGTTTTCACCCTGAACTTAGTAATAAAGTCTTGGATAGCACGAATTTTCAATAATGTGATTACATCGTATTTTCTCTGAGTAAATACGAGATTATTCGTAAATTTTTTGGCTGCGAATATGAGTGAATTCGAATGTTTTTGGAGGTAATATGAAGTGCTTGTGTGTTTTTGATGTAAAATACACAATTATTTGCAAAAAATTCCATCCAAATATGAGAATATTCGTACGTTTTCTCTGCAAATACGAATTTATTCTATATTTTCTCTGCGAATAAACGAATATTTGTATGTATACTTTCGAATATACGACTATTCGTATTTAAAAACGCTGCAAATTCTTTCACTGGGGTCCATTATTCAATTGGCTTGCGTTCATGATTTGAATTTCTACTAAGCTTTAGAGTGTGCGTGTTTCACAGGTGATAGAGCGATTATTGAATTTCAGGGGATATGCATAGAGCACGTAAATCTGTTCTCAACCAAAATACTTATTTGGATTGATCAGTTGATCATATTTGTGTGCCTCCTGAAATTCAATAATCGCTCTATCCTGTGAAACACGCACACTCCAAAGCTTAGTAGAAATTCAAATCATGAACGCAAGCCAATTGAATAATAAACCCCAGTGAAAGAATTTGCAGCGTTTTTTTATGGTTATCAGAATGCTTCAACCCGTGTATCGGCTACAAAGCCTTTTAGGAGTTCACTCCAGTATCCACATTACTACGTTACTCACTAGGTTACTGATATCAACATAAAAACAATAATAAACCAAAATAACGCAAATGTTGGCACCATAAATCGGGCCATACATCGGGAATGGTTTGAGCTACGGACCTGGGGAGGGGCTCATTCGATTCCTCGTGGAAAGTTCTTCAAAAAAGTGTCCAAATTTAGGCCGCCTTGACTTTTTTGAGGTTTTTAGGGATTTTACAAAACTTTGACAACCCTTAAAGGGCACTTTAAATTAAGTGAGAGAGCTGGCTCACGAATTGGGGCGTCGTCGGACCAATATTGATTTTTCCTGAAAATTTCAGCTTTTCTGCTTCAGCCGTTTGGGAGAAATTTTTATTGCAGATTCGGATTCTACACCCTTTGAAACGTAAACCATGAAATTTTCAGGGGGTTAGAATTTTTTTTTCAAGAGCGATTACAATGGTTTATTATTGAATAATAAACCAAAATGCGAATAAAAATAAATAAATACGCCCAACTTTGCTCCGGTGTGTCTCCGCTACCTACCAAATATTACACAACTAGCTGCTCCATGCTGTGGGTAGTGAACCTACTGAATGTGTTCACATTACTTCTATGTGTGGCGGGGGTATACCTACTTCGAGTATTCCTTCTTGCAATGCTGACCTACATCGCCATTACAACTTCGATTTCATTTCGTGTAGAACGTCTCTCCGAAAGGTAATATCAAATTTATCTTAAATTGAGTTGAAATTCTGATCTGTTGGATTCATATTTGATGTAGAGTTAGAAGTTTGCACTAAGATGGGTTTACTATGTTAGTAAACACCTAACACCTCCCCGTTGTGTGGATTTCGAGTGACCGATGAGGTCGGTTGTCGCCCCTTCGAACGAGAAAAACTCATCGGTCGTTCGTTCGGCCCGATATAATTTGTTCGTTAGTCTTACAAAATCTGGCAAATTCAATATCTGTCACCGACGTTCGTCTGTCAGATTGAAGTTATCGGTCGAGTGCTATTGATTTTAGAGATCGATGGTTTTTAGGTTCGGCTCCCTGTGTTGACGCCAGAGTTGAGATGTGAGGCGCTTGAGATCAAAACCGGACAACTCCACAAAACCAAATTTTATAGGAGGAGCTAAAACGCGTATGGGGCTGTATTGGCGTGTGTCCATTTTTGAAACTAACCCTACCCTGATTATAAATTTTCACTTGCAAATTACTCTAAAAAGCTATTGCATCCTTTCAACATTCGAACTTTGAATACTCTTTGGTATTTCACTTACCTAATTACAGTTTATTTGTGGGGGAAGTGAACAAAAATCAGGATTAATTTAAATAGATTTCAGTCTTTATTAGATCGTTTCCAATAGTTTCAATTTATGAAAGGAGAGCTGAAAAATGTCAGCTCATTGTTACCAAACATTCTAACATGGCCACGGTAAAAAATACATGTTCTGAATTTAAAACAATATACACGAATAAATATTTGTTCAACTTCCAAGAAGAACGAGTCCTACTTTTATATTACAAGAGGGTGTTTCTAAAATAAACGCACTTAGATTAGTGAAAAAATAACTAAGCGGCTCAAAACCCTTATTTTTTAAATGTTGAACTACTGGTAATGCCAATTACTAGTCACCAATCTATTCCTGAAATTAAAATTTGAGTTTCAATTTAATATTTTCAAAATTCTAAATCAGCAAAAGTGTCAAAGTCTATTGACACTTTTTTTTTTAACACAATAACAAAGCTAATTTTCTAAATACTAATTTTTGAAATTTTAAAGAGAATGAATCTTTCGTCCAAAATTAAAAAAAGTCTCCAGTCAATACCTGGAATTAAAATTTCAGTCTTCAATCTTTTGAGAGCACAAAAATGCCAGTACGCACTTGACAAAAATGTGAAAAAATCAGTTTCAGAAATTTTGGAGTTGTCCGGTTTTGATCTCAAACTCTTCATGTAATCATTACTTTGAGTAATGAATAATTTTCCGATTACTTTCATTGTAATGACGTATATTTGGGTAGTAACAATTTCAGTAAAAAGGAGATTGAAAATCCGAAGTTTTGGGGTTGAAATTACGCCAGTAATTTCAATAACTTGAATAACAAATATGCGTGAAGAACTTCAATAACAAATTTCAATAACTTTTGAAAACAGGTAATCGCGATTACCATTCCAATAACTGTAATGGTAATCGTTAAAACGATTACTTTTTCCGATTACAAGTAATGAGTAATCGTCATTCCGATTTTTTAATTAATTCCGAGTTTAATTAATTCCTTACAAAGAAAAAACATGTCGATTTAAAAGGAAAAACACTTTTTACAGAAAATAACGAAAAATAAAAATTTTCTGCAAAAATTTTTCGTTATTTTCTGTGTTATTAACCTTATTTTAGAAAAATGTCAACTTACGGACTTTTACACTTTTAGAATCGATGTATAATGCATAGCAAGTATAGCGAATAGCAAGTGTTAAATAGATGACATCTGTATTATACGATATTAAATAGATAACATTGTTTCATCTATCATTGTGGCATCAAATTTGCATTCTAGTAATCGGATTAAAAAAAAGTACTCGAATTACCAGTACTCCATTCCGATTACCGTAATGTTAATCGAAAAACGATTACTTTTTCCGATTACAAATAGCGGTAATAGTTTTTTCGATTACAATTACTTGTAATCGGAAAAAGGAATCGGTTTTTCGATTACCATTACAGTAATTGGAATGGTAATCGCGATTACCTGTCTTCAAAAGTAATTGGAATTTGTAATGGGTAATCGAATTACTTTCCTAACAACTCTGGTTGACGCCGCGGAGTTGGTCAACGTTCGGAAGCATAAACTCGTCGCTGGGCGCCACGTGACATTCATAACATCTCCTTTCTGACAGAAGTGAACGAATAATTCGTAAGAAGTCGTTTTTTAGAATTATTCTACAACTTTTTCACCATGTCCCAGCACGTTCTCATTCGCATTCATGTTGACGTTCTTATTAATGCCAATACGCTAGCCCAGGGGTGTCCAATCTTTTAGCTCTTCTGGGCCACATTGAAAAATACAAAATTATCTTAGGCCGCACTTTATAAATGATATTTCAAACAACTCTTATTGATATTAGTTGTTAGTTACAATTAGGCAACAATATTTAAACACTGCAAACTCTTTCACTAGGGTATATTATTCAATTGGCTTGCGTTCATTATTTGAATTTTCACTAAATCTGTTCTCAACCAAAATACCTATTTCGATTGATCAGTTGATCATATTGTGTGTGCCTCCTGAAATTCAATAATCGCTCTATCACAGGAATAATAAACCCCACTGAAATAGACTTCAACCCGTGTATCTGCGTATCTACATTATTGAATTTGATTCCATCATGGGAAAGTTCGATTCCTCATGGAAAGTTCTTCAAAAAAAAAGTCCAAATTTAGGCCGCCTTGACTTTTTTTGAGGTTTTTAGGTATTTTACAAAACTTTTACAACCCTTAAAGGGCACTTTAAATTAAGTGAGAATGCTGGCTAAAGAATTGGGGAATTGTTGGCTAAAGAAATCATGAATGCAAGCCAAATGAATGAAATTGAATAATAAACCACCGTGAAAGAATTTGCAGCAAGTTTGAAGCCACTAGGAGACCGGGAATCCTTATTTCTCAAATTAAACTTTCAAAAGGCCACTACTGGAGCAGTGTTTTTATTCAAATTTTGGATATTTTGTAGTTCCTTTAAGGGTTTTTAAAAAAATATAGATCATCTTTAACATTCTGTCATCTAAATAATTGATCGTATATGATTGTTTATCGCTATCTACAATCGACCGTTTTTTTCTTCTTTTGCAGGATCGATATCGCGGGACCGGTATTTCGGAAGTGAAATTTCCAGTGATGGTTTCAAACTGAAACGAGGACGCGAGTGAATTTTCTATAGTGCGCTAAAAGTGAACGTTTCAGATTCAAGTGAATGTATTAGGCCGTCGGTAAAGTCAGCGAAAGGGAAATACCGATTTCCTGAAACACGCGAAGGAAAATTATGACGTTCAGATGCGTCCCAGGCTTTCAAAACGGCGACTGCAATTCTTGGGTGAGTACCTCAGCACTGTTCATTACAATAAGTCCTTTAGATTACGATATGTACTGTACATTACAATACGCCTTCTACACTACCGAAGGTACTTACATCACAATACGCCTTCACACTAAAATGTGTCTGTACATTTCTGCGTACTTACTACGATTCACGGGCAACAAATGACGTCAGGGAGTCAAAAACGCTGCAAATTCTTTCACTGGGGTTTGTTATTCAATTGGCTTGCGTTCATGATTTGAATTTCTACTAATCTTTGGAGTGTGCGTGTTTCACAGGTGATAGAGCGATTATTGAATTTCAGGAGATATGCATAGAGCACGTAAATCTGTTCTCAACCAAAATAAATATTTGGATTGATCAGTTGATCATATTTGTGTGCCACCTGAAATTCAATAATCGCTCTATCACCTGTGAAACACGCACATTCCTAAGCTTAGTAGAAATTCAAATCATGAACGCAAGCCAATTGAATAATAAACCCCAGTGAAAGAATTTGCAGCGTTTTTTTTTTTCTTTTTTTGTTTTAATGGTTATCAGAATGCTTCAAACCGTGTATCGGCTACAGAGCCTTTTAGGAGTTCACTCCAGTATCCGCAGTACTACATCAGTACGTCACTAGGTTACTGATATCAACACAAAAACAACAATAAACCAAAATAACGCAAATGTTGGCACCATGTATCGGGCCATACATCGGGGATGGTTTGACCTACGGACCTGGGGAAGGGCTCATTCGATTCCTCGTGGAGTGTTCTTCAAAAAGAGTACAAATTTAGGCCGCCTTGACTTTTTTTAAAGGTTTTTAGGGATTTTACAAAACTTAGACAACCCTTGAAGGGCACTTTAAATTAATTGAGAGTGCTGGCTAAAGAATTGCGCACCTTTGAGTAATAATTGAGGCCCTGACATTGAAAAGGGTGTAAGTCCAAAAATGGTCAAAACTCGTTTTTCCATCGAAAAAATTCTATGTTCTTAGGCCAATAGCCTTGAAAAGGGTACAACTCAAGACTCTGGATACTTTAGTTTCTGTAGCTCTCAAGAGATGGCGGTGGTTGTATGTGCAGACGCTTTTGCCTTGAAAAAGGGTGTAGGTGCAAAGTGTAGACAACCACGCGCGTTACCTTCTCCATTGTTTACGCGTGTTTTCATGCTTGTAATTGCGATTTTATAGATCGTGTGAATTTTGTAGTTTATTCCACATTTTTCTGAGTGGTTACTGAACACTTCATTCCGTTTTTGGAACAACGACGACAGGAAGATGCCGCAGAGAAAGAAAGAGTTTGTTCTCCCTGGAAAGGTTAGTCAGTAAAAAATATTTCAACTGAATGTTATTATTTTATTGTTGTTCAAGATCAACTCACTACTTCTGGTTGTGTATCCTTTGCCTACATTAGTAGGATAATAATACCCATACGATATTATTATCTATACTATGGTAATAGGTATATATAATACCCAATGATGCTTTAGTTGACATGATATATTTGGTTTCAGGCACACTGCAAATGCCACTACGAATGCAAGTCCCTAACAGCAGCAGACTTCCTGCGACTCAACGCTGAATTTTCTGCCCTGTCCACGGGTGCTCAAAACAGCTACCTCATGAGCCGTATTTCTCTGGTACCAATCAAGTCACGAAGGAATGGCAAGTATGAAAGCTCGAATGTAAGCAGAAGGCAAACGTCAGCAATTTATACAGTCCCATCCAACGCAGGAACGTTGCAAGTATGTAACAGAACATTCAAGGACATATTCAACATCTCTAACAAGAAAAACCAGAATATGTTGAACCGTTTGAAAGCAGGGAATATCGTTTTCAAAGATGGGCGAGGGAAAAATCCGAATTCGCGAAGATTCAAGTACACAGAGGAGCACAGACGTCAAATAAAAGAACATGTGTACTCATTCCCCCGAGAAGAGAGCCATTACTCCCGAAAAAGAACGTCTAAAGAATACTTGAGCCCTGATCTTAATATCCATCGCTTACACACAGCCTTTAAGAAAAAATACCCTGACACTATTGTCGATGGGAAATTCTATCGGAGGGTTTTTAAGAAAGAGTTCCCTAAATTAGGGTTTAAAAGACCACGCACAGACACATGCAGAATATGCGACAAACTGAAGGCAGAGATAAATTCAACGCCTGGAACAAGGCAGCTGCTGATTGTTGCTAAAAAAGAGCTTCACTTAAGGAAAGCAGAAAATGCACGATATCTCCTTGAGCAGTCACTTGTCCAGAGCCAGTACCCATCAAGCTCTGTTTTCACGATTAGTATGGACATGCAGCAGGTAATTTTTACGCCCACCTTGACACACAGCAATATGTTCTATTCGCGCCAGCTTTCGAATTATAATTTGTGTTTGCATACGGGAAGTTCCCAAAAGGTTTTCATGTGCATGTGGCACGAGGGAATTGCTAGCAGAGGCGGTAACGAAGTTTCGTCATGCTTGCTGAAAGTTTTGTCCTCACAGTTGACCCCAAAAAAACATTTAGAGCTATGGTGTGACAACTGCTGCGGGCAAAACAAGAACAAAATGGTGCTATCAATGATAGCCTTCCTCGTTCTGAAAGGATTTTTTGACACCGTTGATTTGAAGTTCTTGGTGTCGGGGCACTCGTACATGCCATGTGACAGAGATTTTGGTGTCATCGAAAAAAGAAAAAGAATATCCAAATGCATGGTACCGGAAGAGGTCCAAAATATGGTTAAAGATGCCAGGTTGAATAACCCGTTTGAAGTCGTGACGATGGAAAGAAAGGATTTCGTTGACTGCGCCCAGGTTTGCGATACCTACTTGAACACCGCCGCCTTGAAGATTTCCACTAAAAGCTGGATTCGTATCTCCAAATCGGATCTTCCGCTGATAAAAACAAGATCTACTTTCAACGAAATGGAACAATGGGAATCCGCATCAATATTCAAGAAAGGGAAATTTCCCATTTTCAAACGCATGACCTGTTTCCCCCCCGATGAAAAAACTCCAGTTATAAATGAGGTTAAGAAAAAAGATCTACTCGCTATGCTGGACTTCATGGACCCTAAATATCACGACTTCTACAAAAACATATGTAATAAACATGTTAAATGAATGTAAACTATTTTAAAACTATAATACATTCTTTCTATTCAGTTGAATGCTTCAAAAAAGGTTTTTTGCTTCTCCTGTAAAATTTACTTTTTTGGACTTACACCCTTTTCAGTGTCAGGGCCTCAATTATCAGGGTTTAGTCTTTGCTATCAGGGCGAGGGACAACACACGTGGTGGAGCTTTCGCCGGACACGTGACTCGAAATAAGACACGTGATGCAGGTCCAGGCTCAACAATCGACTCGTGTTACCTACCTCCGTGGAAAAAAGTAAAAACATCAACAGAAAAAAAACAGCAACAAAAGACGCCCCCTGAAATTGAAGTTTGATATAAATCACCGCCTCTTTCTCTCTGTCTCTCCACCTCTCTTTTCTCTTCACCTTGCTGAGATTTTCCGATCTCAATTCCATTAGGTTCTTCCTGGGGGTTCCTCCCCTTTCTTCTGTTACAGCGAAAGCTATTCTCTCCTCTTCCTTAAAGTAAAACAGGGAGGAAGACAAAAACGAGAAAAAATCTGAAAATGGAAATGCAGGTGTGGTGGTTACCAGAAGCGGGGTTGAAAAGATGAAAACTGATTACTTCTGGCACAAACATTAACGAATGAAATCACACACACACACACACACACACGGAGTTAGGAAAAAAATAAAATCAGATTAGTTTGTCAAAATCAATTTGAATTTTTGGCATATTATCAAATTGAAAATTTTGGCAAACTAATTTGAACCTTTGGCACAAATGAATTTTCTTTTGGCGACTCAGTTTCAACTTTCGGCATATCAATTCGAGCTTTTGGCATATCAATTTATACTTTTCACAACCCCAACCATTCCAACATTCCACCCCATATGATAATCAATAAATGTTTTTTTCTCTCTCTTAACGAATTAAACTCGAGTTAACGAAGTAAACTCGAGTTTCAACGAATTATACTCGAGTTTTAACCAGTTAAACCCGAGTTTTAACGAATTAAACTCGAATTTTAACGAATTAAACTCGAATTTTAACGAATTAAACTCAAGTTTAAAAATTTAAACTCGGGTTTTAACGAATTAAACTCGAGTCTTAACGAATTAAACTCGAGTTTTAACGAATCAAACTCGAGTTTCAACGAATTAAACTCGAGTTTCAACGAAGTAAACTCGAGTTTCAACGAATTATACTCGAGTTTTAACCAGTTAAACCCGAGTTTTAACGAATTAAACTCGAATTTTAACGAATTAAACTCGAGTTTTAACGAATTAAACTCGAGTTTTAACTATTTAAAATCAAGTTTTAACGAATTAAACTCGAGTTTTAACGAATCAAAGTCGAGTTTCAACGAATTTAATGATTTAAACTCGAGTTTTACCCAATTAAACTCGAGTTTTAACGGATTAACCCCGAGTTTTAACCAATTAAACTCGAGTTTTAACGAACTAAACTCGAGTTTTAATGAAGTAAACTCGAGTTAACGAGGTAAACTCGAGTTTTAACAATTTTAACTCGAGTTTTAACGAATTAAATTCGAGCTTTAACGAATTTAATTTTAGTTTTAATTCGCGAAAGGAAAAAGATTGTCAAATAACAAAAAGAATTTCTTTGTGAAAGATCAAATAAGGAGCTAATACGTATATAATCTTGTTTTCTGGCGTTAAAGGGATAGATGACTTAACAGATAGATAGAGGTGGATTGTTAAAGGAAAAAATAAATTAAACAAAAACCTTTTTGAAAAAAGCTTTTATTTAAATGCCCCAAAATGAAGGGAATTAATTTTACCTTAGAAATTTCAACTGTCTATTTATAGTCTATACAGTGTGGATTCGGGTAAGTGACGACAAATTTTTCTGTTAATCTGCATCAAAAATGTAATAAAACCACGCCAACTGCAGTTTCCTATCTCAATCCGTTCTCTAGATATAATTTTTTAAAGATTTTTCTCAGAAAACCACATTTTTTTACATAAAATTCCACGCTTCTCCACTTTAAAACAACTTTTTGCTACTTTTGACCTCATTTTCGGATTCAGTGTGAAATTTCCTATACGGCCAATGCACATTCATAATCATAAACGAACCACTAAGGACCGCAATTGCAGTTCATACTTAGCGATTCCGCTCGGTCTCATGGAGAAATTCCAGTTAGAAAAATGAAATGAAATGAAATGAAATGAAATGAAATGAAATGAAATGAAATGAAATGAAATGATCTTTATTCCGAAGAAAAAACAAAAGAAATAACACATCGAACGTGTCCGTACAAATGGAACATACCCCTCACCATAGGGCAAGCCCTGTGCGGTTAGGGGGAGTTGTCAGAGCTTTTTAAACAAATAGTAGATATGCTAGTATGTATAACATCATTAAGTACATTATTCTAAATCTTGTTCAAATGATTTTTCTTCTATCAAGTTTTGCAAATTAGAAATTTAATTCCACCTGCCCAGCGTTACCACCCCCTGAAACGTCGATATACTCTGATAAGCTCGTCTTTATATAGTGTGATTTCTCCGTGAGATCGACGCGGAATCGCAAAGTTGACAGTACCGTTAGAAAGCTGATTAAATTATCAAGTTTTCCTGAGGTTTGACACGATCCAGCACGTTTTTGGAAGTGCAGTGAAAATAAAGATAATTCAAAAACTAGCAGTTTTTAAAATTTTTCAATGTTTGAACTGCAATAGCGGTCCTTAGTGGTTCGTTTATGATTACAGAATGTGCATTGGGCGTAAATGAAATTTCACGCTGAGTTCCAGAAATGTGGTCAAAAATAGAACAAAGTTGTTTTAATGTGGAAAAACGTGGGTTTTTATGTCAAAAACGTGGTTTTCTGAAAGAAAAAAACCTTTGAAAAATTATACCTAGGGAATGAATTGAGATATAAAAGTGCAGTTGGCGGGGTTTCATTACATTTTTTATGCAGATTAACAGAAAAAAAAGTTTCATCACGTATCCGCTTCCACCCTGTATACACAATACGTAAAATCATAAAAGCTTGACGCGAGATTTAGGATTGTGTAAATTACCTAGTTCCTGGGTACCTATTTCATTGACCAACTTATTCGGATAAGTTTATTTTTTGTTTCAATTTAATTTGGTAAATACTTACAGATACCTATATAGTACATACCTACTTATCAAATTTTGAATTCCATATTTCCCCAATTAAAATAATTTTAACTTTCGCTCTTTTTATCCCTGAGACTCCTCGTTAGCTGGTTTGTAGCGGTTTTTCGCCTTCAAACTTCAATTTCTCCGTGAAATCGATAAGCTTTGTACATATAAGCTTTCCTATAAATGGATATTTAATGTTAAGTGAAACATTTAATGTTTAATAAACCAATCGATAATATTTAACATTTTCTCAATTCAACGGTGAATTTAATGATGAAATCCAGTTTTATTGATTACTAGTTTAATGCCCTGCTACGCAGGTTAAAAAGAAATAGGTGAATAACACAATTTTTTTTTCGTGATTTATTAATTGCGACTGAAAAATCAAATACATTTCATCTAGCAATTTTACATATCAATAAAGGTACACTCCAAGAGGGTAGGTTTACAGCAAAATCTAGCCCTTTATTATATAGCTCAATTAATTAGCACTGAGTTCGATTGCACTTCTATTCACGCAGCACAACTAAATCCAGTGGTTTGTTTCGCTTGAGACGTCGGATTTCACCTTCGTTGTCCAAAACGTAGAGCATCTCCGGGTTCACGTGTTTGTGGAGGCGATGTTCATGCTTCCTTGCGTATTTTGCAATAATTTTATAGACTGTCACCATCCTCAAATCTCGATGAATATCATCGTTTCGCATGTACCAAGGGGCTCCAACTATACTTCTATGTATTTTATTCTGAAAGGATTGGATTTTCTTAATATTTGATTTCTTTGACAGCCCCAGATCTGTATCCCATAGGTCCAAATAGGGCGAAGGATCTGCTTGTATATGAGCAGTTTGTTGTGAAGTGAGAGATGGGAATTCCTTCCCATTAGCCAATACATCCTTCTGTACTTGATTTTAAGTTCTTCTTTCTTCTTTTCTGTGTGTTTATTCCAGTTTAATTTGGAGTCAAGTGTCAAACCCAAATATTTAACTGCTTCAGTATGCGGTATTTTATTTGAATTGATCTCAACATCCAAGATTGGGACTTTTCGGTTAGTGAAGTTGATGTGGGCTGATTTTGATTCGTTCAGCTTCATTCTCCACATCTTGGTCCATTTATAAACCTCAGTAGTAGAAGTCTGTAGTTTACGTGTTGCAGCTTCTATATCATCTCCAACAGAGAGGATAGCCGTATCATCTGCAAAGGTGGCAACAGTTGTGCCTTCTTGTTGGGGTAAGTCCCGTGTGTACAGGAGGTAGAGTACTAAACAACACAATGAGGGAGTATAATAACAATATTAAAAGTCAAAAAATCGTATATCCCAAATCCCCGAGGAGAGGACCACGTCGCTTGCCCTGGGAGACGCTTCCCCCGCTGGGGCCCTCCTTCCTTCACTGGAGGGGTCGGGGGGAGGGGGGAGCAGGTCGGTTGCCCTGGGAGACGGGGGCGAGAATTCCACCCGCCCAGCGTTACCACCCCCTGAAACGTCGATATACTCAGATAAGCTGGTTTTTATATAGTGTGATTTTATGTAATAAATTTGACAGGCTTTCGGCCCCTGACCGTGAAATGATATCATTTCCCCATAGCTGTAAACCAGCTTTAGGAGTTATTAGTATTACGTAGATCAAAAATGTGGCTTTCAAGAAAAATGCAAAATTGTTAACACCACCCCCCTCCCACATGAAAAATGGAAAACGCAACCTCAGCTACCAATACAACTCGGAATCAAATTCAATCGAAAATCAAAATTCCATTTAAATCCCTTATATGAGTAACACTTTCCCAACAACCCACCTGTTCCCGGATAAGCAAACTGAAGAAAAAAAAAGGAAATTCCACGCCCCGATAAAACCCAGTTGTGCCCTGCCCCCTCCCATTAGCATTCGGCCGCCCAATTTACTTCTCGTTAACGTCACAAAAGCGACGAAGTGTCGACGATTAAACCTTCCGTCGTTACTTTTTTTAATAGTTTTTTTTTTTTTTCTTGTCGAGACATTAAAACGTTACTATTGTTAATTCGATATGTTTTTTGATGGGGAAAGGGAGGGAGGCAATTAATAGGCGATGCAATTACAGTCTTG